>NW_019167827.1:8904124-9380251 GCF_002303985.1 Durio zibethinus
GATGGTTTTTCAAAAATTACATAAGGGGATCTAACTTTGCTATAAGCCGGGTCGTATGATAAAACATGTACTACTTGAGCCTATGGGTAGTCCAAATCAGGAAATAACATTTTTTTTTATTTGGGAGTACTTAGCTTTATACTCTGTAAACTTCTTACTTAAATAATAGATAGCATGTTCTTTTTTATCAGTTTCATCCCTTTGCCCTAGTACGCATCCTATCAATTTCTCTTACACCGTTAGATACAAATTAATGATCTTTTTGTAACTGGTGGTACCAACACCAATGAGCTTGTTAAATACTCTTTAATCTTTTCAAATGCATTTTAGCATTTTGTTGTCCCATTTACCAGAATTATTTTATGAAGCAACCTAAAGATCAGATTATATTTTAAGGTAAATTGAGATATGAAATAAGAAATGTAATTCAATTGCCCTAAAAAATCTCTCACTTCTCTTTGCATGTGTGGCACTGACAAATCTTAAATGGCTTGAATCTTATCAAGGTCTACTTTTATACCTTTCTCACTAACTATAAACCTTAGTAGTTTTTCATATTTGACACTGAATGTGTATTTAGTTGGATTCAGCTTAAGCTGGTATCTTCGTAACCTTTCAAAGAGCTTTAATGAGATTAGCAACATGATCTTTACTTTTTTTAGGCTCGGCTATCATATTATCAACATACACGTCTATTTCTTTGTGCATTATATCATAAAAAAGGTTGAGCATCGCTCTTTGATATTTGGCACTAGCATTTTTTAGCCAAAAGGCATTTATAGCAAAATATACCTACATAGTCATGAAAATGGCTTTCTTCATATCTTCTTAAGCCATTTTGATCTGGTTATAGCTAGAAAATCTATCCATGAACAAGAAGGTAGAGTGTCTAGCAGTGTTATCCATAAGGGTATTAATATGAGACAACAAAAAATTATCCTTTAGGTTGGCCGTAATTAAGTCCTTATAATCTACGTACATTTTAACCTTTCCATCCTTCTTAGAACTGAGACTATATTGGCTACCTATTCAAGGTTTCATGACTTTTAAGAAACCCCTATCAAATTACTTTTTCACTTTTTTTTTATCTTTAAAAACATTTTTGACTTCTTGCATTTTAATTTTTGTTGTATTGGTCGACATTCTAATTTTAAAGGTAGTCTATGTTTAACAACATCTGTGCTAAGCCTAGGTATATTCTGATAAGACCATGCAAATACATCCTTATATTTTTGTAACAAATCCACTAGTTTTTGTTTTTCAGTCAGTGATAGTGAGTACTAATCCTAACTTTTTTCTTATTCTCACCATCCCCTAAACTTAACAAGTCAACAAATTCTTGATCAGGTTCTATAATTTTCTTTTCATACTCCTTTCATTTTAATAGATTATGAGTCAAATCATAGTCTTTTAAATCCACATCATTATCAAGTTTGCTAATGTGAAATGAATTTTGAAAATAAAATTCGATGTTATTGTCTTGATCACCCATAATGTTCATTATTAAAAACCTGAAAATGGGTATAATCACAAGAAAATATAGACTGATTTTGGCAAATGTAAAAAAAATATGAGTAACAATGAGGAAGAAAAAATAGAGAAGATGGCATACGTGAAATGCATTGCATTCACCATTTTATTATGATAATGAAATAAGCCTATACATCTAACTTTTGCATGCTATTAGGCAGAAGCAATTGAAATTTTCAAGTTTAAACGATTTTAGGATAACAAAAATAGTATATTATTCTTGGATCCCCTAACCTAGAAAAGAAAAAAAGAACACCTTTTTATCTTGCATAACTTTTTCATCTATACCGATCTAAACTTGAAAGAAGGCTTCTTTTAATCTTATTGTTGGTTCACCCTTTTCAACCTTTGACAATCTACGATGGACATATTTGCCAAAGTAGAATGTCTTATACAAATAAGGGAACACTACTTTTTCATCAACTAACTTAAGTCCTTTTGAGGTGTGCCATTCTGTTTTTTTTTTAGCACATCTTTTTTTTTTATTGGTGCTAGTAGGCTTGTAACTTAAGCCCCATCTCTCTTTGTTCTCAGCCATGCTTGGTGTCTTCTTGATTATTTATAAAGCTCATCCCAAACCTTGTCTTGCTTGCCCACCTTTGTCAATAGTCTGCTTGATTATCATATCTGTAGTCTTTGACAATCGAAGACTGGTATCTTTAACCCTTCTTGGACATAAGTAGCATTCGCTACCTCAAAAGCTCTAAATGAGCATTTAATCACCTATTTAGTAGTCTCAACATAACTAGTGGTCAAGGTTTTGGTTATTAATAAATTTTTCTCTCAATCTAGACAAACCTGTTTCCCATTAATAATGAATTTTACCTTTTGGTGTAAATATAAAGATACAGCTTTAGTTATATGAATTTAAGATCTTTTGAGTAAACAACTATATAAAGGTGTTATATCCATCATCTGAAATAGGACATTAAAGGTATATAAACCAATATATAATAGAATCTTTATATTACTAATCACTTTTTTTCATGTAGCGTCAAAAGTTCTCACTACCAAGTGGTTGTTTCTCATGTTGGAGGGTCTACTGGAAGCCTTAACAATGTAGTTATAGGCATGACATTAATAGATGACCTATTATTAATCAATACTTTCTCCCTGGTGTGGGTATTGCACTTAATAGTAGTGTGCAAGACTTTAACACTACCTCATCACTCTGGTGGTATTTCATCATCATTAAAAGTAATAAAATTAGGGGCTATGATATTTCTAACCATGTGATCTATTTTTTTAATAAAAATATTATGTTTGAAACAAGCTTGATTAAACACTTTCAATAAAGCATTCTTATGTGGCTCTGAGTTCAACAGTAGTGATAATAAAAAAATACAAGCTAACAATTTATTCAACTGGTCAATCACATTGTACTCACTGTGCTTGATAATCTTTAAGAATTCACAAGCTTTTTTTTCTCGTATTGACTTTTTAATTTGTACTTTTAGGCTTTCTACTAGCTGAGTACCTTCACTTTCCCCTATATCCTCTTCTCACACCTTACCTTTCCCTTTTCTGGCCCTTTTTAATTTCTCAAGAGTGTAACATCGATTATTCTTGGTTATCCCTCCTATGCCTATTATGTTTGTAGTATCCCTCATACCTGATCGTTTGAGGTTATATCGGGTCCTTGAACTATGAAATCATAGTCATACTTTCACAGCACCATTTTATTAGTTTGGCAAAAGAATGGACTAAGAACATAAATTATCATTGCTGTCATAGGTAAAGAGATTGTTTTTTCAATCACATGCTCCAGCTTCTCTTCATAAAATACTGTTAGAGGCTCGAGGATAAAAAATGTACCGAAAAGCTCATTATTCATTATATTCACATTATCTTCATTATACTCATCATAAAACTCTATTACAGTCGCGTCTATTAGACATGCAATATTTACCGAATGGCTTCACATCTTTAGATTGAATGTTTGACCATTTTTCTATGATACTTGAAAACTTGGTCATAATCTTCATGGTTTTCATTGGCATCCAAAAATATTGGTTGAATCATGCTTGTCTCAATCAAATAATCATACAGCCATTCAAAATGAATCCTCACTTCGTCCATATATCTTTTGATCCTTACATCTCTTTACTGCCTACATCATTAATCTTTTTGTTAGAGTGATTCGGCAAAAGGTTTCCACTAACACTTGGCTTGAATTCAGTATCAAAAGTTAAGAACCTCTCATTTATTAGACCTCATACCTTATGTTTTAGTGCTATGTAATTGTTAGTGGAATGTCCTATCACACCATAATGATATTTGTACTTGGCATTGTGGTCATACCAACTCAAGTAGGTGGCTTTAATGGTGCCACATGGATAGGGGTAATAAGGTGGCCTCTCAACAACTAGGGGTACATATCAGTGTAAGATATGAGAATTAGGTCAAACTAAGGCATTTTTCGATTACTATTATTTTATGGGTTTTTTTGGTTATTAGTTTGATGGGTTGGTTAGGCAAACGATTGAGTAACAGTACAAGGGTATAATTAGGTGGTTAAAGACTAAAGCTCAGTCTGTGTGGTAGTTATTGGGATGCTTGGTAATAATATGATTACTGGAAGATTTGGTTGGTAGTAAGGTAATAAGAATGGTATGGTAGGTTTGGATTACATGGAAAGAATGAAAAGTGTGAGGAATTTTTGTAAGTGACTTAGTGTGTCTCATGCTTTTTCTTATTTGGATTTGCTATCTTCTTTTCGAGCTCTTTAATTTTGCCACTATTGATGGCATTTTTTTTATCATTTCTCCTGAAATAACCATGTCAAAGAAATTTTTTGTTTCATTTCTAACTAGCTTGTCATAGTATAGGGCTTTTAGTGTGTTGACAAATATCACAGTGATTTTTTTTTCGTTAATGGTGGTTGGACCTGGGCCATTGTATCTCTTCACTGATGTACATATTTCTTAAAGGTTTTCATTGACTTGTTCTCCATATTTTGTAACAACACGTTGTTAGGGACCGTACTGAGGACATGCTTGTATTGGACGATGAAAGCCTTGGCCAAGTCCTTCCACGAATGGATTCAGCTTTGATCTAGCTATACATAGCATCTTGTGACTAATCCAATTAAACTATCTTAGAAAAAGTGTATTAAGAGCTTGACATTTTGGGTATAACCCATCATCTTCTAATAGAACATGGTAATGTGAGCAGAAAGATATTTTGTTCCATCATATTTCTCAAAATTTAAGGTTTTAAATTTTGTTAGGATAAGTAAGTCAGGCACTAAACTGAATTCATTAGCGTCAATACTCCTATAGATGTCACTACCCTCTACTACTCTGAGCTTTTCCTCAAGTTGGTCATACTTGTTTTGTATTTATAAGTTCATAATTGGTTTTGATATGTCATTTGACTTTTTCTAATTGGTAGGGTCATCTAGATTTAGTACCAAGATGGGGTCAACAGGGATAGATTTTGGGCTAGCATTCAAGTGAATCTAAGGTTAACTAGTAGAAAGATTGATATAAAGATAAGGTTATACATTTGATGGCTGTACATGTATACCACGAGAAGCTTGAGCTTAAGATGGGGTGAATCCTATAGGGTACAATGATTTTTTCCCATTAATCCTTTCTCCTAGTCTTAATGTATGAGCAGCTCTTTTACCCTTTAATGAATTGGGTAACAGTTGCTTTAGTTTAGCCATCTGCGTTTTAATACTATATTGTATTTCCATTACTCTTTCTTTATTTCATCTTTTGTATTTTCCACCTTCTCAAACCTAGCTGCATTCTTTCCTTCCATAACTCAAGCTTGAAAATGAGTGTTATATTTGCACGAGACTAATTGACTTAGATTTTTTGGCTTCGTTATCCTTGAATCTTAGTTTATTAACCATGAATTAGAGTGCATGATACAATATTGTTGTTATTATTGTTAATCTTTGCCTTTATTAAATTGCATGTATGGAATGAATGTAATGCAAATTGAGGTATTGTTTTAGATTAATTAAAACAAAAAAAACTTTCATTAACCATAGGAATTCTTGTACATCATTTGATCATCCTTACATTAAAACCATAAAAATATTTAACCTAAGCATATTGCTCTTTAGCCTTACATAGAAAGTCTAAAACTGTTGGCTATAGCCTACGTTCTGTATAATCTCTCATTCAGGTGCTTTCATTTTCTTGACTATTTTGCCAACCTTTTAGACAGTCTTACGAATTTGAGAAGTCAAGTGTTCTATATACCACTACCTTTCTAAGCTTTCTGCTCTTCACACTCAAGCTTTTACTTTCATGTTGTAAATACGAGCCCATTCATCCTTTTCTTGTCATTTTCTCAGAATCTTATCCATGTAGTTTTAATTCTTAACCAGTTGGTGTTCTAGCCTTATCAACTTTTGTTCCAATGTCTTTTGCATAGTGGAATTCTTGTTTTCTTCTTTCCTTAATCTAACCTTTAATTGCTTGTTTTCTTTGGTAACTCTGAAAAACTTATCCTTCCATGTTTGTTGGTCTTAAATGAGAGCAGCAATATCTTTTTTGTTCTATCTAGCTTTGCCTTTCTAGCACTCCATCATTTTTCTTAAATCTTTGATTTTTCTCTTGGAAACTTTTGAAAGCCCAACATCTATTCTCATCTTTTTGTTTCTTGATGTAAATCTTTAAAATCTTTTTTCAACACCTTTTATTCCTTGGCCTACTTTTGCAATGCATCTTTTTTCATCATTAAGTCATATTTCAATTAATTAACCTATTCTAACATTACCATATTTTATTTGTTCATTTTCTTCCTTTCTACCTCAAACTCTTGCTGGACAATCTCAAAGGCTGTCAATAATGGTTTTGATGTAGGCGTGGGCAGCTATTCTGAAACATCTTTTGGTAATAGCCAACTTCATTGATTTTTTTTGCCTCTATGAAAGATATCCTTTTACTATATTGTTCCCATACTTGGCTGAATTCATTCGATTAATCTATTTCCAGGTTTTAATGACATTTTAAACTTTTTTCATATAATTTGATGCACCATAATCGAATTTGAGTAGGTTGAGTCTATGAGATATAGTACTAAACTATCAGAAATCGTATTGTCTCTAGACTATAAGAGGTGCGTAGCTAACTACCCCTATATCCCTAGTAAAGAAACCATGGTTTATCTTAACAACTGTATAATATGGATGAAGGAAGCATCCTTGGTGCTTTCCACATTATGGCCTCACTTGTGAGATTTAGAAAAAATGACATCCAATGCCTTTTTGTCCAATCTCTTTGCCATTCTTTAGTAACAAACTCCATGATTGAAACAAAATGAGTAGAGAAAGGTCGAAATAACATTTTTATTTTCCCTAAAAATGACTATAAATCCAAATGTAGAGTAGCTGAGCACATTTTATGAATTGGCCTTCACCTTTCCTTCGACACTAATAAATTATCTGATGGTTTCACTAGGATGGTAAGAGACGTTGCCTAATTGCTCGAAGAAATCAATTACTGACACTTCTACATGTCCAATACCTTGGAAAATATTACCAACCCATAGACTGCCAAAGCAAACATGTTTTACTCATAATTATCATTCAGATTTTTCCTTATGTGTTTTAGCAGAAAAGTTGAAAGAATTGACTCGATTCCATTATTTTCTTTCTTATGTTTATCAATTTCCTCGATCACAACTTTCATGATCCTAGCCAACTTTTTCCTATACTCAATCTTTTTTACTCTTTCTAGCAGATCATATCCTGACTGACAAATTCTATATGAAGCAAAGATGAGTACTTCTCAATTGTAGGGGTCAAATTTCTTAGTTAAACATAAAAGCATCAATAAGATAGATCCCAAAATTGTACTATGACTCTAATAAGCTATTTATTGATTTTTACTACTATAAGCAATGCCACATCCATTTATTTCTTAGAAAAGGATTCCTTTCTCTCTATTCCCCACTGTTCCCAGATAGCTTTTAATTCTAACATGTCACTTTGACTCAGATCCACATACATCACTGCAGAAGTATTGAGATATAACCATTTCTTAAATAGTCCCTTTCTTTTTCTTGGGTACTTTTTGATTGGCTTTTAATCTCTAAATAGTTCTTACATATCGATGATACCATTTTAGGCTTCACAAGAGCTTCTTTTACTGAAGACTAGCCTAAAACAATACCTCTCTAAGAAATATAATACTTATATGATGTATGCAGCCAAATTAAGGGCAACAGAAGAATTAAATAAGTCAGTAATGTTAGTAAAACAAACAAACAAATAAATAAATAATCAAGCATAGCATATAACAGAACAAATATACATAGTCTTAGCTTTAGGTAATTTTTTTAAGAAGGACAGCATAGCTCTATCCTAGGCTAGCTCCTTATGACTCGCGATATACTGGGTTAGGATTTATATGTCTAAAAATTCTCAAACTATTCTTATCATCATCACCCATTATAGGCTACAAATAGAAATGGTTCAATCTAAGTGAAAGTATTTCGCTAATAAATACGGAGGTTATCACCTCACAAGAGCATAGCTACTTTACTTCCTCTTAAAAAGGATAAAGCCTAGGTTTAAAGCTCATGCATGTGAAAGACTATGCAAAGTGTATGCAAAGAGATATATCAATCAAACAATATAAGAGAAAAGCAAAGGACAAAATCAAAGTAGGATACTAACATGCAATGTTTTTGAAAGAATAAAAATGAAGGGAATTAAAATTAAATATCAACTAAAACCTTAAATCCAACAATTTGGATAATGTATGATTAATTTTTGGCCTAACTCTAAAAAAAAAGTCCCTAATGGAGTTGCCAAGCTATCATAATAATTTTGAGACCGCTAGACGTAACATTTTGAAATTGAAAAAAATAAGGAATCCCTACCAATCTTTTTTAAGGTGTGATTGGAGACCCAACAATTTATCCTTTTAATAAAGCAGTAAAACAGGTTTAAAGTTTATCAAAAAGATAATTTTGATCTACAAAAATAAAACTGGGCTTGGGAGTCAGTTACGTATGGAGAAGAATTAGTACCCCCACAGTGCCTATGAAAATTGTTACAAATTAATTATGCCTTTTCCTTAGGATTGGATAAAATGGTTTTAATTTAAAATTTAATAATAATTTCCTTCATTTTTTTTTGAAAAAGAAAATCAATTTTATTAGTCCTTTATTTAGGAATATTGCAAAATTCTTGAGGTTAAAGAATTACTTTAAAATTTTCCAACATCTAGGTAGAATTTAAAGATAGTTCTTTTTGCCTAAAATTTATTACAATATTCTTTAAAAATGAAAATAACATTTTTTGTAGAAGATAATTATTGGTGACCCTTTAACATCTAGGTAGAGTATCTAGAATTATTTCATTTAGAATGTTATTTTTGTTTTATTTTATAATTCTACATTTTTTTTAAATAGCACATTTTTTTAAACATTTTATACGAAAAACCAAAGTGGTATTATCAGCTAGCAAACAATAATTAAAGACATAAACATGTGAAACGAATGCAAACAATAAAAAATAGCTGCATGCATGCCAATGAGTGCTATGCATGATAATGAAATTTAATTTTAACATCGAGTCTTTAGATATAATGAGACCACCCTGACTCCCTAACATCTAGACAGAGTTTAGGTGTGACTATTTAAATTTACGATCTCATTTTTAATGATATTATTTACTCTTTTGTTTAATCTTATTATTATTTCTATTTAAGGAATCGTATGAAAAATTTAACGAAATAAAATTTTCTAAAAACCCTATCTTTTAGGTGGCATTTGGGAACAAACTACTTCATATAAGAATTTCATATGAATCATTAGAATTTTGTGATAGTTTTGGGTAGAGGTATAGGTCATGATTTTTAGGGTGTCGTTTTAAGGGTTTTGGGTTTCAAGGTTTTTAGGGTTTTAAAGTTTTAATGTTTTAGTATTTTAGGGTTTTGAGGTTTTAGGGTGTTTAGGTTTTAGGGTTTTTAGGGTTTACGATTTTAGTATTTTGGGTTTTAGGATTTTTGGGGTTTTAAAGTTTTAAGGTTTTAGGGTTTAGGGGAAAAATGGGAATTAATGATAATTCAAATTTCTTCAATCATCCTTAATACCGAGGTAGACTTTCGAAATAAATTTGGTTTTCATATTTTTTATTTTTTAAAAAAGTTTTATTTTCAATGCGACATAAGATAAATGAATGATACAAATGCAAACTAAAAAAATTGAAACGACCGATTTAATCCATCTTATGCATATTTAATCTTATACAATTTGTATTTCTTTTCTAAAATAAAAATTAAAGAAATTTTATTTATTTGGTTTGTTAAAGAAAATTTATTTATTTATTTATTTTTCGATTCTTTAACATCTAAGCAAAATTAAATTCTTCAAAATATGATTTAAATTTATTCCAACATCTAGGTAGGGTTTGCAAAGTCATTGCATTTCATTTTATTAAAAAAACTACTATTTCATTCAATTTTAAAAACCCTTTTTCTAAAAAAAATATTTTTAAATTGAAATTATCCTTTTTTTGTCTAAAAAATAAACATTTGTTCACAAACAATTCATAATAACTTCAAAATATGAAACATTCATAAACAAATTAACAAGAATAAAATATTAAAGGTATGATAAAAATAAACAAACAAAAAAGGAAAATAAAATGAACCTCAAAATGAAGTTTTGGATTGAAGCCCAAAATGAAGTCCACTATCTAAAAGACTTTTGAATCGATTGGGCTGCTAGTAGGGCTGCTTTGTTTTTTTTTTCTTTTTTTTTTTTTTGTGGTTCAAAGCACACTTTTTTTTGACTAGTCAAACCTTTATTTTTTTTTAACTTTTCAAAGCTTCTTTTTTTTTTTTTTTACTTTTCAAAGCCTTTATTTTTTTTTTACTTTGCCAAGGTACCTTTCCTTCATTCTTTTTTTTTTCTTATGTTTCAAAGCCTTTATTTTTTTACTTTTCAAAGTTTTTCTTTTGACTTTTCAATTTTTTTTTTTTTACTTTTCAAAGCATTTTTTTTTATTTTTCAAAATTCTTTTGAATTTTCAAAGCTTTTCATTTTACTTTTCAAGGTTTTTTTTTTTCGTCCTAAGTTAACTGAATCCCCTAATCTCCCTTTCTTTTTGTTTATTAAAATATCTTCTTTTGACTTTTCAAACTTTTTTTCTTTCTTTCTTCTTTTTCTTCTTTTTCTTCTCTCTCTTCTCTTTTTTTTCTTTTTCTTTACTTTTCTCCTTCCTCACATCTCAAACCCGATGCCCACCATTTTTTTTTTTGCTCTCTTTTTTCCTTTCCTTTTCTCTTTCTCTTTTATCCTTCTTTTTCCCCCTCACGCTGAATCAAACTTCTCTTTCTTTTCTTTTCTTTTTTTCTCTTTTCTTCTTTTTTCACCTTTCTCCTTCCTCCAAAAGATCTCTAAAAAAAATATAAATCGTTTCACCTAAATCTAAACCCCATTCCCATATTTGATTTTCTTTTTTTTTTTTATGTTATTATGGCTATTGTTCTTGTAGCTTGGGTCGATTGAGATTTTTGCAGGAAAGAAAAAAATGAAAGGATTTCTTTGATTTGAGAATTTTTTGGTGATGGGTGATTTTCCTATTATGGGGAGCTGGGGTGTAAGGGTGATGGTGGCTTGGCGATGGTGATTGATGGCCTTTGACATTGTAGATTTTTTTTGTTGTAATAGTAGTGAGAGAATAGTTCAAAATGGGGATTTTATGATTTTTTTTTTAATAATGCTGGAGTTGTGGGTGGTGATCTTAGGGTAAGTGAGGGGCTACTATGGCAATGATGATGGTAATAAGCATTGTTTTGATCATGGACACTGAGGATGGGTAATGTATTCAGGTGGGATGGTTTTTTTAATTGTGTTAGTGGGTTAGGATTTTTTTATAGATGCTAGTTGAAAATGTGAAGGTGAAGGGATGGTGAGTAATGAATAGTTTGCAAAAATTACAATGGTTTTTTTTTTTTGTATGGTGTAAAAAGTTTCTAGGTTCTTACAAAACCTTTCTCAAGATACTGACATAGCAATTTAAATTTTTTTGGAGTCTTAAAATTGGGGCTGCTACATCTAGGATGATGAAGTATTTGATGAATTTGTGCTTAGAGTCAGTAAGGGTAGTGTTTTCAGGTGGGATAGTTTTTTTAATTGTGATGGTAGGTTAGGATTGTTTTGTAGATGCTAGTAAAAAATGTGAAGGTAAAGGGGTGCTGAGTAATGAATAGTTTGTAAAAATTACAATGGTTCTCTTTTTTTGTATGGTGTAAAAAGTTTATGGGTTCTTACAGAACCCTTTTCAAGAGACTGACATAGTAATTTAAATATTTTAGGAGTCTTGAAACTAGGGCTACTACATCTACGATGATGAAGTATTTGATGAATTTGTGCTATGAGTTAATAAAGGTAAAACATCAAGTGAAAAATGAAAAGCTGAAAATAGGGAGGCAATTTGGGGTTATAACTTATGATGAATTTGTGCTTTAGGCAAATGGAGGTAAACTATGAATAAAAACAAGGATAACACAAAATGGGAATTATGAGGTTTTTTTTTTTTTTTTTTTAGAGAAAAAGTGAAGGGGAAAACTGGCAACCAAATTTTCAACAATTTTCACATTGTATTTTTTTTAAATAATTAAAATCTAACAAAATGGATATGGGCTTTTAAAAATTAATCTAGACTTTCATTGGGCTTTTTAGGCCTCAATGATTGCAATTGGGTCATAAGTCAAATGGAATTGGATTGGACTTAAAAAATAAAAATTGAGTTTGGACTCATAATTGAACTTTGGATCTTTTAATTAGGCTCTCAAATCTTAATCCAAAATTGACCAAACAATAAAATTGAATTAGACTTAGTTTTATGCAAAAAATCCAAAAGTGATTGATCCAAAACAAAGCCTAATCAAGTTTAATTCAATTAAAACATTTTAACCGACCCAACTTGATGCATTTGAATCAAGCATAAAATCAAACACACTCGAATTGATCTGGATAAAATTAGGTATTTACAGAAGGGAGGTCAGCCCATTTGTGTCTATGTATGACAAACTTTCCCTTTTTGGTAAACTCTTAAATTTTGTCCCGATCTTTGAAGTCGACATGAAGAGGGAATAGGCTGGTCATAAAAAATCATGGGCTTATTCAAAATCTGCCACAACTCGAGCTCATTATTCCTATTCTTTTTCTCCTTTTAAATGCAAAAGAAAAGCAACTTTCAAGTTTTTATTGCGCTCAGGCAATCCACGAAAAGCTTTTTAAACAGATAAGTTGTCACATAAAACCACCTTTTATCATGTGAATGCCTTTTGACTGAGTAAAACTCCATAAATAGAGGGAGAATGGGAAAACATCTAAATTTTTACAAAAATAATGAATGCTATTATGTACTAGAAAAAATTTATGGTAAGTTAAGTGACAGTTAAATTATAAGAAAGAAAAAGTTCAACAAATAAAACATGTAAAAGAAACCTCAAACTAGCCACTATTGAATCCCAGTACACCTAGAATTGGTGACTTTTAAGGGAAAAAGTGACTCAATCTTTGATGATCGACATCAATACATACACCCCTCCTTTGAAAAGCCAAAGTTAACTTCCAAAGATTGAACGTAGTGAGTAGAGCACATATTAGGGTAGTCATTAGGATTAACCCTACCTTTTAGGCTCTTTATCATATCTTTAGGGATTAAACTTAAAGAGCAAATAATGAAAAAAGTGACTTGAGCCAGGTTCTTTGAATCCGAGGACTCTTTCTTATCTTTATCTTTTTTTTTTCACTTAGTTGTTCTCCCCTTCTTATTCTCGCTTGGAACCATTTTCATCATCAAAACCTTCATTATCAAAAGACTTGAACTTTTTAGCAAGAGTATGATTTCGAGCTAAAATAGTAATGAAGAACAACATGATCTCAAAAGAAGAAAATGGATAAGGAGACTCCTTAAAAAAAGAGGAGTAATAAAGGATGTCGATTGAAACTAACTCAAGAAACAAATGATGGGCCAGAGGAAGCAACAAGGGGAATAGAAGGTTGAGTAGATGAAAAACTAGTAGAAGAAGCAAAAAGAATAAAAAGCTGAAAAGGCTAAACCTTGGAAGGAGGAATTGTAGAAAGATGGTCGACTGAAAAACCCAAACTGACCTAAGATATAAAAAAAGAAGGGGTTTTCAAGCTCAAAGTCAATGGCATCACAAAGCTTATCTATGCTTTGAAATACCCATTCTCCCCTAGCATGGGCATTGTCTTTTACTCTTTTTTACTCTTATTCAGACATTGGATTCAGCCAATATATCATTCTGCTATAGCCTTTCCTCACAATGACTAAGGGGAACCTATCATTGTCGTTCCTGCTATTAAGTTGACTTCTTTTGGAAACTACCTTATAACTCTTTGAACCCTTAAAGTTCACACTAGTGAACATTGTAAAAAAAAAAAAAAAAAAATACCAAAGTAGGAAGGAAATAAGGTTGGTTGAAAAAAGTTAAGAACTTTAAAATTGAAAAAAATTTGGTTAGTTTGAGAGCAAAAAGTAGTAAGGTGAAAAAATGAAGGTTTAAAAAAGCCTCTTATATAGCCAATGTTTAGATTAGATGAATGGCCTAGATTATGCCACATGTCAAAAGATTACCAAGCATGAATTTTCACCTTATCAGCTATGGATTCTTATTGCCAAAATACCTTTTTACTCATTAAATACAGTTTTTAAATAGTTGAGGGGTAATTAAGTCATTTCACCTATTTAGACTGGCTAGAATGGTCACAAAACCCAGAACGAATTGATTGAACGAATAAATTGCCAGGCCAAGCTTGAGCTAGGTTTGGGGATTATTGTAGATAGAAAAAGCATAAGTCTCATATCAAACACATGAGTCATGTCATTTGTCACTTAAACATACTTGCTTTAACCTCAGCCTTATTCTGACATAAAGACACTTACCTCATTAACTTTAAAATGAACTGGTTATGCATAAAACTTAAAACTTACGCTCAAGAACAAGCTCAGTACCTATATTAACATGTAGGTCAACACACTCTAAGGCAGCCGAGATTACAATCAAAAGTAATGATAAATCTCTCCTTTACCTAATTCTCACATTAGCCTTGATGACATTTAGCATCGACAACATGAGGTCAGATCCTTTACATAACTTTTCAAAGACCCATATTCAAAAGCTCAAGGTTAGATTAGTAAATATGTGCACTATAAGGGTTTAATTAGACACCTATTAGTCTGATACCTAGATTATTTAGTAAAAGGATGAATCCTAAGGGCATTTCAAGGTTCAAAGGGTAAATTGGTCATTCATCTCATTAGAAACTATCAGCAGACAACTAGGGGCATTTTTAATTTTTGGATTGAGCTAACATGTAAGTGCCACATCAACCCAGCTACATCACTATCTTGCCCCATAGACCTCTCACCTTTGTTAGAGCCATGCAAGTACCATCAATTTAATCCCATTCTTCTTTTATATTTTTATTCTCCTCTCTTTATGACCTTTCTAATCCTAACATCTGACTTGAACGTTAGAGTACAAATGTAGGGAACACTCCTTACTTTTGCCCTAACCACTCTCTTTCATTTCTTGTGATTTCAGGATTTTGAATCTCAACTCGAAACTTGGCACTGATAGACATCAAACTTAAAAGAAAGAATTCACAGGCACTATGTGGTCAGGTTGATAGGGTCATAAAATATGTTTAGGAATAAACATATGCATAAACTAAACTCTATGAAGCTTTTTTCCTACTAGTAATTAACATTTTTTATGGGAATCATTAAGGAAATCAATTTAAGATTTAAATTTAAATATCTTCATCAACTTGATGAGAATACTTTGGAAAATGAAAAAGAAAACAAAAATTACAAAACAATTAAAGAAGACAAAAATTCATAAAAATGAAAAGAAGAGATAAATTCAAAATTAGAATTGAACATATCACATCATTGGAGATATTGATGGAAGTATATTTCTTGTAATTATTATTATAATTAATTTTTCATAATATTAAATTATGTGTAGTTTAAATCAAAATATTCTAAGAAATTTACATTTATAAATTTATAAGTGATGTATCTTACATTGTATTTAAATGTGATTAAATAATTATAAAATTATTACAAAAAATTATATATGAAATGCTTTTATAATAATTGTTTTAATACAAGTGGAGGAGATAATATATATGGGAAGAAATTAAATCAAGGAAAATATGGAAATGTGATTTTTTTTTTCACTTATTGTTCTTCCATATTTTTTTATAGTTCCTTTCCATATCTAGTTTCAAAACCAGTCAGCACATTCCATATTTTCTTGAGTCAAATCATTCCATATTCTTGTTTATTTTAATACCATAATGACCTTTTTAGTAATTTTTTTCAAAATAGATAATACTCTAATAACTATGTTATGTTTTTCATTTTCCTAAAACTTTTATTGCAGTTATTAGCAAAGTTTATAATTTCATTTTAAATTTCACATTTAATCTTATATAAATATATAAAAGCTAAAACTTTTGGGAAAAAAGGAAAAAATCAAAGGTGGATGGTCTATTATTTTTACATTTGTATGATCTTAAACAATCGACATGTGACTTGCATTTAATTAATTTTAGTTGGTTTCATTTAAATTTTAAAATATTTAAATGTATTCATTATATTTGAATTATTTTTAAAAATTAAATTAATTACATTTATTTTCTATTATTATTTACTTTAAATTACTCTAAATTAAATTCATATTAAAGGTAAAAAACTTTAATTGCCATTATTATAAGATAATTTTGTATTCTTTTTTTTTTTTCCAATTATAATATTCAACTCTTAAATTACATGTGTAAAAAAAATCAATTTTCAATTTTGAAATCTATGACTTATTTATTTACTCCACCTTTTAAGCTATGTATACACATTTAATATGTATATATATTAATTCTAAAATGATTAATAGATGAATAAATCAATTAAAATTAATTTTGGAATATATCAAATAAAATGAATTTCATTACCATTATTACACTAATTTCAAAATCCTTATTTTTTCATTTCTCTCAAACATGTTAAATACATAATATGTTTAATTATTCTAATTGTCAAGCATAAATTACTTTTAATTTAAAATACTATTATTGATCTTAATTTGATTCTTAAATTCATTTTAATCAATTAGATATTCAAAAGTTACTTATCATCCCATAATTATTTTCAAGACTTATCATATAATTAAGGGTGTTTGGGGATGCTTAAGAAATAAATTGCATCCCTACAATATTTTTTTCCATTGTCGTGATATTCTTTTGCCATGTAATAAATTTGGCTTACGTTCTCTTTCTTTTGGTTTGTGATGTTATATATAGTTGGATTAGATGCACAAATTACTTTATGTTTGGTTTTGTATTATCTTAGGTACTTCTTTTTTTTTTTTTTTGTTAAGATCTTTTAGATTAATTCATCATCATCATTGTATAATAATTTGTTTTTTGAAAAAAATTATTTTGAAAAGAAATTTTAAAATTAGCAAAATTTCTTGAAAATTTAATGTTTTGAATTTCTTTTTAAGTTTTGATTAGTGCAATTAGTTCTATTATAAATTAAACTATACATATATTGTAGATATCTTTATATATATTTTTTAGTTTTTGTTATGATATCATTGATATACCAAATTCCTATTATACTTTATCATGAAAAAAAGGAGCATGCTCGGCCATAAATTAAAGAAAAGTGATCACTTACCACTTACTACCTATCCTATCATATGTATCAAGTATGTTTTTTATTTTTTACTTTTTGTATGAAATGAATCGATTTATTTCTTTTCTTAATGATATGATTTTTTTTGTTGGTCATTCTAATATTATATTGTTGCGTTGATATTATCACTTTCATGATTGAATTTGAATTAGAGCTAATTACTATCCAAGTATATGAGAATTGATAAAAGCAACTTTTTTGTTTCAATTTTTAATACATATAATAAGTATTATAAGGTTCACGGTAAATTATAGTTATTTTCACCAAATAATTCAAAAAGGTGATTTTTTATTCAACATTTTACTATGCTTTTTTTTTTTTACAAAATTTTTAAGGGAGTGAAAATTTTTTAAAACGTTTAGAATAAGTTGAATTTCTTATAATTTAAGAAAAAACATACAGTATCATTTGGATTTAAAAAGAGTTAAATCTAAATGTGAACTTTTATTACCTTCAATATATTGGAATATACAATTAGCAAAAAATAGTTAAGTGTGCATAATAAATTATTTAGTATTATATATACTGAAGTTGATAAGTTTAATTTTTTATGAGAATATTAACAATGTATTTTATCATTAAAAAATAAATTTTTATGAAAAATTGTAAATATAACATTTCTTAAAATAAAAATTGTTATTGTTTGTTTGATAAATAATACTCTAATTTTTAAATAGTAGTATATAATAAAAAATTATCAAATTTTGTGGTTGTTTTATTGTTTTTACATGTGATAGTCTAATTTAGTATCATATATATTCTGATTATCATATATCCAAATTAATTTACTTGATAATATTTGACTTTCAATAATAATATAAATTTCGATTTGAATTTGATAAAAGTCTCAAATTATTAAAAAAATTCAATTACAAATTCAAATAAAAAAGGAATTTGCTACTTATATATTCAAATATTTGTATGCATAATTATCTCTCAATTAAAATTTTAATTGATTTTATTTTTATTACTATTTATTTTATATTTATAGATTAAATGAAATAATATTACTAATTCAAAATTTTTTGGTGTAATTACTTTTAATCCATTGTTATTATTAGTCAACTATTAGTATTTAAAATTTTCATTTTATTTTATCTAAAAATTATTATATAATAAAATTATCGTGCAACACAGGCTTAAATCTAGTAATAATAATAACCAGTTGTGTTCTCCATCCATTTCCAAGAACACCCCCTACGCCGCTATCTCTTCCTCATTCGCCATGAAGAATGTAGAGCAGCAGCCTTCACAAATATCCACCACCAAACTTTTCAATGCACATATTCGATTCAATTATATTGTTTTCTGTTTTCTTCTAATTGGTTTTGGTTTAAGTTTAGGCCTAGGCATCTCTCTCAGCTTCTTCTATTTCAGAGAAAGTTCCTTGGCTTGCCAACTTGACCAACTCTTTGTCTACCATGCCTCCGATCTAACTAATCCTCCTCTGGCACCGCCACCTTCCATTTCCGATCAAACCAAAAGCCTTGTGGAAAACCGAATATCGGCCTTTGAACCATCTCCTCCCATTTCACAACAACCTCTGCCATCTTCATCGATGACCAATTTCATTTCGAAAAAAACCAGGGATTATATAAAGGAAGTTTTTGAACCGCCGGAGACTATGCATACTATGAAGGACGAGGAGTTGTTTTGGAGGGCGTCAATGGTTCTGAAAATCCAAGAATTCCCATTCAAACGAGTCCCCAAAGTTGCATTTTTGTTTTTGACGAGAGGGAAAGTGTTATTAGCTCCACTTTGGGAGAAATTCTTTCAAGGATATCAAGGTTTATACTCCATTTACGTCCATTCCGATCCTTCTTTCAATCAAACAGTGCTCAAGAGTTCGGTTTTTTATGGCCGGCGGATCCCCAGTAAGGTTAGTTCATCATCGTTTTTCGCCTTCATTATAGTTTTAATGATTTTGCATAGCTAATTATTCTCGGATTCATTTTTATTTCTTTAATATCATTCAATATATCTAATATATAAAAATGGATTCAATTATATTAGTGTAACATTAATTTAATTTTATATCATTTTATATTTTATTGATTCAGTCATTGAATTTTATATAATAGTCATGTAAATCATACTTGTCAAATATAAATTAATTAAAAATATTTAAATATTTGTTTGATAATAATATAAGTGCAACGGTATATACATTGAAAAAAAATTATTCATGATTGATATGATAAAAAAATTGAATTGACTTGAACTTTTACTATTTATAAGTAAATTGTAAATTCAATTATCCGTTTTTAAATATAATGATAAACTTATGAAATTAAATATTAAATTTACATTAAATTCTAAGAGTAAATTTGGTCAAAAAGATTATAAGAGTAAAGGTTTTTAGTGAGGATGATAAAATTTGGAATGAAAATATTGCCTAAATTGTGATTTACTTTCCATAATAAAGATTTTACAACCAAAAGAAATAAAAATGAGGAATAGCTAGGAAACCTGGTTTTGATGCTCTATTAAATAAGGGCCCTTTATTATGGTAATATAAAGTTTGTTTGAAATGTAACGCACCAACTTCAAAAGAAAGAATTAAAAATTAACAGCTCAGATTAAATGGCAAAAAAAAAAAAAAAACTCAAATTAAAATCACATTATTTATGGTTTATGATCTGTTATGGTAAGTTAAGGTAGCTATTAATTAGTACTGTGAAAATAAATATTGTACATGAAATGATGATCAAATGAACAATTTATTTCTGGAATACGTCCATTAGGGAACTCGAGTCTTGGCTAACATTACTGTTCACTCTTCTCAACTCTTGTTAATATAAAATATAAAAATATTTTTTAATAATTTTAAACTATAATGGAATTTATATAGTATATAAATGCAAATGTTTTTAAATAAACAACTGAAATTCAATAATTACAATTTAAAAGTAATTTAATATTTTTAAAACTAGCATATCAAGAAAATATTACTAGAATTAAAATTTTATCAACTATAACGATTCAATATAAACAGTAACACTATTAAAAAAAGTGATGATAAGTTTTTCCTAGTATTATATTAGAAGTAAATTTCTTAATTTTTGGAAAGTATTTCAACATAATTAGAAGCCTTTCTATCCATAATATAAATTTTATTATTAATTGATAATTATAATGAACAAAATTTAATATAAAATGACAAGTTTTAAAATATAATTAATATGCATTCTTTTTTGTAGAACTTCAAATCAAGTTTTCTGGTTTTACTTACAGATCAAATCTGCAACCATCAAATTTGTTGCATAATTACTAGTCATGAAACTAATTTTCTATAGAGAAGGTGACTGTCTTTCAAAGTTAAGTACACAATACTACTATATAGTTAACAATGACATCATTACAAATATGATCTTCAGATTCCTATAATCAAATTTTTTACGAAGAAAAGAATTACCCTTTCAAATATTTAATGCTATACTTTAGACTAGAGTAGACTAGAAAGCACAAGATATTTGATTTAAGCATTAACAAAAGTCAAAATGATAGTCACATTAGTCCACAGAGTTCCAGGCGTGACATAAGGCAAAAATAAATGCGTCTTGACAAAAGTCTGTTCTAGGGTTGTTAATTTGAGACTTCATTCATATATAGGGGTATGTATATATTCTTTAAGTCAATTTAATTCAATCTGTTGGTGGCTGGCTAGCAGTCACAGTTGCACCCCTTCATGAAGTGGTGATGATGAAAGATAAAAAGAAAAGACTCAATTCAAATAGATTAGCTAACAAAAATTGTTATCCTTACCTTAAATGACGGAGAATAGATTCAAAAAACTAATGCCTATGGGATAAATTTTAGTCAAGTACTTGAACCATTCATTTTAAAGCTTGCACTAATTAACCTTTGTATACATATTTGAAACATTATTATCTGGTCTTGGACCCTTAATTTTTAACAGTATTATTTGAACATGAACTACTGTAGACTGTGAGATGGGGCGAAATGAATATGGTGGAAGCAGAACGTCGCCTATTAGCAAATGCTTTGCTTGATATCTCTAATGAACGTTTCATTCTTCTTTCAGAAGCATGTATTCCTCTTTTCAATTTTTCTACTGTTTATAATTATCTTATACGCTCAAACAAATCCTTTGTGGAGTCGTATGATTTAAGAGGCTCTGTAGGCCGTGGCCGATATAACAACCTGATGCATCCTGTGGTTGATCTTAAGCAATGGCGAAAGGGCGCTCAATGGTTTGAGATGGATCGTTTTCTTGCCATTGAGGTAATCTCCGACCGAAAATATTTTCCTGTATTCAGGCGTTATTGCTATGGTAAATGTTATGGGGATGAGCATTACTTGCCAACATTTGTTAATATGAAATTTCCGGAGAGAAATTCAAATAGGACTTTGACATATGTGGACTGGTCCAAGGGAGGACCTCATCCATTTGTGTTTCTTAGAGAGGATGTCACCAAGGAATTTTTGGAGAAGTTAAGAAATTCCACCCGTTGCGATTATAATGGAAGAGAAACCTTCATTTGCTACTTGTTTGCAAGGAAATTTTCACCAAATGCTTTGGATAGGTTGTTGAGATTTGCTTCAATTGTCATGAACTTTTAGTTTGTTTCTACTTAGTGTAGTTAAATAAGTCTTTATTGACAATTCTTTAATTTGCAATGTAGACTAATAAATTTAGGGCATAACATAAAATTTACTTATTTTATTTCTTTTTTTTTTTTTCTATATGGAATTGAATTAGTGAGGTAGCTAGAGGTGAAAAAAACTGAAAATTGAAAGTCATTCGAAATTGTAAAGTTTGATTTGATTTTTTTATTCAATTTGGATTAAATTTGAATATTAAATATATATATATATATTATAGATTTAGATTAGATTTTGTATCAAAAGTGAAAAGCAAAAAAAAAAAAAAAAAAACTGTATAAAGTCAAATTATATATTTTTATTAATTTTTATATATTTTTTAAAATTTGAATAAAATAAAAATAATTATTTTATATCTAATCTATTTAAATATATTAAAAATCATATTAAAATAATGTATAAAAATAAAATTTAAATATAAAAAATTGATAAATCAAATTGAACTAAAAGAATTTGATTCAAATCGAATTAATTTAAAAAAAATTAATTCAAATTTAAATCAAGTTTTAAAAATTTATAGTACTATATATTATCTAAAAAATAAATAAAATTTAATCCCATTCAATCTATTATTATCAGTGAAAATAACAATATATTACCCATGTGATTGATGAGGGCAATAATTTCTTATGCCCATTTGCCCACCCATGTCCACTTATCCATTCATCAATTAATGTAAGCTAAATTGGTATTACTCATTTAATTCAATTAAAACAAACACTTTATTTAAAGAATTTCATCATCATACAAATTTTTTATAGCTGTATTACATCGTACTCAATATATAAGCTTGTTAATAAATAATTATATACAACTTCATTGTAATATTGCAATAATATTATTTATAATACTTGCTATATTTGTATTTATGACTGTACAAATTGTTCAATTATGTTGGATTTGGCTTTTTTTTTTTTTCAATTACTTTTAATTATCATTTACAGGTTTGGAATTCACAATTTTTGGTTCAGTTCTATATTTAGAAGATGGGCTAAACTCGGATTTGGGTTTTGAAAATGACAGTTGGGTTTTACCCAACCCATGAACACCTGATCTGTTCCTAAACAAAAGATGATGATACTCCTATTGCATGCAGGGCTGTTAACCTGAAAAATTAGACAAAGATAAGTCAAATAATTTAAAGGAAAACTTTGGGGACTGGAGCAGGGCCCACACAATGTCGATACTTCTAAGAAACGAGGCAATTGAGGACATTTTGATGTCGCCAAGCTCTAAACATTGTTTCATCACAGTCCTGGTAATAATCTTATCTCAGGTTTAATTCTATTGACCGTTGGATCAGTATCTAAGGGCTTAGACATGTTTGGATATGTCATTTTTACTTATTTTTCTCAACGTAATAATAATAAAAAAGACATAAATTGTAGACTGAAAGAAGAGTTGACGTCAAAAAGTCATTACATCAGACATATAGGATATAACTAGGTCACTCCGGGGCTGTTACCCTGCTGCTTCCTCCAACGTTCCAAGAAGCTTCTTTTTAATTATTATTTTTAGGAACTTTACATGTATTTATACTCCCTTGAACATCGTTTTATTAACGCCATAAATCCCCAAACCCTAGCTCATCATCTCTGTCTCTGTTTCTTTGGTCATCTTTTTCTTTCTTTTGTTTTTTTTTTTTTGGCCCTCAAATCTTTGAGAATATATATTTTTCACCTGAAAAATGGCGGCTAAGCGGCTTCTCAGTGAATCTTGTTCCGACCCACATGAGCAAAACGAGAAACGGATGAGACCTAGACCTTCTCTTGCTTCGTATGTTTTAGAATTTTCTGTAAGAAATGCTTATAATTTGTTTTTATATCACCTTTTCTTATTGACTTCTTTGCTCAAATCCGTTGTCCTCTCGTTTCTATATGGATTAAATCTAAAACCATTTTCTCTCATCTATTTATATTGTTAATTTGTTTCCATTTGGTGCAATTGTAGCTTTTGCCTTTTCATATAAAAACGTTATATATTTATTCAAAGCCAATTTTCTTTATTTAACAGTGTGATTGGGGAAGCTGTTATGGTGAATTGCTTTTGTAGAGCCTTGGAACCAGTCCTTAGAAGAGTGGTATGTAAAAGAACTTTCTTAATATAATTCTCATTAAGAAGTCAATACATTTCATTGCTTAGAAAATAAATTTTTATAATGAAAGATTAATCATCATATAAGATTACAAGTTTTTTTTTGAGCGACAATATATAGGTGCACTTCAACGTACTTGTTTACCTATTTTTAGCATGAAATTAACATTTCCCATTCATGCATAAAGATTGAGTATTTTGTTACATTCTTCAGTCGGTAACAATTTCTGATAAAAGTTCCTTAATTGATATGTTTCCAGGTGAATGAAGAAGTAGAGCGTAGTCTTGGACGCTTACTCGGTTCTTTCAGTGGGTCTCCATCTCTTCGAACCCAAGCACCGGAACCATCAACTCTTCAGCTAATTTTCCCTAAAGGCCTTTCCCTACCAATCTTTACGGGGAGCAAGATCATGGATAAAGAAAGCAACCAACTTCAAGTCCTTTTGGTTGATAAGAGGGGAGACCAAATGGTTCCGGTGCTTCTCCCAAACCCAATTAAGGTAGATATTGTCGTTCTTAATGGGGATTTTCCTTCGGATGACGGTAACAATTGGACTAGTAAAGAGTTTGATAGAAACATCGTGAGGGCTAGAACTGGGAAACGGCCCTTGCTTACCGGTGAGTTGGCAGTCACAGTGAGGGATGGAGTTGCTTCGATCGGACAGATTGAATTTACAGATAACTCGAGCTGGATTCGAAGCCGGAAGTTCAGAATCGGTGCGAAAGTTGCACAAGGGAGTTCCCAGGATGTCCGCATTCAAGAAGCCATGACTCAAGCTTTTGTTGTCAAAGACCATCGTGGCGAATGTAAGTTTTCGTTCTTCTCTTTACTGAAAGAATAGTTAAGTTAAAACAACGTTTTTTCAAATATCATTTCCATGTGAGAATATTTTCATAATCACTCTAAAGAACATTGGGTAAGAGAATTTAGTACTGCTACATATATATCATATACGTAAATTTTTTTCGGGCATATTTTAGGTCAAGATGTTGAGTGGCTTAAGATCTATCTCTCTCTCTCTCTCTTTATATATATATATATATATATATATATGTATATCATATATGTTAATTCCTTTCGGGCACTTTTAGGTCAAGATGTTAGGTGGCTTAAGATCTTAAAAGTTGAATTTATAATCAATCTTAATTACTAGTTTTTGATTATCAACAAGGAATATTAAAATGATAATCTAAGAAATTTTTAATAACACTTTATAAAAGTATTGCATATATTCATCTCCTTATTAGATATTATATTTTGCATATGACGTAAAGGTTTTTTTGAATCATGATAGGTTAATTTGAGCTCGGCTCAAGTCTAAATATAATATGAATATCTTACATATTTATTCAAATTTAGTCTGAGTTAACAATTTGGATTTTAAATTTTACTCAAACTCGTCTGAATTTATAAATGATATAGCCCAAATTTGTCTAAATAACCTTTTTAAATTACAAACCATAGTATCTTTATTTAATTTTTAGTATTTTTTTCTTTTTTATCAAGTTTCAAAACCTAGATAATTTAACATATTTTCTAATATTTACATTACAGCGTTATATATGTTTATCTTTTATATAATATAAATTATATAAATATATAAATATACAAAATAATATATATTTTATGTAATATGGACTAAATCAACTAAACTCAGACCTTAGATTTTGAAGCCAAAATCCGATTTGTTTTTCAAAAAGACCTTATATTTGTGTCATGATTTGTTTAACATATTTAATATTTTTATCTAAATATTCTTAAATATTGAACAAATCTTCAAGTTTGGACAAATAACTAAATTTTTATACACCTTTATTAGAATGCAGCTAGCTAAAGATTGAGATATATAATAGTCTTACTAAATTGTTGTTTTAAAACTCTTTGCCCCTTTTGTTTAACAAAGTTGGTGATAAATACTGATCTTATAATATACCAACCCAAGAAATCTAGGCTGACTCAAACTCTATGCTGACCAAACCATACTGTTAACACATAAAATCAAACCAATTACCTTTTGTTTTTGGAAGTGAGAGACAATCTATATAATGCTTTCTTTCTTTTAAAACGAGTTAACTTCTTGAATTGTTAACCTATGAATTAAGAACCATCTGAGCAATAATTAAGACAAAAATATAATTGCTTGATTACTCCAGTGAGGCAAATATAAA
Source organism: Durio zibethinus (assembly GCF_002303985.1). The sequence goes on from NW_019167827.1 coordinate 8,930,256, forward strand.
GATAATTTATTCATATATTTTTTAAATACAACAGGATATACTTCTTTCTCATCAATCCACATTACTTTTTTCTTTATCAAAATTTAGGTTTGATAGACATAACTAGCAAATTAAAAATTTTAATTTCAATTACTAAAACATTTATTGAGAATTTATGCTGTAATATTGATATCAATTTAGTACAATAATTAACAAGCTATAATTGGTTAATGCATCATTTTAATTAAGGTTGAAGAACCTTTTGGATTAAACTCTACAAAATTCATTAACTATGTGGTCTAAAATACTTGACACATGGTCAAATAAGTAATTTTAATATAGTTAAACTATGGGTCTATGGATTAAGAGTTTAATTCATTTGATTTATATAGTCGCCTTTAAAAAATGATATTCAATAGATTTGGAGTTCAAATTCCATCCCCTACAACTCCTTCAGTTCTCATGTTGTAACATCCTATGTTAAAAAAAAAAAAAAAAAAAAAAAAAAAAAAATCCTATGGCTTATGACCACTAAACCATTTAGATAGGGGCATTCCCTTTTCATGGTTGCAAACCATTCAAGTCATTTTCAGTCAACAAAGGGCTGCCTGCACTACTTATGCTTCTTGGGTTTTAATACAAGAAATGAGATAATTTTTCCTTGTTTTCATATTGAAGTGTACAAGAAACATCACCCGCCAATGTTGGGAGATGAAGTTTGGCGTCTAGAAAAGATTGGAAAGGATGGAGTATTCCATAAAAGGCTAACCTTTGCAGGAGTTAAAACAGTGCAAGCCTTCTTGAAAATGTCAGTTGTTGATCCAGCCAAGCTCAGAAGGGTAAGAATTTGCCATCACAAGGCCAGATGCGAATTTAGTGTTTTCTTTTCTCAAGTAAACAGAAATAATTCAATTTCAATATGATACTGAACAGATTTTAGGTCCTGGAATGTCTGAGAAAATGTGGGATGTCATAATCAAACACGCAAAAACTTGTGTTATGAGCAACGAATATTATGTTTTTCGAGGCTCGAATTACACAATCTTCTTAAATCCCATTTGCCAACTCGTGAAAGCAGAGATTAATGGGAGTATATATCCCACACACAACCTGAGTAACATTAACAGAGTATGTGTCGCTAAGCTAAATAATTAATTTTTTTGGTCCTAAGTGTCTATAATAGTCATCTATTTTATATATGGCATTTGCAATTGCAGGCATATCTTGAAAATTTGATCAGACAAGCATATGTAAATTGGTCTTCCTTGGAAGAGATAGAAGGAAGTTCCCATGAGATTGGCCTGCTCACACAAGGTAATTCCTCTACAAGCAATTTTCATAACATTATTAAACTTGAGTTTTTTTTTCTTCCTTTTAGTAGCATTTTACATAAAATAATGTATACAGATGATCAAACGATAGAGCAATATCCCAGTCATCAACAAATCATGGAGAGATCATTTCAACAAAATGTGTATTCGACAGATGGTTCGATTGAGGGGTATATGCGGTGCGAAATGCAAGCAGACGGCAGTAAGTGGCAAATAAGTCAGACTTATCTGAACACCTCAATCGAAAATGGGATCCGATGGAACATCTTGGAGTCGAATTCGAATGATGATTTGACATCTCCAAGATATTTCATCACAGGGGGTTAATGGTGATTTATGCATGAATAAATAGAAGTAAACGAGTCCATCAATAATATGTGATCATCTTTGAGACAACTGTTTAAGCTCTTAGCATACTTGTACGTAGGAGCAAATGTAATTTTCCTTCTTTGTTTTTGTTGTTTTTCTTATTTTCCAATTCAATCTTTATAAGCGATAGTATCAGTACGCTTCTCGTAAAAAAATAATCACAACTAAATGTGTCATAACCTATAGATCTGTGGATCTATCACTAGACATGGTGAAAAGAGTTGCCAACAATATTTTTTTGGTTATGTGTGATTGGGCACCTGATTGAATCTAATATGCAAAACAAATGTTAGATTCGAGAGTCGGTTACGTTTGGGGAATGTTGTAGCACTCCCATAACGTCCATCTATAAGATGGTACCAATTTGACTTCGAATTATCCAAGCCTTGATCATTTTTATGATTTTACCAAATAGTTTAATATTGAAAATTAACCCTAAAATTGTTTCAATAGTTTGGTAGCAATCTAGGGTAATTTTCTCACCTCATGAGTATTCATGGAGACTAGTGTCCCACTCTGAAGAGACTCTGTTGTCAAATTTATTAATTTTTATTCCAGAAAAATTAGTAAAGACTCTCAATAGTTTGACAGGACTCACTTCAAAGTAACTTCTAATAGTTTAGAGGATAAAATCATTTTTTTGCTTATTTTGAAAATATATTCTTTTTTTGTTTTTATATGTATATTTTTTTGTAGAATTATTTCTCTCTCTCTTTTTTTTTTAACTTCATTTTTTTGTATTTTTTCCTTTTGAAAATAAAAGTGACAAAAAAAATTTATTTAGAGAAAAAAATAATAAATAAAACCAAAAAATAATAAAATAGGTTAAAAATAAATAAAATAAAATCATAAATTAAAAATAAAATGAAAAAAAAAACCTGTGATCGAGTCGGGTCAAGGCACGGGTCAACACACATGTCACCGAGTCTATTCGCGGATCCTGGCTGGTTCTAAACGATGTCATGCTAGGCTAGTTATATGGCACCTTTTAGTGTTTTTTCTTAAAACCACCCGAGCCTCTCTCTCTAAGCCTAATTTCCTCTTACCTCTTTCTAAAAAATCCTTCGCAAATTTAACCGAAAACTGGGAATTTCATCAAAAAATTTAATTGAAAATAGAAAAACCCACTGGCTTCTGAAAAACCTGTCCGATTCTAGAAATCTCACCAGAATCTGGTTGAAAGCTTCAACCAGTCGTCTAAAATTCATTGAAAAATTCAAAGTTCTTTAAAAAACCCAAAAAAACACAAAAAAAATTTGAAAAAAATCTAGAAAATTCCAAAAAAATTCCCAAATTGTCTTAAACCTTCTACAACCTTAAATTCAACTCCAGACACCTATAATCAAACCAGAACTTTGAATCAACTCTCAAGATTCCAATTTTTAACCCCAAAAACCCTTACTGCCAAAATTCTCCTAATAATTTCCTTTAAATTTTCTCTTGTGTTTCTGTGTATAGAAATTAGTCCAATTTATAGGCAACCTTTAGAATAATTTTAAGAAATGGACAGAATCAATCCCAAGCTTGATTCAAGAGATTGTATTCTATCTAAATGAGATTTTAGGTCCAAAATTTTAGTAGTCATTGATTGAATTTGACTAAGGAAATTTGATCTTGATTCTATTTTTTCACATATGAACTAAAAAAAAAGTAGCAAAGAGAAAAAAAATAGAAAAAGAAAAAAATAATAATAAAAATAAAATAAAATAATAGTAATAATGGTAATAATAATAATAACAATGATAATAATAATTTATATAAAAAAAAAAAGCTATTTAATTGGACTTGGGCATGGAAGTGCCTAATTTGACCCAAACAAAAATAGGCCTAATTGGGCCCGGATGTCAACAGGCCCGATCGGGTCCGGAATTGGGGCCGGACGTTAGTGGGCCTAATTGGGCTTGGACGTCAACTAGCTTGATCAAACTCGGACATCGATGGCCAAATAAGACCCGAACATAAATGGGTGTCTACAACTATCTAATTAAGCCCGGATGTTAATGGGCTCGATCGGGTCTAGACATCAATGGGCCTAATTGGGCTCAAACGTTAACAGGCTTGATTGGATTCGAAGATCGATGGGTCAAATAGGACTCTAACATAAATGGATGTCTATAGCTGCCTCTCTTTACATATCTTTGTTAAATAAAAATGATGTAAAGACTCAAACACCCACTCTACTCAATTTAAATCAGTGAGTAAAACTAACTGGTGGGAACCTCAAATCGAAAGTAAAATGATCTGACCAGAGCTGAGATTAAATGACTGAGACGATGTCGTAAATTGAAAGGTGACTAAGACCAAGTTAAGGTCGTAAATAAATGACTGGACTGATATCGTGAGTCTGAAGATGATCTGACCTAAGTCAAGATCAAATGATTGTGATGATGTCACAAGTCAAAATGAAGCGATCAGGACTGAGTCGAGCTTAAAAATAAATGATCGAACGAATGTCATGGGTTTGAAGATGATCTAACATGAGTTGAGATCAAATGACTGGGATGATGTCGTAAGTCAAAATGAAACAATCAAGACCGAGTCGAGGTCAAACATAAATCACTGGACTGATGTCACAAGTCTGAAAATGATCTGACATGAGTCGAGATCAAATGATCGGGACGATGTTGCAAGTCAAAATGAACTGACTAGGACTAAGTCGAGGTCAAAAATAAATGATAGGACTGATGTTGCAGATCTGGAGATGATCTGACATGAGTCGAGATCAAATGACTGGGATGATGTCATAAGTTAAAATGAAGTGACGAGGATCGAGTCAAGATTAAAAATAAATGACCGAACTGATGTCACGAGTTTGAAGATGATCTAATATGAGTTAAGATCAAATGATTGGGATGATGTCGCAAGTCAAAATGAAGTAACCAAGACCATATCGAGGTCGAAAAATAAATGATCGAACTAATGTCACGGGTTTGGATAGTGCAAGTGCATGTCTTATGCAAATAAAACATCAATTATGGTACTAAGGCTTTTGTATTCTCATTTTTGCATACCTTTATTAGAGAAACCATCATTCATTATCATGAATATTTATCTTCACTATACATTTTAGCAAAAAAATCATCTTTCATTAACTTGGATACATATATTTGGTAAAAAAACTATTTTTCATCAACTTGGAGGTGCATCTTTAGCAAAAAAACCATCTTTCATCAACCTGAAGGAACAATTTTGGCAAAAAAACTATTTTTCATCCACTTGGAAGCATATCCTTGGCAAAGAAACCATCTCTCAATGAAAGCCATGAAAGTCAATTTTTTTTAAGAGGCATTCATCTTTTGCCTTTACCTCCTTTGATTTTTCAAGGCAACACACAACTTCTTATGACTTTGTTTAATTATTAATCATTATCCCAGTTTTAGAGTGCAAAATTCATTTCTTCCATTCATGAATAGGTACAAAAAAAAAGGACAAATATATTGGCAATGTATAAAACTAGGAGAGAACAATAAGACGACTTTCATTTATTTGGATAAGTAATAAATTACAAATAGGGTATTCAGGAACAACTATTTGGGGTAGCAATGTCCTAAGACAAATGATTAGATAACCATGACAACAAGCCTTAAATCTCTTTTAAAAACTCAATCAAGATATAATGTCCTGACACTTCAAAGTTCTTTGAAATTCACTGTCCCTGGTATGCCTTCCAAGTGATGCCATACTCTATTCAAACTGCCTTCAAAGGTTTCAACTCGAACTACTTTTTTTGGATCTAAGTCACCCTTTTGGGTTTTTAATTTAATTCCCTCTTTTTTTGTTTTGTTTTTTTTTTAATTTTTTTTACCTTTTTTGTGTTAAGTAAAATGCTTTTCACTGCATCAAAATTAACAAAACTGAGAAGTTCATCTCTGTCCATTTATGACAGAATTAATGATTTTCTTGAAAAGGCTCTTTTTACAACATATGATATTTCCCAATTCGGGGTTTATTTCCTTTTATCATCACGCTGACTTGGAAGAACTTTTTTCAACACCAACTCTTTTTTCGAAACTAATAAGGTTTGACCTTTTTGTCATGAGCTCTCATCATCTTTTTTTGGTACAATTGGTCATGGCAAAGTGCCGTCAATCTCTTTTCTTCAATAAAGTTCAACTGCTCATAACATTTTTAAATCCATTTAGCTTCTTCTAATCCCACTTCCCTTAGGACTCTTAGCGATGGGATTTTATTTTTACTGACAATACAGCTTCCATCCTATAAACCAAGGAAAAAGAGTTGCTCTAGTAGAAGTGCATACAGAAGTTTGATATGCATGTAGAGCAAAAGGTAATTTGTCATACCAATCCTTGTATATTTTAGTCATCTTTTTCAAAATTCTTTTGATGTTTTTATTTGCAGCTTCCACTGCCCTATTCATTTTTGGGTGGTATGGAGCTGAGTTATGGTGTTTGATCTTGAATTGAGTGTATCATTTTGTTATTCAAATTCTTAGCATTATCTATGATGATTCTTTCTAAGAGCCAATATCTATAAATTATTTCTTTTTTGATGAATTTACAAACCACTGATATTGTCACAGTTGTGAAAGAAGTGGCTTCAACCCATTTAATGAAAAAATCAATCATAAAAAAAATGAATATATTCCCATTTGAGGCTTTTGGTGTGACAGGACTAATGACATTCATTCTTCACATAGAAAATAGCCAAGGTGGTGCTATCACATGTAAGGCACTGGGTGGAGCATGTATCTTATCAGCATAAATATGGCATTTGTGACATTTATGGCCATAGTTTATGTAATCTTTTTCTATTGTCAACCAGTAATATCCAGCTCGCATGACTTATCTTGTTATCATATGGCCATTTGCACGTGCTCTACATACATATTGTGCACCTCTTCAATAATTTTTCTAGCTTTAAATACACTTACATAACATAGTAACACTTGGTCCTTACCTTTTTTGTATAAAATTTCTCTATCTAAAAAGAATCCCATGGCTAATCTTCGTAAGATTCTCTTATCATTTTTTGTTGCTAAATCTGGGTATTGCTAATTTTTTAAATATTGCATAATATCATGGTACCAAAGGTGACCATCTTCTTCTTTTTTCAAGTTGGCACAATGCACTGGCATGTCCCTAATATCTAATTAGATAGGTTAAATTTTAGCAATATCATCAATCCGTACTATTGTAGCCAAGGTAGCCAAGGCATCTGCAATCTGATTTTTTTCATGAGACAAGTGTTCAAATTGAATTGCTTTAAATTGCTGACACAGCTCTAAGATGTACTTATGATAAGGAATAAGCTTTGAATACCTCGTTTCTCATTCACCTTTTAGTTGATAAATAACTAGAGCTAAATCCCCAAACACTTTTAATGTTTCAACTTTTTTGTCCAAAGCAGCATGCAATTCCATGACACAAGCCTCATATTTAGCTACATTATTGGTGCAATTGAAATTCATTCCTGACGTAATAGGGTTATAATGTTTTGTTGGAGATATTAAAACTACTCCAATCCCATGCCTCATGGCATTAACAGCCCTATCAAAATACATCCTCTATATCTCTTTATCATCCTCCTCTAACTCTGAGATGGGCATTAATTCCTCATCTGAAAAATCAAGCTTCATGGGTTCATAGTCATCAGTAGTCTTATCTACCAAGAATTCAGCAATGACACTTTTTTTTATTGCTCTTTGGCTTACATAAACTATGTCATATTCTGAAAGCATCAGTTGCCATCTTATGATTCTTTCTGATAGTGAAGGCTTCTCGAATATGTATTTGCTGGGATCTAATGTAGCTATGAACTAAATTGTATGGTACAACATATACTACATGAGTCTTTTAGTTGCCCAAGCCAAACCATAAAACATTTTCTCTAGTGATGAATACTTAGATTCATACCCTATGAATTTCTTGCTTCGATAATAAATAGCTTTTTTTTCTTACTAAATTCATCTTGTTGGCCCAACACACATTTCATTGAGCTCTCATGTACCACTAAGTATAGAATTAATGGTTTTGCTAGAATATGAGGTGCTAGTATTGAAGGGTTTGATAAGTACTACTTGATCTTATCGAAAGCTTCTTGACATTGTTCATTCCACTCCCTAGGAGTATTTTTTTGAAAGAGTTTGAAAATGGGATCACATTTAAGAGTGAGTTGAGAAATAAATCGAGAAATATAATTCAATCTGCCTAAGAAAGCTCGAACCTCCTTTTGTGTGCTTAGAGGGGATAAATTTTGGATAGCCCAAATTTTATCTGGATTCATTTCTATCCCTCTTTCATTGACTATAAATCCTAACAGCTTTCTTGATCTGGTTTTGAATGTATATTTGGTCGGATTCAGTTTGAGCTTAAACTTCCTCAACCTTTCAAATAATTTTTTGAGATTGACTATATGATCCTTTTTTTCCTAGACTTGGTAATCATGTAATCCACATACCCTTCAATCCCTTTATGCATCATATCATGGAAATGGGTCACCATAGCTCTTTGATAAGTTGTCCTAGCATTTTTTAGTCTAAAAGGCATAACTTTATAAAAGAAAGTTCCCCACAAAGTGATAAATGAGGTCTTCTCTTTATCATCTTAAGCCATCTTAATCTGATTATAGCTAGAGAATCCATCCATGAAAGAGAACACTGAATATCAAGCTATATTGTCTACCAGTGTATCTATGTGAGACAAGAAAAAATTGTCCTTAGAGCTAGCTCTGGTTAGATCTTTATAATCTACACACATCCATACTTTTCCATCTTTTTTGGGGATAGGTACTATATTAGCCACCAATTCAAGATATTTGACCACTCATAAGAAGCTTGCATCAAATTATTTTTTAACTTCTTCTTTAATTTTTAACAGCATCTTCGGTTTCTTCTTAGTTTTTGCTGCACCAATTTGCATTATGGCTTCAATGGTAGCCTATGTTCCATTATTTCAGTACTTAATCCAAGCATATCTTGGTAAGACCAGATAAATACATCTACAAACTCTCAGAGCAAATCTTCTAGCCACTGATGGTCAACAACTGAAAGTGAAGTACCAATCTTAACTTTTTTTTTTATTTTCAGCATCACCCAAATTGATCAATTCATTAACTTCTTGATGAGGCTTAATGAATTTATCATCCTGTTAAATTATCCTCATTAAATCCAGAGACAAAGTGTATTACTCAAACTTTTATTCAGTATCAAGTTTATCGGTGTTAATTGAATTTTCAAAGTTAAACCCAGAATCATTGTCATGACTACCTTCGCATTCATTTAGGGACTTGAAAATTAATAAATAGGAAATATTGGTAAGAAACTTTGTTAATGGAATGGAAGAAATGAACAAAATGCATGCTTATACTTTTATTGGAATAATGAAAAATAAAGGCCCAAACGTAAGAGTTTTATCCCAATGCTTTTGGGCATAAACAATAAGGAGATGTGATTACATTGAAGAAAAATTGAAAACACTAGGTATTTGGATGACCCTCAAATTTTACTATTTATATCCTGATGAGCAGAGGTAAACCAAGGCTTCCTTATTTTTGTTTCCATCATTCACCATATAAATAGATAGCTTGGCAAAAGCTTTCTCCCACTTTGGTTCCTCTTTTGTGTCTTTTTTTGCTTTTGGAAGCACATATCCTCTAGGAGTGAAAAGCTCATTTAAGTGAGGAACAACTGTCGATTCATTCCTTACCCTCTTACTATGGCTTAGTATTTTTTCCATGTCATAAACTAATCATGCTCTGTCACTATTGTCTTCAAGTTTTAAGAATTCTCTTATCCTTAAAGATTCTTGCCCAAGCTGAACTGAATACTCTAACCTTTGTTAATCATCTAATTAATCACAATTGTATTGAACCTGAGCCCTTCACCTACTACATTAACGGGTATGAAAAACCTGTAGGAATATTCTAATGATTCTTTCGTCATTTCTACATATGGGCATTTATGGGTTAGGTCACCAATAAGTCTTCTTCTCTAACCACAATCACCAATTATCTTTCTACATTAAATTTGATCTTTTGATGCAACAAAAAAGGGATGGCACCTACCTTGTGGATCCATGGCCTTCCCAATAAATAATTATATGATGGAGAAATATCCATGACTTGAAATTTTATATTGAAGACACATGGTTCAATCTGTATAGGTAACTCAACATTTTTAAGACTTCTTGCTTGATTCCATCAAATGCTCGAACCATTATATAACTGTCTTGGATGTGGGACATATCAAAAGGTAATTTGGCCAAGACAGATATTGACATAACATTAATAGCTGATCTATTATCAATGAGAACCTTAACTATTATATGGCCCTTACATTTAACAGTGATATGTAATGCCTTGGTACTTTTTCTACCCTCAAGTGAAATCCATCATCGCTGAAAAAGATATGGTGTGGCATCATTAGATTCCCTGCCAAGTGATTCACATACTCTGTGGAGACATTATGGGCCACATAAGCCTAATTCAATACCTTCAAAAAGGCATTACGATGTAGTTCAGAGTTTAAGAGAAATGATAGTAGAGAAATTATGACGGCATCTTGTTTAGTTGTTCCACCACAGAATATTCGTTATGCTTGACTAACTTTCAAAAACTCGCAAGTTTCATTTTTAGGCATAGATTTTGAGGCATTTGGAATCTCTAGTTCGATCTGCTTTTCCTTCCCTTTTTTCAAAGTCATCAAAGCGTAACATCTCTCACTTCTAGTTATGCCCCCTACCCTTGTTATATTAGCGATTTTAAATTTTAGCATATCTTTTGGCTGTCCTTGAGTCATCACCTCACACTTATAATCCTAAGGCACTTTTTATTATCTTTATAAAAAAATAGGTGTGAGACTTTGAAAGCTAAGGGTTTAGTGATGAACTTGCTTTTCCGTTGATTATGGTTTCTCCTTATAATGTATAGTGATAAGTTTTGGCACCCACCTATCTATCATAGCCACCTCAATGTTTTTCAAGGCTTTTGATTCCTTATATAACTCTATTCAGTAAGAGTCTATTAATTTCTTCACCTCCTGGTGAAATTGTCAACATTTTTCAATAGAATGCCTAGAGCTCCATTACGATACTTACATATTTGATTAGGGATGCGTCTTCCTATGTAAATGCATAGAGTCACTGGTTGTATCAGTCCAGTTTTATATAAGGCATCATAAAGCTGGTTGAATGGCATTTTAATCTTTTTTACCCTTTTTTTATATTTTTTATCTTTATCCAGGGTGTTAATGTATGATTAAGCACTAAATTCCTACAACATTAGGTGCTAAGCTTCTACTAATATCAAAACTTATCAGACCTTCTTTAATCAGATGTTGCACTTTTTATTTTAGAGAAAGGTAATTTTTAATAAAATGGCCTGTTACTCTATAATGGTAATCACAATGGGCAATGGTTTCATACCATTTGGGATAAACAAGTTCAAGCTATTTGGCAGAGACAGAAGTGATTAGATGGTTCTTGTAGAGCTCTTGATATAACTCTGTGTAGCTTATAGTTATAGGATCAAAAATGAGTTTTTCTCTGGTTCGTGGTTCCCTGGTATTATTTGTAGCACTAACTGGGTGAGCGAAAGATCTTGGTGAAGATGGATAAGATGGTTGGGTGGTCGATTGGTAGGAAAATACAGAGGTATGGTTTATCATATGGTCGCATGTAGGGTAAGTAGGCTGAGAGTAGCTTCTAAATTGCTGCCCCTCAAGACTCATAACCTAAGTCTCACTTTTTTTCTTCTTGGATGCTCTCTTGGAAGACTCACCTCCTCAAGTTTATCATTTTTAATGGCATTCTTGATAATCTCTTCCAAAATCACCATATCAGTAAAGTTTTTAGTCATATTTTCGATCATCCTCTCATAATAAAGTGACTTCAAAGTACTCACAAATAGAATGATGGTTTTCTTATCTATTAAGATAGGTTGTACTTGAATAGCTACATCTCACCATCTTTGGGCATATTGCTTGAAGGATTCAAATACCTTCTTTTCTATTACCTAAAAAAAAGACAGTTTGGGGCCATGTTGATAATATGGTAATATTAATTGATGAAAGACCGAGTCAAATCTTTTCATGTCTTTATTCAGGTCCCATTTAACTAGACATAGCACCTCGTTGCGATCCTATTAGGTTATCTTGAAAGACATGCATAAGTAGTTTCTCATTACTAGCATGTGCCATCATTTTACAACAATACATGGTGATATGTGTGATAGGGCATTTAGTACCATCATATTTTTCAAATTTTGATACTTTAAAGTTGGGTGGCATTACCACGTCTGGTACTAGGCAAAGTCCCACAGCATTCATGGATCCATAGAAATACATTCCCTCTATAGCTCTTAATTTTTCCTCAAGCCTGCTTATGGCCTGATCAGTTTTAAAACTTTCTAAGGGCACAACTACTGGTGTCTTTTCTTTCTCCTTTACTTCATCTGTAGTAGGAAGTTGAATGGGCTCAGCTACTTTTTTGACAAAGATAAGATTATCATAACTTTAGACATTTTCATGACCTGGTGCATAAGTCATTCATGGGTAATTGTACTTTGAAAAAGCTGTTTGTTGATGTTGGAATATTGGGGCAGTTTGAGTTGGTTATGGGTGGAAGCTTGGAGGATGTGCCAATTCAGTAGCTTTTTGTGAAATGTTTTCTTCCACTGATTTTCCTCTATTTACTTTTTTCAAGGCTTCTAGAATCTTGCTCAACTTTCCCTCTAATGCCTCTTGGGCTTTTTTTTTCCATTCAAGATGGGTTGTATTATCATGTTCCATCATTCTAGCTCAAGTTCGAGTATTGTATTGATGTGTAGCTATTCTTGCACCTTAATACCACAATTGAAAATTCAATGGTGTTATGATGATAATGGATGAATGAATGAGTGTAATGCAAATGCATGGAAAAGAATAGGAAAGAAAAGAAAAGAAAATTTTACCCCTTTGAAAAAATTCCAACAAAAAGAAACTTTTATTTATTCCACAGAAGTCTATTTTACATCGAATCTAATACTATTCCTCTATAAAAATGCCTAACTTGCTCATACTGGTCCTTAGCTTTTTCAATGAAGTTTAACAGTTTCTAACCATGTTCCCCTATTGGTGTAATCAAAGCTCTTAGTGCCTCAACCCTTTTTGCCATTTCGTCTGCTTAGATCACAACCTTACCTATCTGAGTTGTAAAGCGCTCTATATACCTCTATCTTCCCAACCCTTCTCTTTTGCCATACCACATCTGATAAGATAACTCTTTGTGCCTTTCTATGAGGATTCTGACATCATTTTTTTGTTTATTCAACTTTGATGTCAAAGTCAGAATGAAGTCTGAAAACCATTGATTCTCCTGCTCAATCTCCATAAAAACATCTTCTATTTAGGCATATTCTTCCTTCAACACTTTATTTTCATGAACTAACTCTGTGTTATTTATTTCTTTGGCCTGCACTTGTATACACAATCTCTTATACTCTTGTCGTAACTCCTTCAGCTCCTTAAGGGTATTATTCCATTCTCTAACAACTTTCCGGGCCTTGTTATATTCCTTGGAAATCCTGTGGACTAAGATTTCTAATTTCTCTGGTTTATTTTGCTACTGGTCTTTTTCTTCTTGCAGCTTCAAGATTTCTTGTCTCAGTTTCTCCTTTTCCATTTTATGCTCTAATTCTGAAAGCTTTTTATTTGACTCTTGATGCATTGGTAAGTGAAGATCCTAGGGCATAAAAGTAATTTCCTAACCCCTCTTATTTCTCTAAATCAAATATCCTTGAGTGACTCAATTAGAAAATGGTCATGGGCTTACTCTCTTGGGCTTCTTCCAGGCCTTAATCATGCCATCAATCTTTTTGAAAGTTTCGGGCTCCTTATATGAGCAGTCAAACTAGCCAAGCTTACAAGTCACAAGAGTAAACTATTCAGCTTCATGCTGTCTTAATACCATTAATGGTGCATAACTTGTCGACTCTCATAGACCTAAAAGTGGAGCCCCTATTTCATCTCCACATTGATATAGCATAGGTTCCCTATCCATCCACGGAGCTAACCATTTTTCCTATATAATCGTGAGCCCTTGTAGTAGACATTTCAACTCCTTTTGAGTCTTTACTTCTAGCCAAGTGCTCTGATGGAATTCTCTAATCGGACTCCAAGTATGGAAATAAAGTTTGGTAAAAGCACTTTTCTTACATTCAAAATGGCTCTTCATCCATACAAATAATAAAGGTATCAACCCATTAAACGTGCTTTGTCCATCTGCCTATAAAAATTCAGAGATCTGATAGTTCTGCTAATATAGCTGGTGAAGGATTACACCACCTTTCAATCTACTCAAATAAATCCACCTCTTCCATCTCAATGTGTCCTAAAACCTTGAGAAAAATGACCAACCCATATATGGCTAGAGCAAACGCATTTATTCCCTGATCATCATCTAGATGTTTGATAATGAATTCTTGGAGAACCTACCATGGAATACCCTTGTGATCTCCTTTCTCTCGAATGTATGAATCTATGGTCTCTTTTCCCAGTCCTAACATCTAACCCAGCTTCCTGTGACTTTCTAATTTGTGTTTCTTCATGTATATCTTATATGGATACAATAAATGCATGCCTACCAGAGTTGAGTACTCTTATATTATTAGCACAAGATCAACCTTATTAAAGATGAAGCATTGGTAGGACGGATCCCAAAACTGTACCATCACCCTAATAAGTGAATAGTCAACCTCCACTGACGTGAGATATACGATGTGCCCAAACTTTTTACAAAAAGCCTCATACCTTAAAGGGGTCATACTATTCCACATGTCTGATAAGTTTTTTAGATCATTATGTTTGAAGGAGTAGGCAAACTTCTCCTGATAGTGTAGGACATGACCAGGTGGCAAACAATCTTCTTCTTCTAGTTGCTTCTTTTCTAATTTCCATCCATACATCTATGGGAGAGTCATATTTGAACAGCATAGATGATGAACAAACATGACATTTTATGGAATCCATGAGGGTTTTTTTGTTGAAATAGCTTTAGGTCAAAAATACTATGCAATCTATAAACATATTCATGAATGTACACAAAAAAAATAAAAAAAGACAAAGAAATTAGTTAGTCATTTTAATAAAACATTGAGTAAACATCACATAGCAAGATAACAACATGACCTAGAATTTTGGATTATCTACAAAGGGTAGGAATATGAGGCTATAATCTATGGTTGGGCTCTTAAGGTTGACAATATGTGATTTGGGTCAATTCTAAAAGGTCTCTAAATTGTTCCCTACATCATGGTCCATTACAGACTAATAAGGCACCCCAATCCTCACCCATCACAAGCTATAAGTGGAATGGTTCAATTTGGGTGGGAGTGTTTAACAGACCCATGCAGAGACATGAAATCTCACAAGGACATAGGTACTTCACTCCCTCTTAAAGGTAGAGCCTAAGTGGATGGCTTATGCTATGCATATGCAAATGAATGACAGATATATACAATAAATAGATAATTAGGCAAATATAAGCGATGAAAAATAAGCAGGTATATACAATGAAAAGGAAAATAAATAATATAGTAGATACAAATAATAAAAGAGAAAAAAATTTCAAACTTATTAAGCAAGGCTTGGATAATAAGAAGTCATTTATTGGCTTAATTCTCTAGGTCCCCAGTAGAGTCACCAAACTATCATAACATATATATCCATGGACCTACCACTAGACATGGGTGAAACGAGTTGCCATCAATTTTTTTTTAGTTAGGTGTGATTGGCCACCTAATTGAATCTTATTTATAAAAAAATGTTACATTTAAGAGTCGGTTATGCTTGGAAAATGTTGCAGCACCTTCATAACGCCCATCCATAAGATGGTATTAGTTTGACTTTGAATTATCCAAGCTTTGATCATTTTTATAATTTTACCAAATAATTTAATATTAAAAATTAACCCTAAAATTGTCTCAATAGTTTGGTAACAATCTAAGGTAATTCTCTCACCTCATGAGTATTCATGGAGACTAGTGTCTCACTCTGAAGAGGCTCCGTCGTTGAATTTATTAATTTTTATTCTAAAAATATTAGTGAAGCCTTTCAATAGTTTGGTAGGGCTCACTTCAAGGTAATCCTCCAATAGTTTAAAAGATAAAAATAATTTTCTTGCTTATTTTGAAAATATATTCTTTTTTTTTTGTTTTTATATGTATATTTTTTGTAGAATTATTTCTCTCTTTTTTGTTTTTTTTTTACTTTATTTTTTATACTTTATTTTTTATACTTTTTCCTTTTGGAAATAAAGGTGATAGAAAAATATTTTTTAGAGAAAATAAATAAATAAATAAAACCAAAAAATAATAAAATAGGTTAAAATTAAAATAAAATCAAATCAAAATCAAAATTAAAAATAAAATAAAATAAAAATAAAATGAAAAAAGAAAAACCTACAATCGGGTTGGGTCAAGCCACGGGTCAACACGCAGGTCATCGGGTTTGCTCATGGATCCTAGCTAGTTCAAAACGACGTCATGTTGGGCTAGTATATATGGCACCTCTTAGCATTTTTCTCAAAACCACCTGAACCTCTCTCTCTCTAAACCCAATTTCCTCTTACCTCTTTCTAAAAAACCCATCGGTAAATTCAATCGAAAATTGGGAATGTCATCGATTTTTGGGAATGTCATAAAAAAATTCAACCAAAAATGGGGAAACCCACCGGCTTATGGAAAACCTATTGGATTCTAGAAATCTGATCGGAATCTATCCGAAAACTTCATCTAGTCTCCAAAAAATTCACCAAAAAATTTAAGTTCTTTAAAAAACCAAAAAAATAAAAAAAATTTCCAAAAAAATTTCCAAATCATCTTGAACCTTCTACAACCTTAAATTCAACTCTAGAGACCTATAATCACACCAGAACTTCGAATCAACTCCCAAAATTCCAATTTCGAACCCCAAAAACCCTTAATGCCAGAATTTTCCCTATAATTTCCTCCAAATTTTCTCTTGTGTTTCTGTGTGTAGAAATTAGTCCAAGTTATAAGCAACCTTTAGAATGATTTTAGGAAACATACAGAATCAATCCCATACTTGATTCTTGGGATTGCATTCTGCCCAGATGAGATTTTAGGTCCAAAATTTTAGCAGTCATTGATTGAATTTGACCAAGGGATTTCGACCTGATTCTATTTTTTCATGTATGAACTACAAAGGAAAATAGCAAAGATAAAAAAAGAACAGAAAAGGAAAATAATAATAATAATAATAATAATAATAATATTATTATTATTAATGGTAATAATAATTCTAATAATAATAAGAACGATAATAATAATTTATATAAAAAAGCTATTTAATTAGACTTGGGCATAGAAGTCCCTAATTTGACCTAAACACAAATGGGCCTAATTGAGCCCAAACATTAACGCGCTTGATCTAATCCGGACATCAATGGGTCAAATAGGACCCAAATATAAATTGGTGTCTACAACTGCCTAATTAGGCCTAGACATCAATGGGCCCGACCAGGTCCAGACGTTAACGGGCCTAATTGGGCCCAAACTATAATGGACCTGATCGGATTTGGATATCGATGGGCCAAATAGGACCCGGACATAAATGGGTGTCTATAAAAGGAATATAGGTAAATTACATATTTAGTCACTTAATTTTGATTGATTTTTTATTTTAGATAATTATGAAAAATCACGATTGTATTTATGAAAAAAAAATTTTGTCATCTAATCACTAGATGCTAATAACATGATAAAGTAGCAATATCAAATCATTTATCAAACACTACATGGTATTTCATAAAATTTAACAATCCAATTATAAACTTTCAAATTTGCTTAGCCAAAATAAAAATTTTTGAAGTTGAGTGACTAAATATGTAATTTACCAAAAAACAATCCAGTGTTGAAAAGGCATGGTAAAATTGTCCTTGAAGCATTTCCAAATTAAATTTACTAAGTTTGTCAATCCTTTATGTGACATCTTTTGCTATGCCAACAGAGCTCCTTAACTATTAATTCTCTTGATAATAAGAAAAGGAAAATTTGGCAAAGTAAGAAAGCCCATTTAAAATCTACGCATCCTTTTGAAAGATAGAATAAGTAGAGCCAAGTTTCTCTTTCCTTATTTTCAAGGCTATGATCTAAATTAACTAGGTATGATCTAAGCTTGTCAATGAGGATGAAAAAGCCCAAGTTTCCAACTTGTGCTGGCCTTGCACAACCCAATTCAACCTTTGAAAACTCTATTTAGTATTATAGATAGATACAATTGAAAGTTTTTATTATTTTTTTTACTTTTTTTACATAGAGTTAACTCTTGTATCTCAACATAAAATGCTTAGATGATGTGATTAACTTCATCATGATATTTATATTATACATGCATACAAAAAAAATTAAGAATATAATTATAATAAAAAGAATTTTAGTTGAAATGTTCTAAGTGTAATGCAATGGACATGGTCCAACTGAATTAGTCTGTGCTTGTCCAATTGGTTGATCACGACGCCATTAAAAAAAATGACAAATAAGGATAAATAATATGTAAAACATTAACTAAAAATCATGTTTATACAAAAAAAAATCTAATTACTAATTGTTGAATGGCAAACAAATTTTATAATTTCAATTAAAATAACTATTCCATTAAAGTATTAAGAGTTATTCAAATGTTTGAGTTTTTTCAAAGCTGATTTGTTTAACAAGCTTTGCAATCTATATAATAAAGTTATTAGTCTTAACCATTTCTATAAAATATATGTATATAAGAACTGTGTCATATTAATTTGACTTTTCAGGTGTTATGATTCTAAAGTTCAATTATATGCTTGATTCATATAGTTATTAGAATAGTCACAAGCACTTCGCTTTGAACTTTAGAACCTATAGAATTTGATGTTAAATTACACATTTCTTGTATGCTTTGAGACTTATATAATTTGATACTAAATTACATAAACATTGAGAATTAAGTTTAAAGTTTAAAACATAATCTATATATTTAAATCATAATTTAAAGAGACAGATCTAGTGATTTGATCTTAAGCAAAACCCAATAACAATGATTATGCAAAATTTTCACTAAATCCAAGACCCAATATCCATTAGCACATCCACAACAATTAAGGATGAGAATGAGAAAAGCATTCCATACATAATCATTCATTTTATTTTGTTAGCTATTATATTTACAAAATATCATTGTCCACAAACAACATGATAATTAAATTGTTAGATTAAAATAATGAAAGTTTGTATAAACATGAGAAATCGATTAGATTAATATAATAAAGTAAAAGATGAATGTCATATATGATTAGCTTTTCCAAGATTCAAACAAATGATCTAGGCAATAAATTTCTTTTGTATATGTCGATTTAAAGTAGTTAAAAAGAAAGAGAAGGAAACTCTACACCTTCTATACCAAAGCAATTAAATAGCTAAACAATATGAGTCTTGAACAAAAACCAATAACACCAACAAAAGACTGCAGTGAAGTAAAGAGCTTACTTATATCATGAAGGTTTGTTGAAGAAAAGTAGAAGCCAAAGATGCTAGCAAGTCCATTTCATGATGCATGTCACTTTTAAGGTGCATATAATAATCCCAAATCATGAATACTTCTCTTTGAATATCATTAAGATTCTTTCATTTTAAACTGCAAACAAATAATTTTGTCAGTCATTGAAAAATTGTAAATGCTATAAAAAGAAATGTAGAAAAGGATTCTAAAAAATACCCTTCTTTTATCATTTGCATCAATAACTTATCTATGATTTTAAATTCCTTAGCTACCCAAGTTAAGAACATAACACACATCAAATGAGTGGCAATAGCTTTTCAAGGAACCTACCTATTGAAATTGTTAGGGCTGAGCTGTCTTAACAAGGGTAAGAACCTGAAATTGCAAGTTAACAGGTCGGTTAATAGCAAAGGCCAGAGTTTTTCTATGATGTTTGTTCTTCGACACATAAGTCAGTGCTTGTGAAAAATGAAAAGGAAAGAAAACTTGGTAATAGAAAATTAGGGAATTAAATGAATAGTACCTAAGAGAGATGGGATATTTATATCTATAAGGTGAGAGTGTCGAGCCTAGGTGACTCAAGATTTAAGTAGTAGGGCTAGAACTGACATTGTTAGCTTGACCTAATCTCACAATCAATGACTCAATCGGCAGGCGATAAGTCAGCATTCCCTTTTGTCTTCAGGTGACAAGTTGAGATAGTTAAGCTGCCATGGGTCTCTAAACTTTAGATCGGTCTAACACGTTAGCTCAGGTTGAAATAACCAAATTGTCCCCAGGTTGATGATTCATACTCTAGGGTAAAAGGTCTATTGTACCTTTTTTACTATAAAGTATCCCTAACATTTTGTCGCCTATTAAATAGTCGAAGGTATCAGACTAATGAAAAGTAGGATTAGTTGATCTGTTATTGTTAAAACTGAGTTACAAGTTGAACGTGGATTCTTTTTAGAGTTCCTATTGTATCAATAGCAAAGGTTTTGTAATTATCCTGAGCTCAATTTGTTGAGCTAATCTCTATGATCGTGCTAACATGGATGAGGTGATGTCGACATCTAAATTTGAGCTAAAGTAGCCAAAATGGTGCTCGTATTGTATGGTTGACATGACACTTGTAGTGTATGCACGGTGTGTCTAATGTGACATTACGTATATGGTTGACATTACATTGGTAATATGTCTGACGTGAGTTCATATGCCATGACCGATCTGATGTTTGTGTAGTATGATTGACGAGACACTTATGGATTTTGGATGGACTTGTTGTAGGTTCATATCAATCAACATTTATTAAAGGGAGAATAATTTAGATGAGAGGTAAAATTTTGGGTGGTTCTCTAAATTTGATCTAAGAAAGGACATTTTTTATATTAGTACAATGATGTGGCTCAATTTGAGGCATCTATTCAATCTAAGTCGTGGCTATATAAGGCTTTTTAGGGCACTATTTCCTCATTTTCCAACACTCTTTTCGCTCTATTGCCGACCTACTTTCGTTTATCTCTAACTTTTTAGCTTTCCTTTGTCTGAGTTTTTCTTTATTTGACCTTCTCATTCTTAAACAACTTTAGCATGTCTTTGTTCTCTCACTATGTCATCTGATTCAAGTTTGTCTAATTTTAAGACAAAAGTTAAGAGAGGACTACTTAGCAAAATGAGGTTTCCTTTCTTACTGTAAGAAAAATTATAGCGAGTTGTCTATTGGTTGAACCTAATGTCTGCAAAAGGTCAAAAATAAATTAAGGACAATGACCGAACTAAAGGTGAGAGAGTATTTCATGGTATGGATGAACGCTCAGCGATAATTGATTTTGACCTTCAAAACCCTTATGTTGCTATAAACATGGTCAATTCAATCCCTTCGTCTAACCTTCTTTTTTCTTTTTGAACTCCACTACCAAATACTTCTACCTAACCATCCAATCATCTGAACTTAGATTCTAATTATAGGTCGATGTCTAACTCTAACGAGTTTTTTGCTTTTGCATCATCTTGATCTTTCTTAGACATCATAGAGGTTCCTATTCCATCTTAGGCTCAATGACTTTTTTAAACTTCAAAGGCCAAGCAAACCAATAAGAAGGCTTATGGAACTAAGTAGGCTCAGAGTTCTGAAAAGGTTGAAGGGTCTAACTACGGTGGGGAGGAAGATGGAAATGGTGAGGGAGCAAAAGATTTCAACAATGATAACGACTCCTTTCTTCCCTTTTATACTCCTAATTCGAGTGAAGTTCCTCTCATAATTGATGGTTCGCTTCACGATCCTTTACTTTATTGTCTTTGTCTCTTGAATATTCGATTTCGAGTGTTGAGGTATCGGACCATCCCCGACGCCTTTATGTTGGGGCATTTGCTTTGACTTTGGTTAGAAAAACTGCTTTCCCTCCTTATTTCTTCTTTTCCGAATGAAGTGACTCACTCTTGTGTGTCAAGAAGGCTCTAAAACATTTTCTTCTTGCTTTAGTTGTTGTACCAGAAAAAGAAGCAAGTGCTGACTTTTCTTTCTTCCCTGGATGAGCTACCGTGGGTGTGGGAAGAGCCTTTTCAATTTACAACTTCCATTCTTGTTGTAAGGATTGGCAGTCTGGGAAGTGGCTTATGTGGTTGTGTTTTTATTCTTAATAATTTTTTTAAGTCGCAAGCTCGATTTAATCTTTTTTAACTCATAAAGTTAATTTTCTTTTTGTCTTATTGTATTGAATTCTATTGTGGTATAAATAAGGCATTACATAAGCAACGAAAGTACATGAAGAGGTGTTCGCGCAGTCCAGATCCTTACGTCAATATTAATATAAAAATTCAAAATAATTTTAAATTTTTCAAAAATTTAAAAAAAAAATCTAAAAATTGAGATATTTAAAAAAATCTAAAAATTTTAAAAATATATGAAATATTTTTATAATTAGAAAATTTAAAAGATATATATTCAAAACTCAAAATTAAAAAAAAAATCTCAAAATTTTAATAAAAATAAAAAATCAAAATTCTATTAAAAAAAAAAATTTTAATAAAAAAATTTTTCATAAAAATAAATTTTCATAAAATTTAAAAAAAGATCTCACCAAAACTTAAAAAATTGAAAATTAAAAAATTAAAAATTTTAAAAACTTTAAAAATTAAAAAATCTAATTTTTAAAAATTTGAAATTTTATATAAAATTTTTTAAAATTTAAAAATTAAAAAATTTCAAAAAACTGAAATATGGTAAAAAAATTTAAAAAAATTTAAAAAATCTAAAACTAAAATTAAAGATTTAATAAATATCATAACATATAGATCTAAAAATCTTTAGCTAGACTTAACAAATAAAATTACCACTAATCTTTTTTTACTATGTGTGATTGGACACCTAAGAAATCTATCATTTTAAGAAACTCTTAAGCTTGACTAAAGGTCTCTAAAAGAATAGGTTCAGGTCTACAAATCAGAACATGATTCGAGAGTTTGGTTGCATGTGAGTAAGGCTATAACACCCCCACATATCCATCCAAAGGATGGTATCATTTTATTTTAAATTTATCCTAAGGTGTCGATTCTAATTGTCTTAAAAATTAAGGTTCAAATATTGAAAATAATTATTAAGGCTCTCCATCAATCTGGTAGAACTCTTAAAAATATTTTCTTATCTTAAGAATACTCAAAGATCCCATTTGTTTTTTTGAAATGGCTCCATCGTTAAAAAGAAGTTTAATCATTATTTATTGAAAATATTTCTAATTCATCCATCATTTGGGCCAAAACTAGAAATATTTTCCCTTTTTAAATTTTCAAATTCTCCAACATTTGGGCCTATTTAGAAAATTTTTTTTATTTCTCTTTTTTTTGGGAAGAAAATAATATATTAATTTTTTTTAAAAAAAATTCAGTTAAATTCTTCCACAATTTAGGACAAATTTAAAGAAATTTCTCACTTAGAGGTTTCTTAAGAATTTATCATTTGAAATTTCTAAAAATCTCATCATTGGATAATTATCAAATATTTTCAACCAAATTTAGAAAATAATACAATTACTTTTATTGAAATTTCATCTAAATTATTCCACCATTTGGATAAATTTAGAGAAAATTTCTCACCTAGAGATTTCTTAGAAATTTACCATTTAAAATTTCTAAGAATCTCATCTTTGAGTAATTTGTATTTAATTCTAAAATTTTATTAATTTATTTTTTTATTTTTTATTTTTTAAAAAATAAATACTAATTATTGTTATTGAAACTTTATCTAAATCTTTTCACCATTTGAGACAAATTTAGATAAAATTCTCACCTAGAAATTTTATAAAAATTTACCATTTGAAATTTCTATAAATTCGATCATTGGATAATTAATACTTATTCTCAAAAAAATATTTTATTTTTTTATTTTTTTCCAAATTTAATCATGCAAAAATAAAAACCAACACATAAATAAAATACTAAATAAAATAAAAAAATAAAAAAATAGACACGACTCGGCTTCAGCGGCTCAACTTCAGTATCAAAAGACAACTTGGAGGTTCAACGTGTGGCTCGGCTCGGATGGTATACGAGTCGAAAGAAACAAGTTGACACGCAAGTCGGGTCACCCGCTAAAAAATACGTGGATCTGGAGTTATTAAGCTTCAAAACGGCATTGTTTTCAGTGGGTATATAAGCCTAAATTTCAGCTTTTCCTTAAGAATTCTTCTTCCCCTCTCTCTTTTCCTTATTTCCTTTCTCTCTTTTCTCTCTACAAACCCAGAATCTGATTGAATGTTTCATCAAAAACTAGGAAAAAGCACTAGAAACTAGAAAATTCCTCCGAAAAAAGATGAATTTCATCAAAAAATTGATCAAATCTAGAAAATTTTTAAAAATTTCCAAAAAAAACTATAAAAAAAATTCGAAAAAAAATTCCTAAAATTCTAAGATTGGTGTTAGCTCTTCTAAACATTTTTTTTTCTACTTGTCGTGTGTTTTGTGTGATTTAGGTTTGGTATTTATAGGATTTTGATCCAAAAAACCCTAATCCGAATAAGAATCCCAATTCTTTTTAAACTTCAACCTTAAAATAAATTCAAACCAGTTCAAACAATTTCACACAACTAAAACACTTATTTTTTTTTTTTTTTAATTTTTTATTCTTAATTAACAAAATCTAAATCTAGTAGATCCCTAAATAGAATGGAGTGTCTATAGCTACACTTTTTGCACATTTTTTGTAAAATAAGAATTGTGCAAAGATGTAAATAACACAATCAACTCAACATTTTTTTTGTTTTTTTTCTTTACTCAGACTCCTTGCATAAACTCCTCTAAACAGAGGCTCCATGACTTTGAAAAAGTAAACAAAGCTCTTCTAATCAGAGATTCAATAACTTTTGAAAATAAATAATGCTCCTTTAAACAAAGGCTTAACAACTTTAAAACATAAATGTTCCACTAAATAGAGGCTCAACGACTTTGAAACATAAATGGTCTTTTAAACAGAGGTCCAACAACTTTGAAAAAATAAAGGCTCCTCTAATCAAAGTCTCAATAACTTTGAAACATAAATGGTCTTTTAAACAAAGGTCCAACAACTTTGAAAAAATAAAGGCTCATCTAAACAAGTCTCAACGACTTTGAAACATAAATGCTCCATTAAATAGAGGCTTAATAACTTTCAAAAATAAACAAGGCTCCTCTAAGCAGAGGCTTAACCACTTTGAAAAATAAAAGCTCCTCTAAACAAGGCACAACAACTTTAGAAAATAAAAGCTCCTCAACAATCATGTCTAGAGGAGTCATAGATTGTGTCTGAAGAAGTTTTAAGAGATTATGCTTGAAAGTCTTACCAATCGCTTCTAATACTAAGAAATATCCTCTTTCAAGGATTAGAATCTTACCTTATAAGTTTCTTCTCAAATGAGAATTTGAAACACTTCATTGAAAAGTCTTCACATCTATCTTCTCCATATGGGATCTTGGAATATCCTTGCTTCCTAAATTCATGCACTAGACTTTTTCACATGCAGCATATGTATGTACTGGACATTGAAAAATGTAATGCATGCTATCAAATGTTGGTTAATTAATTTTTCTTTAATTGTGGTACTCAAGTTTCTCAAGCTCTTTTCTTGGGCCTCGAAACCTTCAATCTTCAGGTACTAAGACCAAATCAATGTAATTCTCAATCATCCTTCTCTTTTAACCCCTATCTTTCCTTTTTGGAGAAATCTTTTTCTAAATTCAATGTCTTTATCAAGACCAAAACATTTCATATTTGTCTTTATCACTCTCAATCTTTCTAAGGTAATGTAGAAATCCTTCATGGTATAATTCATTTATCGATCATTATTTCAATCTAAAAAAGAAAAAGATGCAATCACACATTTCTTCCATTGTAAGGTATCAAAGAGAAAATAGCAGGAATGACTGGGAAATTAATGAGAAATAATCAATAAAAGAGATGCAAGGAATAAAGTGGAATATCTCTTATTAGCAAAAATAATAGCACAACTTTGGTTAGTGTGAAAAGAAAAGAATTACAAAGATGGGTATGGGAAGACAATGTCCAAAATAAACAATTAGACATCATGATAACACATCTTGAAGTCTTTTTCGAAAAACTCAACCACTCGATGCACTTAACAACTTAGAGCTTATCAGAACATGCTAACCTCCATGCTGATGAATTTTCAAATATGTTGTAACCTCCTTATCTAAGCTACTCTTTCAGGTTTTTAGCTTAGATAAACCCTATTTTGACTCAAACTGCCCTTTTGAGGTTTTCGACTTAAGTCTTCCTTTTTCATTTCTTTTCATTCTTTTTTTCTTTTTTCTTATTTTTCTTTTAAGCATAATATTTCTTCATAGCATCAAAATTTATAGGATGAGGCAGATCATTTTCATCCATCTCAGCTAATATCAATGCTCCACCTAAGAAAGCTCATTTTACGACATATGGCCCTTCTCAATTTGGAGTCCATTTTCCTCTATTATCATGCTGGTTTTAGAGAATTCTTTTCAAGATCAACTCTCTTTCTTAGAAACAATAAGGTTAAACTTTTTTTTCATAAGCCCTCATCATTCTTATTTGATATCGCTGACTATGGCACAGCGCTGTCAATCTCTTTTCTTCGATGAAATTAAATTATTCATAATGCTCTCGAATTCATTCAGCCTCTTACAATTCAACTTCTTTTAGAACCCTCAAAGATGAGATTTCTACTTCTACTGGTAGTACAGCTTCCATCTCATAAACTAAAGAAAAAAGGGTTGCCCCAGTAGAGGTACGTACCAACATCCGATAAGCATATGACGTAAATGGTAACTTCTCATGCCAGTCTTTATAAGTTTTAGTTATCTTTTCAAGAATTTTTTTTATATTCTTATTTGTCACCTCAACTATCTTATTCATTTTCGAATGGTATGGCACTGAATTATGATGCTTGAACTATTGGTACATATTTTTTGCATCATTTTACTATTTAGATTCTTGGTATTATCTGAAATGATTCTCTTTGAAAGTTCATATCTATAAATGATTTCTCTCTTTATGAACTTACAGACTATAAATCATGTTACACTTCCAAATAAATCTGCTTCACCCATTTCATGAAATAATTTATCATCACGAAAATGAACCTATGCTCATTAAAAACCTTTGGGGTTATAGGACCAATGACATCTATGCCCCACATCAAGAATGGCCAGGGTGGTGCCAAAACATGTAAAGCAAATGGTGGAGCATGAATCTTATTAGCATAGATGTGGCATTTGTGACATTTTCGAGCATAGTCAAAGTAGTCGCTCTCTATTGTCAACCAATAATACCCAGCCCTTATGATCTGTCTTGCCATTATATGTCTATTGGCATGTACCTTACATATTCTGTCACACACCTATTCAATAATTTTTTTTGCCTTAGCTGTATTCATGCATCTCAACAATACTTGATCATAGCTCCTTTTATACAAAACATCTCTATCCAAGAAGAAACCCATAGTTAATCTTCGAATGACACTTTTATTATTCTCAGTTGCTTTGATAGGGTATTACTGATTCTTTATGTACTATAAAATATCATAATACCCAGGCTTCCCATCTTTTTTCTCTTCTACATTAGAGCAATGAGCTGGCACATCTTTGACATCTAGTTTAATGGGCTGAATATCTGTATTATCACTAATTTGAATCATTGCTACAAAAGTAGCCAAGGCATCAATAATCAAATTCTTATCTCGAGACAAATGATCAAACTTAATATCTTCAAACTACTTGATTAACTCTAGGATATACTTATGATATGAAATGAGTTTCAAATCTCTCATCTCTCATTCTTCTTTCAATTGATATATAACTGAGCTGAGTCTTTAAATACTTTTAATGCTCTAACTTTTCTATCTATAGCAGATTGTAAACTTATGACACATGCCTCACATTCAATGATATTATTTATGCAATTAAAATTCAACCTCACTGTTATAGGATAGTATTATTCTTTTGGAAAAATCAAAATTAACCTAATTTCATGTCCTAAGGCATCGATAGCTTTATCAAAATACATTTTTGAATTTTTTTTATGCCTTTCCTTCTCCAGTTGTGAAATAGCTATTAAATCTTCATTAAAAAATTCTAATCTCATTGGCTCATAATTCTTAGCAACACAATCTGTGAGAAACTCAGCTATAACACTTTCTTTAATTGTTTTTTGGCTTACATATATGATATCATACCCCAAGAGTATTACTTGCCATCTAGGAATTCTCTTAAACAAAGAGGGCTTCTCGAAGATGTATTTAATTAAATGTAGCTTTACTATAAGCTAAATGGTATGATGGGCATATATTATCTGAGACTTTTGACAGTCCAAGCTAATACACAACATATTTTTTCCAAAAAAAAAATACTTGGACTCATATTCTATGAATTTTTTACTCAAGTAGTCAATAACTCTCTCTTTTCGGCTAGACTCATCTTGCTACTCCAACACATATCCTATTGAAATCTTGCATGATGTTAGGTATAAGATTAAGGGTCTTTCTGAAGCAAGTGGTACCAGTACTGAAAGATTTGACAAGTATCGCTTAATTTTATCAAAAGCTTATTGGCATTCTTTATTTCATTCTCCAGGATTATTCTTGCAGAGAAGCTTAAAAATGAGATCATATTTGTACATAAGCTGAGATATGAATCGAGAAATATAGTTCAATCTACGCCAAAAACCTCGAACTTCTTTTAGTGTGCTTGGAGGTGATAAATTTTGAATAGCTCATATTTTGTTATGATCAACTTCAATCTTTTTTTCGCTAGCCACGAAGTCTAGCAACTTTTCTGACCTTGCCCCAAATATACATTTTGCTGGATTCAACTTGAGTTGAATTTTTTCAACTTCTCAAATAACATTTTTAGGTTGGTGACATGATCTTCGTCTTCTCGAGATTTTACTATCATATCATCCACATACACTTTAATCTCTTTATGCATCATGTCATAAAAAAGTGTCACCATGGCTCTTTGATACGTTGCCCCAGTATTCTTTAAACCAAAGGGCATAACTTTGTAGCAAATATTTCCTACATGGTCGTGAAAGTGGTTTTCTTCATGTCATCTTTAGTCATTTTTATCTGGTTATACCTTGAGAACCCATCCATGAAAGAGAACATTGAATGCTTGACTATCTTGTCCACCAGTGTGTTAATATGAGGCAAAAGAAAGTTATCTTTTGGGCTAGCCTTATTCAAGTCACAATAATCTACACATATTCGTACCTTTCCATCTTTTTTAGAAACTGGTACTATGTTGGTTACCCATTCTGGATACTTGGCTACTTGTAGGAAACTTATTTCAAACTGCTTATTCACCTCTTTTTTAATTTTTAGCAACATTTCAAGTTTCATTCACCTCAATTTTTGTTGGACTAGTTTACATTCTAACTTCAAGGGCAGTTTATGTTTCATTATTTTCTTACTAAGCCTAGGCATATGCTAGTAAGATCAATTAAACACATCTATGAATTCTCGAAGTATATTTTCCAATTGTTTCCTATCTCTTGATGAAAGTGAAATGCCAATTGTCGTAACGGGTTTGTGTCCGCCCGACGAATTTGAAAACGAAATGAAAAGAACGAAAAACGAAGTCGTCACCAATCTTTTTTGGCTAGGTGTGATTGGCCACCTATTAAAACATATCCTTTTAATAAAATCTTAAAATTAATTAAAATGTATTAAAAGGATAATTTTAAGGTCTACGCAACAATCTGGGTTTGGGAGTCGATTATGTGTAGAGAAGGATTAACACCCCTACAACGTCCGTTTAAAATAGTACCAATTAATTACATGTTATCCATTGATTTTGATAAAAAATAATCTTATTTTCGGTGTTTGAAAAATAATTTTCTTGACTTTTTCATTTATTGGGAATTGTTTTTTCTATTCAAATATTATTCGAGAAAAGTAAATTAGAACATTTTTATTGAAATAATTCTTACAATGTTCCAGTACATTGGTAACATTAGAAGAACTTTTTCTCACCTAGAGATTTCTTAGGCATCGCTCCTTAGAATACCTTAAAATCTCATCTTCGGAGGTTCGAATTTATTTTTCATTAAAAAATTATGTCGTGCATTTAATGCAAATGCTAACATTCATATATTTTATTTTACTCTTTAGAAATTTTATTAATTTTTATTTTTCTTTAAATCTTTTGAAGTAAATAGAAAGTTTTATGATATTGAAGATTTTCTATAAATATTCTAATTCACTGGTAATATTTAAAAAAAATCTTCTCACCTGGGAATTTCATAAAGCATCACTACTCAGAATACTTTTAGAGTCCTATCATTGAAAAAAAATTTTATTGTATTGAAAATTTTTTTAAATAATCCAGTACACTGGTAGTATTTAAAAAAAATCTTCTCACCTAGAGATTTCGTAGGTATCACTACTCGGAGTACCCTTGAATCTCATCATCGGATAAAAATTTTCTTTTCTTGCATCTTTATTAATTTTGTATTATTATTATAAAGTTTATTTTAAAAATAACAAAATTATCATAAATTTTTACTCTATATTTCAATATTTATTTTTATTAATTATTATTATAAAAAAACAACAAAAATTTATTCTAGCAAATTTAAATATTTTAACATGCATAAATATTAATAATAAAAATTAAATAAAAATAATATATAAAAAAATCTTTTAAAAAATTTTTAAAAAATTTTTTACCTAAATCGAACCAGTCAACGATTCGATTGTTCAAGCGATTATGTGGTCCAGTCAACAGTTCAACATTTCGATCAACAGTTCTGTTTAGTCTGATCCAGTTTAACTGGACCAGTTAGAGGCTATCGAAGGAACGAGTCAATAGGTCGATTGGTGTGGACCTCGGGTTGGGTTACGAGTTAATGTGCCGGCCCTAGGGTCCCAAGACGACATCATTTTGGGCTTTGGCTTTCTATATAAAACCAATTTTTTTTTCAGTTCATTCCAAACCCTTTTCAGAAAAAAAATTTTCAGAGCCCCAAAGAAAGCCCCAGAGTTCTGCACTATTCGACTTTTAGACTTTCACGTCGGCCACTGTTAAGGTCACCATCGGTAGTCACTGTCAATGGTCGCCAATGGCTGAAAAGTGCCAAAATCCTTCAAAAAGCTCTTTTTGATGCCTTTTTTTCGGATCTGGTGTTTTTTCACTAGAAATAGCCCCTATCGACGTAGATCGAGGTTTAAAGTTTTGATTTCCCTTCTTTCTCCTCTTTTTTTATACACCAAAATTGACTTTTTGGTTTTTTATTGCAGGGGCTTGGCATTGATGGTTCCTCTTTATGGGGAGAAGTGTGTGCTTTTCTTGTTTTTTTTTTTCACAAAAAGAAATTTTTTTTATTCTGAAATTATTTTTGCAAGCTCCCCCTTTTTTCGTTCCTCTTCTCTAATTTTTGTGGCTTTGTTTATAAAGCTAGATCAAAATAAAAATCCCAAAAGATCTGAGATTTTGGTTGCCTAGGTTAGGGTGGCTACTCGGATGGCTACCGGTGTCTGTTAGATAGTTGGTAGAAAATATGCCAGAATAAAAAAGAAAGAAAAAAAAATAAAATAGGTGTTTTCACCAATTTTAACCTCCTTCTTATTCTCTTCATTTCCTAAATTTGTCAATTCAGTTAGCTCCTGATAAGGCTTAATTGGTTTACTTTTTTGCTCAATCAATCTCATTAAGTTCGGAGGGATAACATATTCTTCAAAATTATCTTGTTATTAAGTTCATCAGTGTTAATTAAATTTTTAAAATTAACCCTTTGATCATTATCATAATTATCTTCATGTTCATTTAAGAATGTGAAATTGAATGAAATGGGATATGTTGGTGAAATTTATTGAAAAAATGAAAAAATAAAGGCAATATAAGAAATGAATGAAAATGTATCCTTCCTAATTTTTATTAAAATAATAATAAATAAATGGCCCAAACAAGAAAGACCACTCCAATGCTTTTAGGCATAAGCTATTGGAGTGTACAATTACATTGAATCGATCTTAAGAATAGTAGGCATTTCAATGATGCTCCAATTATTTAGCTCGTAATCTAGCAAAAAAGGGCATACCCATTTTTCTTGCTCATACATATTTTCATCATCGATCATATAGATAGATAACTCAGCGAAAGCTTTCTCCATGCTCAGTCCAAAATCCTCCTCTGCATCTGAGTAAATGAATCCTCTAAGCCTAAAAGTATCATAAAGGTGTAGGATGACCATTAGTCTTGCTATCTTTTTTTCTCTCTTGTTTGCTTAATTTGCTTTATCTTTCATTCTTCTGCCTGATAGCCTAAGCCTAGCCTTTCACTGTTGACCATTATTGTCAAAAGTTCTTCTATCCCTTGTAAATTTCTTCTCAATCCTGCTTCAGGATACCAACCTTTGTTGATAATCTAACTCACCACTATCTTTGATAATTATTAGCTTGTAGATCCTTCGCCCATAGAGTTAACTAGCTTAAAAGATCGATAAGAACATTTCAGTGCATCTTTAGCAGCATCCATATATGGGGTATTTAATGGCTAAGTCACCGGCATATCTTCTTTTCCATACACTACCACCATCTGACCTTTCACATTAAACTTGATCTTTTGGTGTAAGTTAGAGGGAACAGCACCTGCTATGTGAATCCATGGCCTTCCCAATAAGCAGCTATAACATGGAGAGATATCCATCACTTGAAATCTTATATTAAATATGCACAACCCAATTTGTAAGGGCATCTCAATATCTCTCACAACTTCGCACTTGGTCCCATCAAAGGCTTAGCAACCATATAGCTACTTTTTATGCATGAGTAATCAATAAACAACCTTGTCAAAGTCGATGTAGGCATGACATTAATAGTAAAACCATTATCGATGAGGACCTTGACTATAATATGGCTCTTACACTTGATAATGATATACAGAGCCTTAGTGCTTCCCTTTCTTTTTGAATGAATCTTATCATCACTAAATGCTATGTAATTTGGCATAACCAAGTTTTCAGCTAAATGGTTCACATATTTAATAGACACATTATATGCCACATGTTTAGCACATTCAGTAAGATATTTCAGTGTGATTTTGAATTTAATAACAGTGATAACAATGAGATTTATACTGGCATTTTATTCAATTATTCGACCATAAAATATTCACTGTGTTTAATCAGCTTTAAGAATTTACAAGCTTTTTTTTCTGACATCAACTTTTGATATTCATCATTGGGTACTACTTTTGGATCATTTTATTTTTCTCTTTTCTTGGCTTTTTCTTTTTTAGCCCTTTCTAACATTTTTAGAGTGTAGCATCTTCCACTTTTGGTGATGCCCTCTACACTAGTTATATTGGTGATATTAGACTTAGAAGCATTCTTCTCTTACCCTTGGACCATTGTATCACAACCATATTTTCAGGGTACCACTTTATTATCCTTATATGGGAATGAAGTCAAAACTTTAAAAGTTACTAGCCTTGGAATGAGCTTGTTTATGATCGATTTTGGCTTATCTCTACAGTGAATTGTCATTAGCTTTGGAAACAATTTCAATGGCCTGTGAATCATAGATATTTTTATACTCTTTGAAACCTCTCATTTTTCATAGAATTCAATTCGGTATGAATTTATGAGCTTTTGTACCTTCTAGTGAAACTGCTCACAGGTCTCAATAGAGTGGCTAGTTACCCCATTATGATATTTGTAATTATTATCTGATACATATGTTTCATGATAACTGTGTGGACTCACTGGTTGTATCATGTTAGCTTTTCACAAAGCATCAAATAGCTAACTGAAAGGTGTCTTGATTTTAACCATTTTTTTAGGTGATGCTCCCCCTCTTCACTCAAAGTGTTCATGTTATGGTTAGACAAAAGATTATCATTGATGTTTGGTGCAGTTACCTCTCTTGTATCAAAATTGATCATTCTATCATTCATCAATCATTACACTTTATTTTTCAAGGTAGTTCAATTATTGGTGGAATGGCCAGCAATCCCATAGTGATAGTCACAATAGATTGTATGATCATACCACTTGGGGTAAGATGGCTTGAGTGGCTTTAATCGGCTAGGAGTAATTAGGCGATTATTGTAGAGCTCTTGATACAATTTCCGTATATGTCATGAGAATTGGATCGAATACGAGTTTATCGTGAGTAGTTCGTTGCTTTCATGAACCACCCATTAGGCTAGCTAAACAAGTTTGAGGTCTTAAGAAAGGTTAAGCATTAGGACTATATGGGATAATTTAAGGTCTGAAAGGGGGTTGATAGGTCGAAAGGTAGGATGGCTATGGATTTGGTAGGTATGGGTAAAAGAAAACATTATTTACAGTGGGATAATATGGAGGGTAAACATGTGGTGCATAGGGTTGATAACCCTTGAACTATTGTCTATCAAAGCTCACAGCTTGAGCTTTAATTTTTTTGGGCTCTTTTAGTGAATGTCTTTTCTCTTTCTAATTTATCCTTCTTGATGGCATTCTCAATGATTTTACAAGAGATCACCATATCGATGAAATTTTTCATTGCATTCCCTATCATCTTTTAATAATAAGGAGATTTTAGAATGCTAACAAACAATATTGTAGCTTCCTTTTCAGTTAGAAGATGTTGCACTTGAAAAGCTACATCTCTCTACCTCTAGGTGTATTCCTGGAATGACTCGTTTGCCTTTTCTTTTATGTTATGCAAAGACAAATGTTTAAGAGCCAAATCCATGATATGTCGATATTGATTGATAAAGTCACGAGCCATATCACTCTAAAAATGAATGTGGATTTTGTCCAGATGGACATACCACATAGTAGCAAAGCCAATAAGGCTATCTTGAAATGTGTGCATTAGTAGCTTTTCATTATAGGCATGGGCTACCATATTTCGACAATACATGGTAATATGGGTCTTCAGATACTTCGTACTATCATATTTTTTAAACTCTGGTACTTTGAACTTAGGAGCAATAATAACATTTAGGATCGGACAAAGCCCGACAACATCTATAAAACCATAAAAACCAATTCCTTCCATAGCTCGTAACTTCTCTTCTAGCATACTAATCTTTGAGTCTTCTAGAGATTCAACCACTTTTGCTTTTTCTTTATCTTTTTCTTTCAAATTATCTAGATCAGGAACCTACATTAGCTTCACTGCCTTTTCAGTAAAGATAAGATTCATATAGCTATGATAATACCTTAGGTTTGAAGCTGATGGCATTCCAAGATATGCAGGGTATGTAAACTGTTATGGTGGTACATTTTATGTAGACTGGGCTTGAAGTGGACCAAAACTAAGTGGATATAAGAGGTCAATCACCTCTTATGATGGATGGTCCTGTTGGCTAGTATTCTCCTCTATTCTCTTCCCCTTATTTAACTTGTTTAGAGTATCCAAAATTTTACTTAGCTCACTTTCAAACTTTTCTTGGGCATTTTCTATCTTTTCAAGATGATGAGAGTTTTCTTGCTCTATTTATCTAACTCGGGCCCTTGTGTTATATCGATGAGTGGGGTTTCTGCTAGGTAAAGCTATCCTTAAACCTTGAGTACCATAATTATATGATTATTATAAATTATATGCTTTATGTTTGATATGTTAATGCATGAATGAAATGCACTAATATTTGCCACACTATTATTGATTAAAGAAATCTCAATTAAAAACTTTATTTAATAAAATTTCAAAATTACATCATAATAAAGCCAAAGCAATATTCTAAAGTCCTAAGCATCATGCCTTCTTATAAATTTCCTAGCTTATTAGTAATTATTATGTATCTTGTCTAGAAAATCAAATAGCCATTGCTCATATGCTCCCATTGGTTGTACCATAGCCTTTAAATTTTTTACTTTTTCTTTCATTTCTAATGCTTTATTTGTAGCAATACATAGTTGATTGAACAAATGCCTTAGATGTCTTTTATTTTTTTGTGCACATGCCTTTCCACAACTCACTCTATTTAACTTGTCCCTGTATTCATTAGACAAGGCTTTTACTTGTATGGTGTGTTGATCCACTATCTCTTATAACATCTGGCTATGTTTATGTGCCCAAGCAGTGGCTTTTTATCCTTCTTCCACCCTTACTTTTAGTATTTCATTTTTTTAAAAAAGTTAAGCAAGCTCAGGTGTAACCGACAAATGTGTTATATCTAGATTATTGAATGAGGCTTTCTATTGATCTTTTTGCTTTGTAAGGCTTTAGATTTTCTATTCTTAAAGCCTTAAACTCTCTTTCATTTCTAACTTCAATCACCTATTTTCTAGTTCCAGCTCATCTTTTTCAATTTAGAGTTTCCTTTTAACTGTTTCCATTTTGAGCAAAAGATCTTAAAGAATCAGTTTTGAGGAATGGCCAAATATTTATTCTTAAGGAAGCATAATGTCTTTATCCCTTCTTGCATGCCACACACTATATTCTGGGTGACATCATAAGTAAGCCTCTTTTGGTTCACCTTGATGGTTTGCTTCTATATTTTTTTTTTTATCTTTTCAATCATTCTATATGCCTATTTATCAATGAAAAAAATTTTCACTAGTTAAGTCCATAGGCTTTTGGAATGAATTGCTCACATCTGGATTGTCTTCTTACCAAAGTTAGAGCATATGTAATAGCAATAGGCCCAATAAAAACACCCAAGGTTGACTCCCACAACTATACAACACTGTGTTATGATGTATCTAAAGAGCTCTCTAAATTATCTTACATTTTCACATAAAACTGGGAAAAAGTGTCGAAAACTGGAAAATTCTGTCGAAAAATATGAATTTCATCGAAAAATTGATTGGAATCTAAAAAATTTTCAAAAAATTTCTAGAAAAGAAACTGCCAAGAAAAATTTCAGAAAAAATTCCTAAAAATTCTAAGATTGTTGTTAGTTCTTCTAAACACTTTTTTTTTTTTTTTGCTTGATGTGTGTTTTGTGTGATTTAGGTATGATATTTATAGGATTTTGATCTAAAAAACCCTAATCCGAATAGGAATCCCAATTCTTTTTAAACTTCAACCTTAAAACTAACTCAAACCAGTTTAAACAATTTCACATAAACTAAATACCTATTTTTTCATTTTTTTATTTTTTTATTTTTTATTCTTAATTAACAAAATCCAAATCTAGTAGACTCCCTAACAAATTGGTGTGTTTATAATAAAAAAATCTAAACTTTTTTTTAAAATAATAAAATATATAAAAATTAAAATTGTAACATTAAAAAAAATGAAAATTTTTCCTAATTTTTAAAAAAGTTTTACAAGTTTTTAAAAGTTTTTATATATTTTTAAAATTTTTTGATTTTTATTATTATCAAATTTTAAAGTTTTTGTATTTTTTTAATTTAAACAAAATTTTATTCGTATTAAAATTTCTCTTTTTTAATTTCAAATTTTTTTGTTTTTGTTAAAATTGTGAGATTTTTTTATTTTTTTAAGTTTTCATATATATTTTTAATTTTTTAAATATTTTAGTTTTTAATTTTTTTAAATATTTTAGTTTTTTTTTTAATTTTTAAAATTTTTGGAAATTTTTTTGAATTTTTGTGAAATTTTTAGAAAATTTTAAATGCTAATGTGGCAATTAATGATATGGCATTGATTAGATTTTTTTCATGTGTCAACAACTTATTAGATATTCATGCCACGTTAATAAGTTGATTGACAACGTTAGTTTCAAACATCAAAATGAATGAAGGAAAGAAATTTGTAATAACAAACTAAAATTCTATTTCTTTAGGTACCAAATTGATATAAAATGTATAATATAATGGGCTATTTTATATTTAACCCTTGTTGTAATTATGGTAGAATTGGTAATATAGTAATTTTGATAAATTATGAGATGAAGGTATTTCTGTAACTATGATAGAAGGGTATTGTAGTAATTTTGGTCAATTATAAGAAGAAAATATTTTTGTAACTATGATATGAGGGTATTATAATGAATAATTATAAGATGAGAGGTATTTACGTAATTATATTATAAGGGTATAGAAATAAATTTATAATGTAATTATAATATGATAACATAATAGTAAATTTAGACATGTTTCAAATTTTTATCAAATATGAGGAAGAATATTATAGTAATTTACTAGAAGATAGTTTTGTAACTAATCATAAAGGAGGGTACTTTCGTAGTTATTATATGATAACATAATAGTAAATTTTGATACATATCAAATTCTTATCAAATATAAATAGGGGCATTATAGTAATTCATTTAAGAGGAGATATAATAGTGGTTTTAGCTAATTATAAGATAAATATTTTCATAATTATGATAAAAAGATATTGTTATAAATTTGGATACGTGTCGATATCATATCAACTAAATATAAGGGTATTATAATATTTTCAAGAGGATTGTTTTAATATATATTATTGATTTTGAAGCAAAATGCACATGTCAATTTCTTATGAAGTATTTATAAGGGCATTTCTATAATTATTATAGAAGAATATTATAGTGATTTTAGTTAATTATGGTATAAGGGCTTTTTCTTAATTTTGGTAGGAAAAGCATTATAGTAATTTTGATGAATTATGAGAAGAATGTATTTCTATAACTATAGTAAGAGGGTATTATCGTAAATCTTAACCATTTATAAAAAGAAAGGTATTTTCATAACTATAATATGAGAGTATTATAGTAAATAATTATAAAAAGAAGGATATTTACATAATTATAATATGATAATATAATAGTAAATTTAAACACATTAAATTCTTATCAAATATGAGAAAGGATATTATAGTAATTTAATTGAGAATAATTTTGTAAACAATTATAAAATAAGGAGAATTTTCTAATTATAATATAAAAATATTATAATAAATTTGAAATATATTAAATTTTTATCAAATACAAGGAAGAGTATTATAGTAATTTATATAGAGATTAGTTTCATGTATATATTTCACATACCCAATTATAACTTACAAGAGGGGCTGGCCACTTGACTCCAAGTTTTCTTGAAGTCAAGGTCAATAACTATCTTTAATTTCTTCAGCTTTCTCGTAGTGGAAAATTGTAAGTCGTCAATTGCAAATGTTACACGTCTTTCTAAAAACACGTATAGTCTTTGTCCACAACCCGATTACACGCCTACAAGGCAGAGTAACCTTCTAAGGGCTTTCTTTACCATTGTGATGGCGGGCCGCTGAATTCAAGGTTCCCATCAATTAACTCGGGTCGCAATACCAAATGGGCCCTTCCAGCATCATACCAGTTTATAAAACCTTTGCTTAAGACTTTTCACCTGTTTATGAACTTTCTCGACAAATGGACTTTTCTCGCTCTCTGTTCTCAATCATCTCCATCTTCCTCCTCTTAATTTTTTTTCAAGTATCTTATGCCCTAGATGATCTTCACTTTACTGAATGCAGTCCATTTGACTGTGGAAACCTACGGAATTTTTCATATCCTTTCTGGACCGATGATCAACAACGACCTGCATATTGCGGCTATGATTCTGAAGAGTTCAAACTCAAGTGCATTCAGAATCAGCCCCCTGTCATGACTATGAGTTCCCAGGAATTCCTAGTTCTGTACCTCAATTCATCTGATCGTTTGATAACAATCCGACGGGTGGAATTCGGAGAAAATACTTGTCCTCAGGAGGTTTTGATAAAGAATTCTTTTAATTATTCTGACACAGCTGAAAACATTACTCTTTCTTATGGCTGCCGAAGCAGGGAATTAGCGAATCATAGTTTGACTTGCAAAAAAAACGGAAGGGAAACGTTGGTTATGTTGTTTAAGAGCAATGAAAATGAATGTGGTGGTGAAAAAGTTGAAATTCCTGTTGGGAACAAGGCTTTCGATGAATTCATGCGTGGAACTGCCTCTCTGAATGAAACTTTAGTTCAACCGTTTGATATGAAATACGTTGCATACGATGCCTATTGCAGGCAATGCAAACATTCCAGCGGAAGATGTGGATCCAACAATACTTTACCGGGAACATTTGTCTGCTACTGTCGTGATCGTCCTCATCAACTTACATGCAAACGCAGCGAACCTGGTATGCCTGCTTCTTATTTCCATTCCCGTTTAACTCTTTCTGAATCATATTCGTAAACAGTCAGCCTAGAACTAGTAGAAAAATGCAATTGAATCATTGCTCTTCCTAATCAGAAACACGGAATGTTCACAACTTAAATGCAAACCTGGTATGTCTCCTTATTTATTCATTTATTTTATACAAGGAGGATCCACTTACATAAGTTTTACTACTCGTTATAAGTTCACAACACTCTGTTAAATCCATCTCTTATTAGTTGTTGGTAATACGTTAATACGACGTACAGACTCTTCATCTTTGAACAAAACCCACAAAAATTATATTAGTATCTTAGCAAAATTTTGGTGGGTTTTGTTGGGTTTTCAAAGATGAAAGGTCTGTGTAGTATTACCAACAACTGAGAGGAGATGGATTTAACAGTGTTTTGAACCTACGACGAGTCACAGGTAACATTAAAACGGTTTTTTTTTTTTTTGTAGGTGATATGCTAATAATTTAATTGTTTATTAATTAATTTTTTATCTTGCATTTTAAAAACCAACCCAATCAAAATTTGTGTCAATGCCTTCTTTGTTCCCAAGTTTCACCTCTCAACTTCTGTCTCTTTGCCTGTCTTTGTTGTCTAGTACACAAAAATATGTGTTTCTCTTGATCACCTTTAGTTTTTACAAGAATTAAGTGAAATTCAAAATTTGTTAATTAATTTTCTTTGAAAAATGATTAAATAAAAATTAAGCTAGCTGAAAATCAAATCCAATGAATATATAGAACTTGTTCAATAGGTCAATTATACATATTTTTAATAATTTTTAAAAAATTTACTTTATCTAAATAAATAGTTTCGTTGAAAAAAATGCAAACTTTTCCGTATTCAAACAACTATTTGATTTACTTTCGTGCGTAAATACTGTGTTTCATTATCTTTTTGTGAATTATATTTGATTTACTTTTAATTTTTTTTTTTGTCAACAAAAGAATAACTTAATGCTATCAATGGTTCGTTGAAAAGTCACATGATTTTCTATGTAAAATTTTAATTGGCCCATTGAAATGTCATTAGATTTTATATATATATATTATATATATATATGTAGAATTAAACTTGAGGCATATTGATAGACAGAATAAAAATTTAAGTAGACATTAATGCCTTAATTTCTTTTGCAAGTCAAGGTCAATAGCCATCTTTAATTTCTTCTGCTCTCTCATTGTGGAAAATTATTAAGTGTCAATTATAAATGTTAGGCTCAAGTCTTTCTAAAATCCAATAGAATGGGGTCAAATATTGGAAAGTTATTCTTTTATTTTTAGTGTATTTAGTGAATCAACACATCCTAGTGTGGATAGAACGTGGAAAACGTTCCGTAAGATAAGTTTTTTAAAATTCTCCATTAAAATCAATCATATAAAAACTTTAAAAATAAAAAACCGATAAATTCATTAAAAAATCAAATATAATTTATAGAAAGTAAATTAAAAATATTTTATATACAAAAAATTTTAATCAATATTTATTCAAATGATAAAGATTATCAAACTTTTAATAAAATTTAAATTTAAATTTTAAACCATTTTCAATCTTTTACCAAAGATTGTCACAAACTAATTTTTATACACAAAGATCATGTTTGATATACAAGATTATGATAAGATAAGATAAAATGATATTATAAATAGAATTAAATTAAATAATATCATCCTATCTTATGTTTGATACGTGTAAGGATTAGGATAGTATAATTAATTTATTAGTCAAAATTATCTTTTCTCAAACTTTATACAATTTAAATTATTAATATAATTTTTAAGGGTATAATAGGACATGTAAGTTAAATCTCATGGATTAAAAATAATTTTTTTTATTTTAGGAAGATTGAATCATTCTATACCAAGAAGATAATAACTCTCCTTATAATCTTATTCTTTTCAATTAAATACAAACCAAACATAATATATAATGATTATCATACTATCTTATCTATCATCTTATATACACCAAACATAACCTAAAAATATAAATTTTAACTCTATAAGTAGCTTAAAAAACTGTCACATATTTCAATTTTTTTGAGTTAATATTTGATATGTTAGTGTTTTTTTTTTTTTAATTTCGCAAACTAATTTAAAATATTGACATATGTTTTATCTTTTTAAATATATCTTAAGCTGTAATTGCTACTCTACTAACTCTACTTATAAAGTTTAAAAACTCTAGTTATAGTGAATAAAATAAAATCTCTTTCTCTTTTAATTAAATTTTACTTGTAGATTTTAAAAACTTCACTAAC
This sequence comes from Durio zibethinus, assembly GCF_002303985.1. The sequence continues at coordinate 8,972,184 of NW_019167827.1, forward strand.
AATAAATTAAACAAATTCTCAATAACCTTCCTAACCTGCTTGTGATATGTCAAAGACAACAGCCATTCTATCTCTCCCTTTCCATTTCTTGGAAACTTTTATAAAAATGCCTTTCCTTTCTTGGCCTTCTTTACATTTCGCTAACATATAGTATCTCTTGTAGCAATGCTGCTCTCTCAAAACTTCAAAAAAAAAAAAAAAAAATCGAATTGGACAGGCGATTTGAAGTGCAACAAAAGCTTCAATCCTAGCACCATGTCATCCACCCTTAGCAATGTGGCATACATGTGGGATGATGTGTACATGTTAAATGCCTTCTTTGGTAGGTAATTGGTAGATGGATGGAGGATGAACACTTTAAAAAGTTGTACGATGATAAACATTAAATTCTTAGGTTAAGGAAAAAATAGTAAATTTATAAAAGTTCGTAAATAGATGTATCCTTGGGCCGTATGAGATCGAATTTATCAAACCTCTTTTAAAAAAAAAAGTCCAATTTGACTTAATTTGCTCATTTAATTATTATTTTATTATTAAAATAAAATAATATTTTAATAATTTAAAATTAAATTAAATATATTATTTATTAATGAAAATATTTTAATAAGGTTATGCCGAGTATGATTGATTCTAGCTTAAAAATCAATATCCAATTTAGGGTCGAAAGGCTGGATGGGTATACTGATCCTTAGACGTTACTAATTGTAAACTTACATTGATTTTAATTTACTCGTAAAATGGTTTGATGTGATTTGAAATTTACTAAATTGGTATAACCTTTTGTTGCAGGAAGCCGTTTCAGTTTCAATCTTTCAGGAAAGCTTGCTGTAGGTATGAAATCGTTTATCCAAGGCTCTTTTAAATATTTTTTAAAAGTTCGTTTAACAACTGAAAAATATAATGAAAAAAATAGGGTAGAGAAGAAGATGGAATTTTAACTGGTTTTCTTTCTTTTCCTCTTTCTTAATATTAAAGTAAGAAAATGGCTATAAAAAATAGAGTGGGATAAATAGTGGAGAGATTCACAGGTTAAGGAAACTGGTGGTTACCAAAATTTCAATTTCATTTTGTACATTTTAGCTTCTAAAAATTACTATTATTATATGCTTTTGTTTATCAATTTCTATTCGGCGAACCTTTTAATTATTTTTTTGTTTTATAAATTATTAATTACTTTAACAATTAAGTAGTTTTATGAACTTTCTCTTTGATTGTTACTTCTATTGTTTACTTGTTATTTTATTTTTTTTCTCTTCCAAAAAGTAGCTAAAAAGTAAATTAAAACAAATAGTAAAAACAAAATATGTATTTGATAAAAGCATGAATAAATAAAAAAAGTGTAACACAAATTATTTGCATCATTAAACATCTCATTTAAAATAAATAAAGGGATTCAATTTAAACGTAAAATTATAAAAATTTTAATATTTAATATATATGAAATGACATTACGTTAATATATCATTGACATACGTAAGTGATAATAAATAAAAATAATAATATAAAATTTGAGTTCTGATATTATATTAAATATTTAATTTAAAATTAATTAAAAATGAATAAAATGATTAGATTTAAATATAAAATTACAAAAATTTGATTCTTAAGATAAGAAATACAACACCACTTTAAGACACGGATATATACTTGATATTATTTATATGCACAGTACTAATTGGGCCATTGGTTATGGGATAAATAAAAGAGTTAGTATTACAGGTCAGAAATTCCAAACAACATCATGACATGCTTTTTAAGTGTTTTGACATGCTAAATTAGCTATGTTAGGCTCTTTGACAATCGGGGAGGGAAGATATAGCTTCTATTCTTTTACGCCATAAATAACAAATTTCTTAAGCGCACTTCAGTTTTTGGCTGCTAGATTTCTCTCAGTTTTCTGCTTATATGGCAGGTTTTGGTGGCGCAGCAGGTTGTCTACTGATCGCCTGTATCATCGCACTCTGTTTCAGAACAAAGATCCCACGCATTAGAACAACGGGCTTTCTTTGGAAGTTCACAAAGAGTAATCAAGATATTGAGGCTTTCATAAGAGATAATGGAACTTTAGCTCCTAAAAGATACAGTTATTCCGATGTCAGGAAAATGACAAACTCATTTAAAGAAAAACTAGGAAAAGGCGGTTATGGAAGTGTGTACAAAGGGAAGCTACTAGACGGCCACCTTGTTGCTGTGAAACTGCTTGATGCATCCAAAGGAAATGGCCAAGAATTTATCAATGAGGTTGCAAGTATTAGTCGAACTTCTCATGTTAATGTTGTCACCCTTTTAGGCTTTTGTTTAGAGGGTCGGAAAAGAGCTTTGATTTATGAGTTCATGCCCAATGGATCTTTAGAAAGATTCATTTACGAAGAGAATACTTTGAAGGACCGTCGGCACTTGACATCAGAAGAAATTTACCGAATTGCAATCGGAATAGCTCGAGGGCTTGAATACTTGCACAGTGGCTGCAACAGCCGGATTTTGCATTTTGACATAAAACCTCATAACATTCTTCTCGATGAAAACTTTTGCCCGAAAATTTCTGATTTCGGGCTTGCAAAACTATGCACCAGGAAAGATAGTATTGTATCAATGTTGGAAGCTAGAGGAACAATTGGTTACATAGCTCCAGAAGTATTTTGCAGAAACGTTGGAGGTGTTTCGCATAAATCGGATGTCTATAGCTATGGAATGATGATTCTAGAGATGGCTGGAGGAAGAAGTAACGTAAATGTTGGGGTAAGTGAGACCAGCGAGATATATTTTCCCCATTGGATCTATCGGCATCTTGAGCAAGGCAATATCGAACCGGAATTGCTCGGTCTCATGAGTAGAGAAGAAACTGAGATTGCAAGGAAGATGATATTAATCGGCTTGTGGTGCATACAAATAAATCCGACAGACAGGCCTTCCATGAGTAAGGTGATCGAGATGTTGGAAGGAAGCATAGAAGTCTTGCAAATTCCACCTAACCCTTGTCTTGATCTCCTCTAATCTTACCACTGGATTCTACCTCCTTACCGTTATCATGATCTTACATTTGCATATTAGAATATTCTGTGTACTTATTTTTTAGCTGGAAAAGAAATTAATTTGTCTAGAGTATTAATAAAGTTTAATAGTTCAATGAAATTTCATATATCTGATCTTTCAGTTTTATCCTTTTATCCGATCATATGCCATGAAAGAAAACACTAATAAACTAAGGAATAAATTCCTTTGTTACATTACACCTTGCCAAATTACAAAGAGTATATATTTAATATTTAATGGGTTGTTATTGATCAAAAGCAAGAATCAGCTCAAACTTTTAAGTGTCAAAAGCTGACCTCTTACATTAATTCCTAGATAATATTTACATCCATTTACTGTTGAAGGTGGTCTAGGCAAATAGGGAAAGAAAATTACAGTTACCCACTTCTTAATATAGGATGGTTTGACGGTACCAGTTAAACAATCTCTTCTATATATGCCTGGATATTTAGTGACTCATACTTGGTGTTGTAGAGCTGCTAACCCATTTTATCATCACAGAATCTGGAGAATGAGGCAGTGGTCCACTCTTCAACAACCCAACCTCATCTGCTGAAATATCCATCTCTTCTGCCTTTTCTTTATTGTTACCTATACTCAGTGTTGTAAAGCTGCTAACCCATTTTATCTCCACAGAATCTGGAGAAGGAGGCTGTGCTTCACTCTTCAACAACCCAACCTCGTCTGTTGAAATATCCATCTCTTCTGCCTTTCCTTTATCGTAATCCTCATTTTGTAAACCCATTAGAGCCTCCAACACTTGTGCCATGGTCGGCCTCATGTCTTTCTCATGTTGCAGGCACTGGAATGCCACCTCTGCCACTCCAGTTATCATTTTCCTAACCTTGTAGTCTGATTCAAACCCAAGAGATGGATCCACTAGGTCATGCAATGCTCGGTTTTGAATCTTATTGATGGCCATATTCGACAAGTTAATCTCATGGCGGTGCCTTGTGATATCAACGGCTGGTTTTGATGATATTAGTTCAATCAGTACAACCCCAAAGCTAAAGACATCACTCTTATCAGTAAGCTGGTAGCACTGGTGATATTCTGGATCCACGTAACCAGGAGTCCCTTGTGGAGCAGTGGAAATATGGGTAACATTTGTTGGAAAGAGACGAGACAGTCCAAAATCTGCAACCTTAACAATAAAATTGTCGTCGAGGAGAATATTGTTGGTTTTCACATCACGGTGGATAGTATCAGAAGCATGGAGATATCTCAATGCATTTGCAGTCTCTATGGCTATCTCTAAGCGAATGGGCCAAGAGAGTGCACCGGGTTTAGCACGTTGACCATGAAGGTGGTCAGCAACAGTTCCATTGGGAACATATTCATATACAAGCAAGAGTTCCCTACTGTGGCGAGAGGTGCATCCATAAAGTGAGACAAGATTTTGATGGCGCAATCGACTTAGGATCTCAACTTCATTCATGAATTGCTCAACTCGTTTGTAGTTGTTTTCATATAAGCGTTTAACAGCAACAGCACGCCCATCCCGAAGTTTGCCTAGTTGAGAAAGATGGATAAGAACAATAGAGTTTCAGCAAACTGATGATTCGAACTAGCCGCGGAAACTTTTTATTTTTCTTACCATAATATACAGTTCCAAAGCCTCCATCACCAACTTCCATATCAGAATCAAAACTGTTGGTAGCTTCTTCAAGTTCGTTATAGGAGAAGAGATGGATGCCAGCAAAGCTATCACCCATCTCAGGATCCATCATGAAAGAGCGGTCAAAAGAACTCTTTCCGGATACACATGATGATTTAAAAAACATCCTTCCATGGCGACGGTGCGGCCTGTAATAGAAGACGATGCTCGAGATTATTAAGCCTCCAATCGCCGCACCAAAACCTGCGTATGTTTAATGTTGAAATTTTATATCATTTTGATGAAAAAGAAAAAGAAAATTCATGCAGCAACTCGATCACTGCCTGTAGAGAAGAATGGAACAGAGGAGGATAAGGGAGGGGATTATATTACCGATGGCCAGCTTTGCTCCCAAGTTAAAATCATTCCGGTCTGAAATAGAAAAAAAAAAATTGAAAACAGAACTAAAGGGTTAAGATTCGTGTGATACCAAACAGGCAAAATCTATCAGGTAAAATTTAAACATATTAATAGAAAAAAAAAATTGAAAACATAAATAAAGGGTTAAGATTCGTGTGATACGAAACAGGCAAAATCTATCAGGTAAAATTTAGACATATTTGTCTGCAACATGCTTCTTTGCTGATTCTGCAGCTATAATCCCATTTCCATTGTATCTTCAAGGAATGAGATCGACAGCATCAATATGGACAACCATCTAGAAAGCTTAAACTAAAACAAAACAAGATGTTCTCTGTGCTAATGACAAGGTTTTGCAACAGAGAAGGTGCAGAGCAAGGAAAAGTTGAACATGACAAATAGGATGGACACAATCCATCAAAATTCTTAACACTTGCAAGCGATATGTAATCCCACAAAGGGTCAATTATCAGCAGTTTAAGTCAAGTTATATATTCTGAACTTCAGCTATGAAAAAAGAAAGTAGAAGTAAAACATGTAACAATCGAAAGAAAGGAGATTCTGATTTTGTCCTGAAATTTACGGGTCCCATCAATGGCCATCCAGAATTTTTTCCAGTTCACTTATAATATATATATAGCTGTCCACGTATTTATCAATTTTATCGATTGAACTTAATGACGCGAATCAAGTTCTAATATACAACACCCAGTTCCGCTTTTTCGTTTGGAGAAGTGCATTGTTGGAACTGGGTTGAAACATCAAGTGGCTCTAGATTCAGGGGTTCCCTCTATAACCAATCGTGAGGGAAAGATCATTTTTACCAATTCAGAGAAGATTATTTTATCGGGTAATGAGGATACAGTAAGCATTCCATTAGTTATGTATCAATGTTCCAACAACAATACTTGTATTCATCAAACTCCTCGGGTTCAGCGGGGTAAATGCATTAAAAAGGGACAGGATGGTGCCGCTACCAAAGTGTGTGCAGGAAACAATTTTGGGGTGTCCATGAAAAAATTTTCTGGACACCCTATTCCAATGAGTGGATCCTGAATCCTATAAAAGTTGTTTGATTTAATGGTACTCAATATAATATAATGCTATCATAGACTTAAGATAGTAACCATTGCAGGACATGAGCGCAATCGAAAAAGAACGACCAATAAATGAATAAATAATGGAAGTAGGCATTGGTAGACTTAGAGTGAATGTCCTTTGGAATTACCGTCATTGTAAATGAGATCCATCCGAGCAAAACCAAACAAATTCATTAGTATTATCGAAAGAACAATGCCCTCCACTTTTCCTACAATTGCAGCCAACTATTTGCTGTCCAGTTCAAAACGAAACCCATCCTCAAAACTTCATTTAGTATTCTCCAAAGCTTCTTTGTGAAAAACAGCAAAGATCTAGAAGAAGGTATTGCTAGCACAACTTACTGGATATTTATGGTACTCTTGTTGCTCCTCACAATTAAATAAAAAGGAAAGATTGACATCATCAAGACTTAGACCAAAAGGAGTTCGATCAAAGCTAATATTTTGTCGAGGAGTTGGACAATAATCTCCATAAACAAGAGCATTGACATCGAGCAATGAATTGTTGTTGTAAAATATATCTTTGATGATGCAATTGTCCTCAGAAATTTTGACTATAGAATTTTCCTCTTTGCAGGTGATCTCGAAGTTTGGATAACCGCAAGAGGATTCCTGTTCTTCAAAAATCCAAAATGGATACCGCAGCTTGAGGCACAGAAGCCTCAAAGTGCGACTCGGTGGACTGGGTTTCAGTTGCCAAGGTGATCAAAAAGATGACAATTATACAGAGAAATGATCTAAAACATAGCAGCTTTTGTGGATCCATTTGAGGAGGAAGCAATAAGTGATGGCATGGACTGGAGGACAAGAAAGGTGTTGAAATGGGAAGAAGCAGTTGAAGGAAATTGGAATCATTATTTTCTTCTTGAGAGTATGGTATTTAGCTTTAATTTGTTTATTGACTGCTATTGGAGTTTGAAAAGGAGGAGAAAGACAAATCAACATTTCAAGCAAAAGCAAAGATATTGTACCATCTATCGCTTCCTACCTAGATTGACCATTCCATATTCACAAGTATGGTGCAGTTTGCTTGATCTCATGCATCCATTTTGGAAACTTCATCGGCCAATAAACTACACATTTGTTAAAGATTGGGTGAGGCCTACCCTCTAAACTCGAAATGCTTCAATGGAAGAAAACTTGGGTTTAAAACCACTATCAAATTAAGACATCCTTAACGTAAAAATTTTAGTTTTTCAAACCCAAGAAAATTGTATCTACTCCCCTCAATTCTGGTAGACCATTTGCCTTTAAACTTATGCAGCAAAAGATGCTGCATTTCTCTGTTCTCTTTGTTGCTACTCTCCATAAATTTAAATCGAAAAGTAGTTTATGCAAGCTTTGAATAAAATGAGATGCACAATGCAGTGGCCCGTGGGAATTCTCCCAGCATGCATCTAAATGAAATCGAAGCAGATGCAAGGACAAAGGAAATTATTTAAGGGGGTTAATTGCCTTCAAAGATCCTATCTGATATCATGTTTCTACTGGAGCTCGAGATTAGACATTTTTTTCACAAATGAAACTCTAGTCACTGATAACGACGATCCTGGAATTCTAGACTAAAATCCTTGATTTGAAAGACTCCAGCATCATGTAATGGTGATGTCATAATGATACGAATTGAAGTAGATTTGAATAGGCTAAATTGCCCTTTGTAATTGGCTGAAAGGACAAAAAATCTCATGGACATCGCACATTAGTAAAAACAGTCTACACCTATCCAATATTAAAAGGGACACGAGGGGGAAAAGGTTTAAGATAGTTTAATAGGTGCGACTGGGGCACTTCTTATAAATAAAATTAACGTATAACCAAGGTTTGGTGGTTGAACAGAAAGAAAAAGTAAGATCACTTTTGCCTCACCTTTCAATTGCATTTAGGAATGGAAATGATGGCCTGCGCAAGGCAGAAACACACATATTTCGGAGTTGTCAACCAAAGTAAAAAATATTCAAAGGTAAAAACCTGAGTTGTAGTGGAATGAATATAAACAAGATGGAGGAATCGCATATGTTTGAGTTGGGCCCAAAAAAAAGAAGTAGAAGATGTGCTTTGACGCAAAAAGAGTTGGCCGGAACAGTCCATTCGGGGTTGCTCCCCGGGACCATTGACGGATTCAAAAGTTTGACCTGGAACCTACTGATGAAATCAAGAACAGATTTTTTAGAAGGCCCACCAAGGAACCAAACGTCAAAAAGATTGGATCATTAAGACCGAAAGCTAGTTGTCGGCCAAAAAAAAAAATTTGGAAAAAGCAGAAAAAGACTAGTGAACAACAATTGGTTTCCTCCATGGAAAGGAAAGCTTTCCGTGTTTCTGATTAGGAAGAGTAAGGATTTAATTGCATTTTTCTACTAGTTCTAGACTGACTGTTTACGAATATGATTCAGAAAGAGGTAAACGGGAATGGAAATAAGAAGCAGGCATACCAGGTTCGCTGCGTTTGCATATAAGTTGATAAGGACGATCACGACAGTAGCAGACAAATGTTCCCGGTGAAGTTTTGTTGGATCCACATCTTCCGCCCGAATGCTTGCATTGCCTGCAATAGTGATCGTATGCAAAGTATTTAATATCAAACGGTTGAACTAAAGTTTCATTCAGAGCGGCAATTCCACGCATGAATTCATCGAAAGCCTTGTTCCCAATAGGAATTTCAACTTTTTCACCATCACATTCACTTTCATTGCTCTTAAACAACATAGCAAACGTTTCACTTCCATCTTTTTTGCAAGTGAAACTATGATTTGTTAATTCCCCGCTTTGGCAGCCATAAGAAAGAGTAATGTTTTCGGCTGTGTCAGAATAATTAAAAGAATTATTTATCAAAACCTCCTGAGGACAAGTATTTTCTTCGAATTCCACCCGTTGGATTGTTATCAAACCATGAGACGAATTGAGGTACAGCACTAGGAATTCCTGGGAACTCATAGTCATGACAGGTGGCTGATTCTGAATGCACTTGAGTTTGAACTCTTCAGAATCATAGCCGCAATATGAAGGTCGTTGTTGATCATCGGTCCAGAAAGGATATGAAAAATTCCGTAGGTTTCCACAGTTAAATGGACTGCATCCAGTAAAGTGAAGATCATCCAGGGCATAAGATACTTCAAAAAAATTTAAGAGAAGGAAGATGGAGATGATTGAGAAGGAAGAGGGTAAAAGGAAGAAGGCATCCATGCTGGAGGAGGTTCATGAAACAAGTGAATAGTTTCAAGTGAAAGGTTTATAGATTTAGTAATGCGAAGCTAAGCTATGGAGATCAACAAATTTCGAGTGCTATCTTTTCCAAAGAAAATAGACCATTGGGTTGGAGGGAGTTAATTGGCAAGTTACACACTTAGAATTTTACATGAGATGGAAAGAAAGAAATTAAAGCTACATAGAAAATGATTTTCAAAAAATATTTTTAAAAAAATATTTATATTTTTTAAATTGAAAGAGATTTTTTATTATTTGGATGAGTTAATAAAAATATTTTTATTATTTGATTATTTTTTGAAAAATTTAATTTTTTCAAATAATATTAATATAATTATTAAAATATTAAAAATTATTTATTTTTAAAATATATTGAAATTATTTATTATTAAAATTATTAATATTAAAAAATAATTATATTTTAATAATAATATTTAATATTAAAATATTATGTTATTATAAAAAAATACTTAAAATAAAACTATTTATTTTCTTTATATTATTTATTAATATATTATAATATTATTTATTAATATATTATTATAATATTTATTAATTAAATTAATATTATTTATTATATTATTTATTAATATATTATATTAATAGTATATTATTTATTAATATATTATAATATTATTTGTTAATAGTATATTATTTACTAATATGATATATTTATAAGTAAAATTATACTTAAAAATATTAATAAATAATTCTGTTCATAGATAATTTTTTTTTAAAAAATAATTTTTACTAAAAGTTACTTCATTTGTCTTTGATCAAAAATTATTTTCTATTAACAAACTAATTTTTCATCAAATAGATATCCAAAAATATAAAAATTATTTTTTAAAAATCATTTTTCGTACGAAACAAACGGAGGAAATTAAAATTTTACATAAGATGGAAAGAAAGAAATTAAGAAAGATATGTGGCTACTGACCTTGACTTGCTGAAAGATTTTCGTCTGTGGGTTCAAAAAGCAGCGACGGGTAATAGACGCAATGCAACCGATTGGCTTAGACGTGGGCCTCGAGAGCCTAACGCGGGGTTTCAATTTTGGACCATTTCATTTTAAGCTGGAAGTCTTCAATCACTTGAAAGTCAATGATTCAAGGTGGGAGTTCACCAAAATCACTTGAATGACTTGAAAGACAGTACGGTTAGAAGTTTTATGAGATATTTCTGGCCATTGAATTTGAGAAGAACCAAGCCCAAAACAACACGTCAATTGGCTATAATTAATTTTCAAGATTCTAAAAAATAGTCTGACTTGTTCAACGGGTTTTATTTTCTTGTTCTGACCAGGATCAATTTGTTTTGGTCCAAACACTGCCATTTTTATATTTCAACAGTTTTGGGCTACCCTAGTAATTTGCAATGGGAAATTAATATATCCTAGTAGAAATAATAGCATCCCAAGTTTCAAATAGATATAATTAGGTCAAAGAGTCACAAATGCACTTAAATTTTTTAATATTTTATTATAATTAATTAAATTTTTAATTTTTAATTTTGATTTAATTGAACACTTAAATGAATTAAATCTAGTCACTTGATAAAATTTAATCAATAAAATCTTGAGTTATAGTTAATTAAATTTTTAGAAGGATTTTAAAAGGAGGGATAGATAAAATGAAAAAGAGAAAAGAAAAAATAAATATTTTATTTATTTTATTTTCACATATGTTAATTACATCATACGAAAAATTTTTATTTATTTTATTGATACCAGATAAAATTTTATCTTAGATAACAAAAAAATTAATAATGTTAATTATTTTATTCAAATAAGGGATTATTGAATGAAAATAAAAGTTGAAAGAGTTGACTGATTGTAATAAAAAAAAAGTTTGGGTGGTCTTTTAATTATAGTTCAAGAGTTTTTTATCGGCTTTAACCATCAAATTATCTAAATATAAATGCTAATTATCTAACTTTATTCCTTTTTCTTAGTAAAAAATGATTAAACAAAAAAAAAAAAAAAAACATACGAACTAAAGTAAGTGTGAAACAAAAAAAAAAACAGCGAGAAGAATTACTCAATCTCCACCATGACAATTCATTGGTCTAATGATTTACCATGATTATGAATCAAGGACGCTAATGGGTATTCGGTTCGAGTAAAAGTAAAATTTCTTTCAAGAATCTTACTTTTTGTAATATAAATTTTATGTTTAATTCTCATAACATAATTTCATAAGCCCTTTTCTCCTTGAAGTTTTTTAAGATTTTGATGAAATGTAAAATTTATTTCATTTTTACCATAGATAAATAATTTTTATAGTTTATTTTACCCTTCAACATACAAAAAATTTTGTATGATAATAAGAAACTACATGCATAGAGCATTTTGAGTCCCATCCTTTTACACTTGACAAGGATCATGTTTAAATTTTATTTTTCAAAAAATATAAAATCAATTCTATTTTTATTTATATTGATTTTTTATTTATTAGGATTAAATTTATATTTAGTTTGTATAATTGATTCGAATTTATTTAATAAAAATACAATAACTATTAACATATGTATATTTTTAAATAGTATTAAATTATTTGACATTAAAATATATTAAACAAATTTGTAGATTATAATTAAATTTTTTAGTTTTAATTGATTAAAATTTATTTTTTAAAAATTATATAATTTCAACAAAAATTACGTTTTTTTAATTTAAAACATAGTTTTTGTTGAAAATATATTATAAAAAATTTAATTTTATTACTTCTTGAGTTTCAACAAAGATGTTTTTAAAATTATAAACGTAATTTTCGTTGAAAATATATTATAAAAGTTTTATTTTTTTAGCTCTTAAGTTTCAACAAAAATCATGTTTTTAAGATAATTAAAGACTACATTTTTCTTCAAAAAAATGTGGTCTATTTTTTGTAATTTGTAATTATTGGTTAATTGCATAAATATTAAATAAATCATTTACATGTTAAATAAGTAAATAAATGAATCATTTACATATTAAATAAATAATAGGTAATATAAATACAACTATTATGAATGTTAGGTGTTATTCACATGTTATCAAGTATAATATAATAAAAGACTTTGCTAAGTTATCTTACATTCCTCTAAATTAAACATAAAAATCTTACACTTCTTATATCAACAAAATTCAAAAATCATGTATTTTCTTTTAATATCATTTTCTTTTGAAATTACTTTTTCTCCTAAAATCTAAAAATTTACAAACAAACACCGCTTAATTCTTAATGGTAACCTATTTCATTTCTTAATTTCTTTGTTTTTATAAACTATTGAAAATTTCAATGGTTTTATATTTTAAATGTGTTTGATAAATCATTTTTAAAAATCACTTAATTTTAAATTTTCAATAAAAAAGAGTTGAAAATGACAAGTAGCTTTTTAGCTTCTTAATATATTAACTTTATTTAAAGAAAAAATGTTATCTAATTGCATCAATTTTATATTTTTTTGACAATTTACTTTTTTTTTTAATTTTTATCAATTAAAAATAATTATAAAATTATATCTCATTTTTATAAAAAGATTAATAAAAATTTTACTTAAATTTTATTTTAAGTAACATAAAAAACATATTTTATATCATAAATTCAGTACTTAAATTTTTCATAACTAAAATTCTAATATTTAATTTTCAGTATTAAATTTGCACAATAAAGTGGCAAACATATTTCTTTATTACTATAAAATATTTATTTACTTCGATTTTTTTTTTTTGTAAAAAAAAAATTCAGAGATGAGATGAATAGATTGTTCAATTTTTCAAGTCAAAGCAATATGTATTGTATTTGATAACTTAAGACATGTGATTGCAAATCGTATATTCGAGATGACTCAAAACTTGAACTCAAGACTTTTTCATCAAAAAAGATGAGCTTAACTAATTGAACGAATCCGTAATTGATAATTTTCACTCTTTTTTATTGTTGTTACTACTGCTAGGCCCATAACGGCCCAAAAGCCACTCCCAGGAGGCCTCATGAAGAAGCAAAGGACAGAAGATGCCATTCCCAGGAAAAGTCTAAGTTAATCCATCTCACTCGTGCTCATCCCCTGTCCCTCTGAATTCAATCTACTAATTATATCTTGTTCCAGAAACTGACTTGAATGACTAATTGCACGATTGGTTGGGGAATTGCATTCTATTATCTCGATTTTTTATTTTATTTTTATTTCATTGCTTTTTTTTAATAAAAATAACCATTTCATGAATGTTAATTACTTAAAAACAAAAAATTGCAATTCTTGGTTTATCAAGTGAATAACAATATTTTAATACTAAATAATATTTTAATACAAAATATTAAAATATTATTAAATTAATACTTAGAATGAAAATAATATTAAAAATATTATGATTAAATTAATATTTAATATATTAAATTAATATTTAAGATTATTAAATAATATTTAATATTATTAAATCATAGTTAATATTATTAAATTAATATATACTAATATTAAATTAATATTGAGTATTATTATATTTATATTGAATATTATTAAAATAATATTTAATATTTTTAAATTATTACAAATTAAGTTTTTAATATTTAATATTATTAATATTACATCAATTAACAATATTTAATTTTTATATTAAATTATTATTAGTATTTTATTCATTTTTATTAAATAATAAATTTGATAATAAATTATAATAATAAAATAATTTTTTAAACTCATTTCATCCATATTTTTTAAATTAATCAAATATATTATTAATCTTAAATTGACACTTATTTTAAAATGGCAAGATATTAAGTTAAATAAACTTTATTAAAAAATTTTTAAAAAATTATTTAGTACATGTTCAAAGTTTTATTATTTTTAGTACTAAATAAATGATTTTTTTCAAAGTGATATTCGATTTGAAAAATATCTTGAAAATTTATTTTAAAATATTGATGTTAATGTTTATATCAAAAATACAAATTTATAAGATTGACAATTCTTTGTAAATATTTCTCAAAGTTTAAACTAACTTTGCTTTATGTTTTTATATTTCTCAAACCAAAACTATTTTTAAAGATTATTTATTTGAATTTAAATGAAAGTCTAATTATTATTTTTAAAGTGAACATATTCATCTTAAACTTAATACAATTTTGATAATATTTGTTTTGAGAAATGAATTAACTTGAGAAAGTTGTTTTGTAAGAACAAATTTGCCTACATTGATTTTTTTTATTTTTTGTATTAATTTACAAAATTTTAATATTTGAATTTTATATAAATGAAAATTTTTTTAAATATACTTTCTAATAACTCAAAAAATATAAATATAAATATAAATTTCTAATGAAAGATTTTGAATTTTTATTAAAAACTATGCAAATTATCTAACAACTGTACAAGAAATAGTTTTGAAAATTCACTATAACTTCTATAAATTGAATTAGATGTTGAATTTTATATTGATAGATAGCCCTTTAAGTCTAATTTTTTAATTTTTAAATAGATCTTATATAACTCAAAATATGATCAAATTAATGAGTAAAATGCAAAACCAAATTTAGTTTAATGCTCTCGAATGCACTATTCATTAAAAATCACCCTATATGCAAAACCAGCTTGACCTGATCAATCGCCTGTCAAAATAAATTGATCCATTCTTTTATAACTATCAAAATTTAAATGAAATTTAAGAACCAATCAATCCCCTAATTGATTCGATTGATCTCTTTGCTCTTGACAATTTTTAACATCACTTTAAAAGGAGAAAAGCATGCATTTTCATTTTCCAATCTTCTCCAATGGCTACAAAGTGATTTCTTTTATAAATTAGGCATTCCAACACACTTGTGAAGTAAAAGAGTAAGCACCAACAAGCCTTACATTCATTCTATTAAGAAATCAAGAGCATTTTAAATATTAGAGCTTTAAATTTTTTTTAATTCTTGTATCCAAATTATATTTGTTCTTCATTAATCATTTTTTACTTAAATTAGCCAAACACTAAACCTTTGATAAATATTTCATAGTTTGCAAATTTTTTGTATTCAAAAGGGATTTTTGAGTCAAAAGGTGAAGTATACTTTTGAGTGAAATTGATAAGATTTAATAAAATCTTAAAAATGGTAGATGTTGCTATTTTAACCTTTGAAATATAGGGATTGTATTTTGCAATAGATTTTTCAATTAGTGGATTAAACTTAGCTAGAAGAGCTAAGAGAAAAGACACATGTACCTTTAGAGAAAGATCGAATCTTTAATAATTTTTGTGTTTGATTTCTCTATTCCCACTTATTTATTTTAATTCTTATTTATATATGCTTTAATTTGCTTTATTATCGTTAATCTTATCAAATTTTGTTCAAAGATCTTTTCTATTTTAAATTTTTATTCAAATTTATTGAAAATCAATTTTGAAAAAAATTTGAAAACAATCCAGTTCACCTCCTTCTTAGAATGTTATCTACACATGAGTTAACAATTAATATCAAAGCTTGGACTCTATTTTTTTTATAGGTCAAGAACCTAAGAGTGATCCTATGGCTCAAGTTTTTTATACCACATTTGGTGAAGAACAATCCATTATAGTGCCTCTTATGGTTCATACTACACTCAATGGAGGATAAAGATGAAAGCTTTCATTATGACGCATGATATGGAAGCATTAAAGATTATCGTCAAAGGATTTAATGCTACATCAAATGATGAAAAATTGAATGAAAATTACATAAAAGCTTATACAAGCTAATGCAATTGTCATGAAAATATTTTACAATGTATTTGACTTCAACACCTTTAAGTTGATTACAAAATGCTCAAATGTCAAGGAAATATAAGAGAAACTTGAAGATATGTATGGAGAAACAAAAATGGAAAAGGAAGTTGAAGAAATGTTTTGTGAAAACCAATCCTCAAACTAAAACAAACTGTGTTTCATAGCTTTTGAAGATTTTGAGGTAACATTTTTCTAAAATAAAATCTCAATCTTGTGATTATACATGAATTACAAGATACATTTAATGAGTTATTTGTCAAATTTGAGTCTTTAATATTGAGACATAAGAAAATAATTTCAAAATTAAATGTTAAAATTAATTTTTTGATGAATACAAAGAATGATTTGGAAAACCAAAATGAATTTTGATGCATGTCACAAAAGAAAAAAATATAGGAAAAAGAAAATTTTGATTTGAAAAGGAAACTTAATGAGTTAATTAGTGAAAAATAAGAGCTTTTAAGGAATAATTGAAATACTAAAAATGCCAAATGCATTTATTATTTTTATGGTCATGTTATATCCCCTTGTTTTATAAAAAAAAGAGTCTCATTTAAAATTACATAAGTATGGGTTTCTAAAAGAACAAGAGATATTGTCATTAACTCTCAAGGATCCAAAGTAATTTAGATATCAAAAATCAAATGAAAAATGTCTATTATAAGTGTGCCAGAGTAAAGAGCTATAATACAATTTTAAAAAATAAAACTCTAGATACATACTGGAAAATGGGTAACTTCTATGCTAAACTTTTATTTAAAGTGAATTTAAAATCTGGTTACCTATTTTTAATTGAATTTTGAGTTCTTAATTTCTTATTGATATATGATTTGTATTGATTATGCAAAATTGATTATATAGATAAACATTTATAAATTGCATAATCTTGAGAAAATATGAAGTTAAGTATACATTTGTCTATGCTTTTTTCTACATAAATGAGATATAAGTATATTTCATGCGTGTTGAACTTGATTTTGATAGTTAATTGCTTGTGATATATTTATACTTAATTTTGAGGATCATATGTGTATAAGTATAGTTATTAATCTAAATGGTTGATATTAAAGTTATATGTTTGACATAATTGGTGAAACTGAGGTATGTGCTTGGTTGATTATTCTTATATTTATGCATAAGCTGAGAGAAAGCACACAAAACTTAATAATTTTAAGATTTTAGATTTTGTTTTGAAAATTAGTTTTGCAAAAGTTAAGCCTTTAAATGTGAAATTTTGTTTTTGCAAGTTTTTAAAGTATAAAATGAATTTCAATATCTTAAGTTCACTAATTTAAATTTGCTTAAATGAAGAAACTTGATTACCTTGCAATAGTTTTAATGTTTGGTATGTTAAATGTAAGTGTTTTAGAGCTTAAAAGATCAAATATTTCTTTTAAGCATATCCCGACATGTAAACCATTTGAACAATTTCAAATTATGATATAAAATTTTTTTAAATGGTTTAAAGAGCTTAAAATATATTTTTAACATATTTATCCATCTTAGTAGCTTTTTCTAAAGAAATATAGGATTTGAGAGTTGACTTTGTGATTTTTTTGTTTTTAAGGCCAAATCACCACTTGAACAACTTTGTTTTGTTAATTGAAACATGTTGGAATTATTCAAGTTGGTTAAAAATGAGTTTGACAAATTTGTAGATTCTTCAAGGTTTTTACAAGCAAAAATGAGTTTTAAAAGTGTCAAAATTAAAATCTTGAAAATATTAAGTTTTAAATGGTTCATCCTACTTAATTTTGTATAAATAAAGGTACATGAGTAAGTTTAAGTTTTCATGAATATGATGTATTTTATATATATTGATATTTGATAAGCATGAGACCTAAAAGAGCTTGCATAAGAAATTTGTTCATATTTCACTTGTTTTATGATTAAAAAGAGTTTGCTTAAATAAAACTTTGTTTTTAATGCCATTTGAATGAAAGTCACAATTTATGTTAAAATTGAGAATTTGCTTCTAACACTTAAATTTATAATTTTTCATATTTGAAATTTAATTTTATTGTTTCCTTAATGTGCACATATGGATTAAAATTATTTCTTAATGCAATGCTTATATGGTAAAATACTTAATCCTTGAAACTTAAATTGTTTATTTTTGGTTTTTAAATGGTCTTGAAATATACTTTAATTCTTTATCTTTAATTGTTGATTCAAGATTTATTTCTCCTCTTATATTTGTGAATTGATGAACTTCTTAAGCTTAAAAGAAATATATTGATTCTTGGTTCATCTATAGTCTTAGTCAATATATATAGTTATATAATTATTGATTCAGGTTGTCCTTAATATATGTGATTTGAAATCCTAAATTATTTATTTCTTGATTTTACAAAATATTTTGAAATATGTTTATTTTTGTACTAAATTGATTTATTTCTTGGTTTGTGATTATGAATTGATATATGATGAACTAATTGATATTAAATGAAATTTATATTGGTTGATCTATTATTCTTATCAAATATATGCTTTTATAATAAATATAATTTAACTTGACTTAACATGTTTGTAACATGACTTAAATAAGTGATTTTCTTGTAATGATTATTTTTACCTAAAGCCATTGTTGATTATGGCATATTACTTGTGTTAACATATTTATTCTTTTGTATTAAAATTTTCTTAAATATATTTAGATGATAAATATATCTTTCTTGATCTTACAAATTTTTATATGGCCTAAAGTTGTTGTTAACATATTCTATTGTGATTTCTTGAACATATTTGAATATTAGATATGTCTTGCTTGAGCTTTCAATTTTTATATGGCCAAAATAGATTTTTTTTTTTTTTGCACATTACATTAACAATTTTAACTTTAGTGCCACCATTGTACTATTTGATTGATTGTAATTACAAGTAGATTGTATGTAATATTTAGTATATGCTTTGATATACTTTTGCTTTAATATGTTTTTAAGAAATATGCTTTGAATATTTATATCAATGTGCTTAGAAGTAAAGATTCATAAGAGATTATGTGCATACATGTGATATTGTGCTTAAATTTGTTAACACTTTGCACAAATTAGTTAGCAAGCTATTTAATAGAAATTGTTTCAATATTCTTAAAAATTTTGATTGATTAATGCTCTTCGATTAATATGCATTTCTAGTTCATAATTGCTTTGATATGATTAATATATTTAATACGTGAATATTTATTTCAGATGAATTTTTGAACATGACCATGAGTTAAATATATTGATTTTTGAATTTTAATTGCTTTGGCTCACAAGTTATGAACTCATAATTTGAAATTTATATACATGTTTATTGATTGAGACCATTGGGATAGCATATACCAAATTATGCCTAGGTGTTTGTATCTTTTTGGGTATATTGCTATATGTGATTTGAAATATATTTGTATATGCTTGTATAATTGAAATATATGTTTGAATTGTGTTTAGATACTTGCGTATGTTTGGATTCAGTACAATGATATATATTGAAAAGACTCAATATATATTCGAATGTGTGTCTATCATGCATTTGGATAATCATGCTTTATAATTTCTTTGATATAGCATATATGTTCATCAATTTTGAAAAATTATACTTGCATAATTTTTGTTATAACAAGATCAAAGAACCTTTTTATTCATTAATACTCATGTTTTATTAATTATATGTGAGCTATAATTTTTATTAAGAATTTTTTGGATAGGATATAATCATAAAAGATTGCTTTTATCATTTTAGAATTATTGATTGCATATTTCATATGCTTGAAATATGTGTGATCTTTGAAAATTGTTAGACAAAATTGCTAATGAATTTGTGAACTTCACAGATACATGTGTTTCTCATATCTATAATTGATATGAAATATACCTAGTCTTGATATAATTTATACTATTCATGAAAAAATTATGTGTCTTAAATTGATCAATTATTCTTTTACTAAAAAAAAAATCTTAGAATACAAAAATTTTATTTGAATTAAAATGGTTATATATGTGATAAATATATCTTTAACAATTGATATGAACTTGAATATATGTGTTTGAATATATGGTTACATTCTAAGCACGTTTTACAATGATATGATTTATGAGCAACATGTGTATCATTCTTTTATCCTTTTTCTTATAAGTTTCATGTAGTTAATTTAAGACTATTGTGCTCAAATGCTAAAATTGTATACATTGAAATACTTGTATGCTCTTGTGGTTGAATATATGTATTTGAACTTCATTGTGTATATTACAATTGAATATATAAATTCATTATGCTCTGAATTGAAAATAATTTATTGAAAATATTTACTTGAAGTTATTTTCTCCTGAATTTTGTGCTATTCTCTGAATTGAAAATATTTACTTAAAATTATTTTCTCTTGAATTTTGTCTTATACCTTGAATTAATCACCTTTTTGTTATGATAAAAAAGGAAGAAATATTTTGTAGACAAATTTACTTTGATATACATATATATGTGTGTGCTTAATAGATATGCCTTAATATACATGTATGTTGAATTATGAGTGTTTGATGTTTTAGTTGTATGTGTTTAAAAGAATATATGCTAAAATGGGTTAGATTATAAGTGTTGAATTAGGATGAAGAATACATTAGTTGAGGGAGAGTTTTGTTAAAAAACATCTATAGTTTAAGAGGGAGTTTTTCAAAATTAGTTTCAAAAAGTATTTTCATCAAGTAAATTTATTTTTAAGTTTTATCATATAAAAAAGAAGAGATAGTTAGCCTTAAATTGATCATTCTTTTGAAATGACAAAACATTAAGCTAATACCCTTGATTAAGATTTTGGAAAAAAATTATTTAGTACATGTTTTAAGTTTTATTATTTTTTATACTAAATAAATGATATGTTTTTCAAAGTAATATTTGATTTAAAAAATATCTTGAAAAATTGTTTAAAAGATAGGTGTTAAATGTTTATACAAAAAATACAAATTTTCAATATTGATAATTTTTTGTAAAATGTTTCTCAAAGTTTAAACAAATCTTTCATTATGTTTTTGTATTTCTCAAACTAGAATTATCCTCAAAGAGTATTTAATTGAGCTTAAACAAAAGTCTAGTTGTTAGTTTTAAAGTGAACTTATTCATCTTCAATTTAATACACTTTTGATAATATTGATTTTGAAAAATGAATTAACTTGAGAAAGTTATTTTGTAAAAATAAAGTTTTCTAACATTAAATTTGTTTTATTTTTATATATTAATTTATGAAGTTTTAATATTTGAATTTTATATAGATGAAAAACTTTTTGAGCCTTATTCTAATGGATTAACAAAATAAAATTCAAATTTTCTAAAAAAAATTTTGAATTTTTACTAAAGATTATACAGGTTGTCTAACAACTGTACAATGGGTAGTTTTAGAAATTCAATATAATTTTTATACATTGAATTAGGTGTTAAATTTTATTATGGATAGAAATCTCTTTAATTTTAATTTCTAAATTTTCAAATGGATCTTGATTTAGAATTATATAACTCAAGATATGATCAAATTAGTGATTAAAGTGTAAAACAAGATTTGATTTAAAGTTTTCGAGTGCACTGTTTATCCAGAACTACCTCATATACAAAGCCAGTTTGACCTGATCAATTCCCTATCAAAACAGATCTATCCATTTGTCTGTAATGATCAAAATTTGAATGAAATTCAAGAATCAATTGATCCCCTAATAAACCCGATCAATCCCTTTATTCCAGAAAGCTTCTAACAATTACTTTGAAAAAAGAAAAGCATGCATTTTCATTTCCCATCTTCTCCAATGGCTACAAACTCATTTCTTTTATAAATTGGGCATTCCGCCACACTTGTGAAATAAGAGAGCAAGCATTAACAAGCTTTACATTTATTCTCAAGAATTTAAGAGTATTCTAAAGATTAGAACTATAATTCTTTCGATTCTTGTATTCAAATTATATTTGTTCTTCATTTATCATTCTTTGTACTTAATTAGGCAAACACTTAACTTTGAAAGGTATTTCATAGTTTGCAAATTCTATATTCAAAAGAGATTGTTGAGTCAAAGGGTGAGGTACAATTTTGAGTAAAATTGATAGGATTAGGTAAAATCCTAGAAAGAGTAAATATTGTTGTCTTGACTTTTAAAGATAGAGATTGTTTTTTTGTAAGAGATTTTTCAATTATTGGATTACGCTTGGCTAAAAGAGCTAAGAGAGAGGATGTAGGTGTTGAAAAAAGACCAAACTTTTTATAAAATTTTGTATTTGATTTTTTTATCCCTACTTTTATATTTTCTTTCTTGTTTATTGGTGCTTTAATTTGTTTTATTATTGTTAATCTCATCAAATTTTCATAAAAATTTTTAATATTTTAAATTTCTCATTAAAATTTATTGAAAATTAATTTAGAAAAAAATTTAAAAATAATTCAATTCACCCCTTTTTGGATTGTTAATGGCCCTAAATTTTTTATTAGGTTTACTAATCTTGATGAAAATTTTTTTATGTTAAAATTTAGAGTTAGGGAAGGAGTTAAATTTTGGAGCTGGGGCTAACATTAAAAAAATATATGTTGCATCTAAGCTTGCCTAAGAATGGGGTTTAAAAGATTAATTTGCTTTTCACTATTTCAAATTGGATATTTAAGTGAACTTAAGTTTGCACATTTCCCATTAAGGCTGTTGCATTTTGGACCAAAAATTGTAAAAAGATTATACACCATATCAAATCCCAATCTTCAATTTTCAAGCAATTGTGGCCTTCCATTTTGGAACATGTGTTGTACACCACATACTATCTAAACTATTTTAAAGCTTCAAATTTGTCAAAAATCAAATAGAGAAAACTGAAATATGTGTTATCATCAATAAATGTGATGAAATATTGACCTCCACTATGTGTCTTTATATACATTAGACATAAATATCGAAATGTATTAATTACAATGAAATTTAACTCTAGTTTCTTTATCAAATGATTTTTTCATCAATTTTTTTGCTAGATAGTTTTCATATAATGGTAGATTAACTTTATCATTAGGCCTTGTAATCTCTCTTTTGCTAATCTATCTATCATTTATTGACCTATATGATCAAGTCTAGCATGCCAAATGTTCACATAAATATTGGCATGACAAAATCATTTAATAAACATCTAGATTCATAATGATTTATTTTCAAAAATAAATCCACATAAGTTTAATTAAAATTCATAACAAATTTTGGACAAAAAAGAATAGCGATAAAATTAAATTCCATCAAATATTAAGAATAAATAAGATATTATGTAAGATGTGATTTTTTTCTATCATACACATTTAACTTGTAGATGTCAATGCCTTTTACTTCAATACTTTTGTTATTTCAATCTTATGAAACATGATTTGCAGCGTCTAAGTCTTCTTCATCTCGTTACATTTACAAGCAAAGCGATCATTTTTATCACAATTAATACATTTAATTTTAGCTTTATTCTTTTTAGATTGATCATTGAGACCATTTATTTTTTTTATTTTGATTACTTATAACTTTTGAGGAGCTTTCTCTTTGTTCTCACTATGTGGCCTATGCTTGAACCCTATAGCTTCATTTGCACATGTGTATGCCATGCATACATTAACACTAAACTTAGATTTTTTGATAATTTTTGTTAGAATTATTATAAAGTTTTATATTAGATTATAACACTTCTATATTTGATTTTTGCTTGAATTAATTCATTTTCTACCTAAATATGTTAATTATGTTAAATGTAAGAAAATAAAAATTGAAAAAATTAAATTAAAAGTACAACTGAATGTGTAAATTCAAGGTGAAGTGGCTGAATTAAAGAGCTAAATGTGGAGGCCAAATAAGATTCAAGATGCTAGCTAAAGACTTGAAGAAAACAAATCAACAAGTGGTGTTAACATTGGATGGAATTGAAGATTGATTTTCAAGGCTATTTGCAATAATATTTGGCTTGAGTTCAAGGTTGGTTTTGAGCTAAATTGGAGTTGCAGTTGAAATGTTAATTTCAAGTTTAAATGGTTGATTTGATGAGTTAAATTTGGAATGCAAACAAGGTGCAAAAGCTAGCTGAAAATTCAAGCTAAACAAGGCAATAGGGGCATCACTTATGGGCTATTTTTGGGGTTAAATCTTAAAAGACCTGAAGTTGTTAAATGAGCTGAATTGAAGCTGAAATGAAGTCACATTGGATGACATTTAAATGCTCATTTTAGTGGCTGAAATTGGAAGCAAAATCTAGATCAAACACCCAAAGCAATCATGATTTTATAGGGCTAGGTAGTGTGCATTTTACTTGGCTTCAAAAATTGCATATTTTGGTTATGTTTGAGCTAGCTGGCTATGCAAAACGGCATGGAAGAGAAAGGATGAAATTTCATACCTTGAAAAAACCTTTAAAAGGTGGAGAAGCTACCAAAACCACAAGCCAAAACAAAATCATGTTCTTAGAATGTCCAAAAAGTAATTTCTTGATGCATGAGTGAGCTACATGAAAAAACATGTGTTGCCAAAAGTCAAGATTTTGGAAGAATTTTTAGAACTGGCTATACATTGTCTTCCTTTCTCATTGAATGACAATAGAGAACAAGAATTTTCACATCTAAGACCATTGACCTCATGAAAAGAGAGAACCAAATTGTTAATGCTAACTATTTTTCAATTCAACCAGATTTCTTCATAGCTATGTCTTCTGATTTTGGGATATTTTTGAAAGACTTTTTGGTTAGATAAATCAGAAGGGAACATGCACAATTAAGTGGGGAACATGCTTAAATGGAGTTGGTATGAAAAAAATAAAGATAACATGCTTTATATGAGCATTGATTTTCAATTCTACCAGAATTTGGGTGGCCACCGATTAAAGGTTTTAAAAGCTATAAAACTTGACCTTTGTAGAGCTTAGGTGATTGCCAACACATCTCACATGTGGAGTTCTCAAGACAACTAACTGGACCAACCAAGCAAGCATCATAGTGGAATGAGCTAAGTAGGAAATGTTAAGTCAAAAATTGGTGCAACCTACAAACTTTCACAACAATGCAACATATTCCTCTTTTGAGCTAGCTTTTTGGAAGGTTGAGATTGATTAATTTAGACCATTAATCATCTGAAGGTGACTTCAATATTGGTTATAAATTGGAGTTAATGGTCGACCTTAAGGAGTTTTTTTTTTTTCTTTTTATTTTTTCCTCTTGTTTAGTTTATGACGTCTTTGGGGATTGATAGCAGAAACATTGTTAACCGACCAGCCCCTCCCTTAAGACTTCATTTTCTTCCTTGTTTAGTTCATTTTTAAGCTTTTTTAATCATTGTTTTTAGTTAACTTTTAGCTAGTTTAAGTTTCCCTCTAGTTGCAAGCACATTCCAAGCTCTTTTTTATTTTGTTTAAGCAAGTTTTCATTTTTAGTTTTTGCCCATTTTAAGATTTAATTTTTTTTATTTATCTAGCAAGTTTTCCATGATATTTGGGCTCTTTTGAGCTTGGAAAAGATGGTTTTAGATCCTAAATTGATGGAAACATCATAGGACTCCACAAGCTTGATCTTTATGTGTTTATTTATTTGTATTTTATATTTCTTGCTCTTTAATTTTTTTGCCCAGTTTTTATATTTTGCCTTTTAATTTTTGTTGTTGTTTACTTATTGTTTGTATGCTTTTATTATATTATTAAATCATGTTTAAGTGTTTATTACATGGTTGATTAAATACCTTAGATATAGGTTGTTTCATGCATTTTTTTAAATAGTTTTTCTTCACTTTGTGTTTGATTTTTGGCCTAAGTGTCCTTATATATTTTTGTTTATTTTTTAGTCTATTTTGATGCTATGTTCTTGGTTTTCATCTGGCATGTAGCTAGGTTAAGTTTTGGTTGCATTTAGTTCATTAGGATAGTAACATAGGTTAGATTTCATGCTACATCTTATGTTTTTTTTTTTTTGGAAGCATTTTTGGTAAGTTTTAGGCAAAGCTTTCCTACGTCTTTTTGGCTTGGTTTTATATTTATTTTAAGTTAGTAAAATAATTTTTACAAATTCCCTAAGTAGGATTGCATTTTCCTAGTATCTTACTTCATAGTTCTTAATTTCCATACATTCTAGTATTTTGATTTAAATGAATTTTATTTCCATTTGTGTTCAAGTTTTGCATATAGTTTCCTATAAGTTTTTGGTTTCATTTTAGGTCTAAATTAACCATGTGAAATAATTTTTATTTTTATTTACATTTAATGCATGTTTAAGTGATAATTAGCCACATAAGTCATGTAAGATATTAAGTTAGTTTACTTGTAGATTTAATTTTTTGTTTTTGTTTTAATTTTTTTGCATTTAAATTGTTAAGATTTCATGTTTAATTTACTGTTTAAATTTGTTTAAATTATTTTTCATGCCTTAGTTAATTTTTGCTTAATTGTGTGATTTTTTACTTTTAGTAACTTTTTTTTTTTTTAGTAATTTCGATATTTAGTAAGCTTTAGTTCTTAATTAGTTACCTTTTCCATAATTTATAATAATTAGGTTTTTAATATTTCATAATGTTTAATTTTCATATAGGTTAATTAGAAAAACAAAATCTTTTAGTTTGACTAGATATATCCAAAGTGTAAAAAAAATATGATACTTACCCTTAGATTTAAGACTTTCATTCCTGAAGAGACGATAATTCAAAATACTTTCAATATTTATTACTTATGTGACACATACACTTGTAGTACTCCTGATGGATAGCAACAAGATTTTGACACCATTACCAAGAATTGGCACATTTAGGCTAGGGTTAATATTGATAGAAACATAATAAGGTGCATTTTTTGATTGGTTTTTGCACTTTAAATTTTTGCATTTTTGGTTGGTCTTCAAACTTATTTTCATACATAATTTTATTTCATTTTTAGGTCTATTTTTATTAAGTTCAATTAACTTTTACAATACCATATAGATTTAGGTAATTTTAATTCAATAAAGTAAGCTAGGTTGTATTTTAGCTTTAATTAAGGTGTTTACCCATTTTTATTTATTTTATGTATTGTTCTACATGTTTATATGTCATTTTCATTCAAATTAGCTTAGATTTAATTCTGATTGCATGCCTTAGAATTTAGGTAAGTTAATTTAAGAGTTTGAATGTAATACATTAAGTGTTTAATAAAATGCCTCAATGAAAATTAATGGCTTTGCATTAAGATTTTAGTTTAGCTTTTCGACAACCTTTAATGTTATTCTTAGGACATCATTCCAGCATTTCCATGTCAATTTCATGTTTAATTTTTTTTATACATTTTTCATGCGTCTTAGGTTAAGTTAGAAATTTAATTAGATTAATTTTAAATTAAAAATGCTAATCTTGCTTTTTATGTTTGTTAGGTAAATTTCAATTTTTATTGGTAAATTCATTTTTTATCCCTTTGCTCTTAAATTTCAATTTTAAATTATATTTTAAATTATGTTTAATTTAATTTTTGATTTTGTTACTTTCCATTTTTAGTAACCTGTCATATTAGGAAATTATTTTTTTTTAGTAATTTTCTTATAGATATTTAACCTCCATAATTTGTATTTAAATTTAGAATTTAATTATCTGATAATTTTATTAGATTAATTTGAGATTAATTAGATCTTTAAAAAAATTTCATCGAATCAGATATATCTAAAGTGTCAAAATTGATACTTACCCTTAGATCTAAAACTTTCAATCCTTGAAGAGATTATAATCCGAAACACTTTCAATTTTTATCACTTTTTCAACTTGTACACTTTGATACTCCTGATAGGTAAGCAACATTCTTCTTATACAATCTTCCTCTAATTTAAAATTATGAGAAGTATCATTGAGAATCTTTATACTCTTATTGTTGTTTAGGTGCTTCTTCATGTGCTCTCAATGATGTGGCAAGAATTGAATTAAAATTTAAACCTCTTATTCATCTGTTAAAGTGTGATTAGCTTATTTTTAAACAAACTTTGTTATCAAAGCACTCTACATCTCTATTAGCGATATCATGTTACTTTAACTCATGCATGATATTGTTCTTTATACTGCTTAGCAACGTAATGCATGAGGTAGAGTTTTCTCTATCCAAGCTTTACAAGCCTTCAATCCTTTCTATGTTAGGATGTTTTCTTACACTTGGGTTCTATTAGGACAATGTTTGGAATTGCAAGAACCTTTTGTTCTTCTAATATATATTGAATTTTCATACTTTAGATTTTATAATTATCCCCATTTAGTTACCATATACTTAAATACAAAAGTCATATTCAAAGGATAATTCAATATTAAGAAACCCATGCACTAATTAATGCCTAGCATGACACATCTTTTTTGCCACAATGTCACAAACAAAATAATGACAATTATTTAAATAATGACAATCTTTCACATAAAAATGAAACCTAATCATTATGTTCGGAATCAAATTTTATTTTTAATATGTTTGATTATCACTTATTCTATTTCATTATGCAAAGTTTATCATTTTAAGGTAATTATTTAATTAATAATTTAGAACCCTTACTAACTTTAAGACTATCTTCAATCAATAACATACATTGATTAAAATTCATATAAACAAGTCTCATATAACATATACATACTGAACATATAAACAAGTTCCAACGTTAAACACATGTATTATTTATTAAACTATGTTTTTAATCAGTTGTTTAGTGATTAGGATGGAATCTATAAATTTTTATAACAATTTTACATTTTTATTAGCCATCCATAGAGATCTAAAAATTTTGTGTATGTCACTATAAAGACTTAAGCCAATAAAGAAGGGCACCCTTCCTTGCCTCTTTCTCACAAAATCACAAAATTCTTTATCATAGTTGTACATTAGGAAGTTTCCTCACATTAGACATCCAAAAATCTTTGAAAAGATTTTTTCGTCTAAATGTAAGGAGTATATTTATTCAACATTATGTGTACGTTTATATCCTTTTTACATGCATGTTACCTCATAAAAGTAATTCTTTAATCTTGTCATTAACCTTTGATGGTATGACATACAATATCATCATCATTTGGATTCATTTAATGTTGTGTTAATTCAATTAATAGCCTTATTGCTCTAAAAGCAATTGCTCTTAAATCCTTATAACAATAGGAGTTTTCACAAAAAAAAAATCATAATATTCTATAAAAAAATGCAAAAAATTTCATAAATTTATAAATCAACACAAGTCAAAAAATGATTAAAACCTATCTCAATTATTCTTGTGTAATCTGATCCTCCCAAAGTTAATCATTGATAAAACAATTAATAAAAAAATTTTTTTTAAAAAAATTGATGCATATTTAAAAATAAAATATAAAAGGGTTTGAATGCTCTGGAGAAAGCATTTGAATGATTGCTTTTTGTTTCAAAAAATAACCTTAAATTTTTTAAAAATTTGCTACGGGTATTTGGATGCCTTATCGAGCATTTGAATGCTAGAATTTTAAAAACTGAAAACTCAATCCAAATATTTCCAACAATAATGACAATTTGCATTTTGAATGTTTCAAAACATTCACAACAAACTTCTACTACAAAATTACATACTTTTGTGTAATAATTTCATAGATTTCCAAAAGCATTCCAATAAGAATTCAAAAACATGTCAATAATTTTGATGTTCCAAGACAAAACATTGAAACAACCAAAAATCCAACTAACTTGGCTTTGATAACAGCAATGAAGGATATTGTAATAATATGATAAATATGATCATATATCAAATAATGCAAAAGACTTTTTGATTTGATGAAACACATCGAAAGCATTGCTAAAGTGTTGTGAAGGTGATGCCAGCTTGATTCATTGGTTTTGGGACAAAATTATGCATTAAAAAATTATCCACTATCCATAATGTAAGTCTTTTAATATCAAAGATATGAGATTCCTTAAAAGTTTCCTACTCCATGCCGATCTCTCTCTCTTTTTCTCTTATTCTCTATGTGACTTATCATATAATCACACATGAAAGAGATTTATCTCATACTTTAGATGAATACTATTTCATCCTTATTGTCTTCATCATGATCGAATGTAATGCCAATAAGAAAGGAAGAGACGCGACCAAATAGCTTGTTGAACTCTGGATGAACTTTTCATCATTTTCTCAAAATGGCCAAATGCCATTTTTCATGAAAGAGGGAAGGGCTAGCGATTTTTATCTTTTTTAATTCAAAGATAATAACTACTCATGGTAATTGTTTTGTTTCAAAATAAAAACTATCGTAAAACCATCATTTGGTAGTTGTTTACTGTATAGGATTTTGCTTACCTATTATGGGTACATTACATATGCTTGGTTGACTGGATTTAATAGAAAAAAAATCTATTACATCAAACCCTTTATTCCAATTCCGTTAATGTGTCGTTTTTTAGCGGAGCTCATCAAGTTCATTTCAATTAATTGGAAATGCAATACTAACGTTACAAGTTGTGAGTTTTAGATGGTGAATTCTCAAAACAAAGA
The DNA here is from genome assembly GCF_002303985.1 of Durio zibethinus. The sequence goes on from NW_019167827.1 coordinate 9,002,705, forward strand.
GGTGGTGGTTTAAGGAGATGTTATGGAATTGTTCAGGACAATAACCTTTCTAGATATCTATGGGTGCAATGCTCATTATGCCAAGTTGACTTATGTTTAATACTCAAAATCTCTGAGCATTAATATTTATGAAAAGGAACTAATGTTCTTTAAAATGAGCTCGAACCCTTCATGATCGTAGTACCTTGGCCGTACACTACCTCGAAAAAAGGTATCGAGTGCCTTGTATGCTTCCACAATTGAATGTTTCATTCCATTCTAGGGATTACTCATTGTAATCGAAATAAGCTATCGGGAGAAAAAATGTTAATGGACGATGAGATGGAAATGATGGAGATAGAATATAGTAGAAATTTAAATGAAAAGAAAGATTCAAATGATATTTATTAACGAAAAATGGGACAGAGGAAAACTAGAAAGATGGAGGTTCACAGATTGATATAATGGTAAAGAATCATTTTCAAAGAGATAGCAAATCAACACCTTAATTGGTTTTATTTATGTATTACTTAATATAATGTAGAAAAGGGCAGGGGCTACGTGTGTTAAAGAACAAGAGCACTTGATGTCAGAATTTTGATTGAGAGAGAAAGAGATAGAGAGAGAGAAAAATGACTCTTAAGTTCTGATTTTTTTATCATTATTAGAGAAATTTTGGTTGAAATTCAAATGTGGGCGATATTTGACTCGGGGGGGCAAAACTACAATGAAATTTTGAAAGTAAAGTTTGCGAAAATTTTTAAAATGATTTAATAAAAATTATAATAAAAAATTAAATAATAAAACTTCAATGATTTGATAATTTTGTAGAGATTGGAGCAAAAGGATAGTGTTTACAAAACACCTTTCTCTTTCACCAATCTCTACTTTTTCTTTTTTTTTTAAATTTTTTTAATTAATTTAATTTAATCTTTTTATTATATAAATTTTATAAAATAAATAAATGAAAGTAAAAAAGATAAAACAATTTATATTCGATTGATTTTGATTCGTACCAATTTAATATAAATGTATTTTTAAATAAAAAAAAATGAGATCTAGCCTTTTTTTTTTTTAAATGGTGTCGGATTGGAGATGAATTTAAAGTGTTTTATCCTATCTTTAGTGTTCAATGGCACCTCCCTCCTTTTTTTTATTCTCTTTGTTTTTTTAAGCTTTTTCTTTTATAGGTTTCTTCTTTTTTTACTTTTTTTTATTAAATAAATTGTGTAATAAAAAAATCAATTGACATAAAATGACAAAATAACCCGTATTTAATAAATTTTGATTTATTTCAATCTAATTGGTTTGTTTTCTTTTAATTAGGAATAATTGAGATAAATGTTTTTTTTTTTAATTGAGCAGTAAGATCTTGGATGTTATGCTTTGGTCTTGGTATATATATAAAATACATATTTAATATTTATTTAATTTTATATTTATATATTATTAAAAATATTATTCAATACATTAATTAATAAATTCACTTGCCACCCTATTTGTCTTTCTTTTTTTTGTCATTTTTTTTGTTTTATAAAATTTTATTTATTAGATAAATTTTGAAAAAAAAAATCAATAAATGTAAGGATGACAACACAATCTATATCTAATGAAATTTGATTTATCTTAATCCAATCAATGCATTTTTTAAATAAATATTGGATTAAGTTTTACCTTTTTAAAACAATTTGGATCAAATTCGGATCAAATTTAGGTACTTTGCCCCGACCTTCTTTAGGATATATAAAATAATATATTTTATTATTTATTTAATTTATATTTATATAATTAAGTTATAATTTTTATTAACAAATAAATACACTTATATTTGTTTATATGTTGTCATCCATTAAAATTTTGCATAAAAAATTTACTTCTCACATTTATAACATAATTTAAAAAATAAAAAATAATCTCACAATGAAATACGAATTTAATTCTAGTTAAATATAAAAGTTGAAGTCATGTCACCTTTAGACATATACCTTGCATAAGAACAAATTATATTTTTCTTTAGGTTGCATATATTTATATTTTTTGGTAATAAGTAGGAGATTGGTGTATATATTACCAAAGAAGTTATTTTCTTAAATGTTTAAATGAAAATAAAATTTTAAATTCATACAGTGTGTATATGTGTTAAAAAGAGTAAATTTCACCAATGATTGAGCTTTGATCATAATCTCATCTAAATCACTAAACTTTAATTTATCCCATTAAGATTATTAAAATTTGTTAAAGTATACAAGATTTGATCATTTGACAGGTTGCATCCAAATTAGTTGACAAAAAAATGACGTGGCTATTGTATCATTGCCACATCATTTGTAACATTAGCTAATTAAATACTTATAATTTGCAAAAAAATAAAAAATTCATTTTGATTTTTTTCTCTCTAAGTTTCCACTATTACCCTCTCCTAAAAGAAAATCTAGCCACCACCATACAGTTGTCAGCCATTATCTTCCACCATTTTATTTGTTGTCTTCCACCACTCACCGATGTTCGTTCATCACCAAATTTCATTTTCAAACTCCGTTCAATCTATTTTTTCCCTTCTTCATGTTGGATTCTTATAAAAAGAATTACATAAGTCTAGATCTAATCCAAAACCTAATTGCTCCACCCTTTTGAAACTCTGTTTTACCTCTATCAACATTAGAGTTTGTCACGACTCAGTTGTGACTTGATTAAGGTTTTAGAGATTAAGAAGAGAACATAGAGATATGACGAGAGTAAGAAGAAAATAGAGGAGGATTTAGGAAAGAAATAAGAGAATAGAGAGGGATTGGGAGGAAAAATATCTTTCCATTCATAAAAATTAGTTACAACCATAAATTATTTAAATACAACTATTATGGAACTATCATGCAAAATTGTAAGTGACAAAGTATTCTTAGCCAATAGATCAACAATTGACCCCAATATATTAATAACTGACATCACCATCTTTCTTCTCGTATTCACCCATTCTATTTTAAGCTTTCAACTCATTTCTTAGTGATTCCTGCTCATTCTTTACCATATTCTTATTCATGCTGCTTTTACTCTTTTCCATCAAGCTCATCATAATACCCTCTCCTTCACCACATCCTTGTCTCCAAGGATCAAAATTTGGAAATTGTGCTTTCAATATTGTATAATCTTCTTAAGTTACGTTATTAGGTCCTAAATTGGACCTTACCACTAGGAGTTAGGTGATAGCCTTATTGTACCTCTTAACCATTCGTTTATCAATCATAACAACATGATATACAAGTGGTTGCCCATCTTTAATAGTTTCTAGTGGAGCTAGGCTAGAAACTACCTTGTTTTCTAACTTTCATTTTAACAAACTAACATAAAACATTGGATGAATCTTAGAAATAAGATGTAACTACAATTTATAAGCAACTAAACCAATATTGGCTAATATAAGATATGGACTATAATATCTAGATGAAAGTTTTAAACTTTTTAAAATGCCAAAAAAGTTTATTTATAGGGTTGGAGTTTTAAATAAACTTCATTTCTTCCTTGAAACTCTCTTTCACTTTTTTTTCTATCTGCATATAATTTTATCTTCTATTGAACTTTATTCAACTGATCAACCATCAACTTACTGACTTGTTCTTTATTTTTTAGTAATTCTTTCACATTTACCACTTTTGCTTGACTACTTGCATCTCATGCTATGATTGGTGGTTTATAACCATACAAAGCTTGAAATCGCGAAATTTCCAAAGAAGTGTGATAGCTTGTATTATACCACCATTTCGCTAACGGTAGACATTGAACCTAACTTTTAGGCTTGAGAAAACACATACACTACAAATATTATTTCAAACACTAATTAACTTTCTCGATTTGCCCATTAGATTCTAGATGATAAGCTATACTTAGATAAACTGTGGTTCCAAATAATTTCATTAACTCCTATCAAAATATACTACTGAAGACTAGATCCTTGTCAGAAATAGCAATTATTAAAGTCCCATGTAGTTTATGAACTTGGCTGAGATATATTTTAGCTACTTTCATAGCTGTAAAAGGATGGGACAAAAAAGGAAAGTGACTAAGTGAATTTATCTATTATCACCATAATACTACTAAATGTTTTAGATAAGGGCTACCTTATAACAAAATTCATGCTGATTACATCCCAGGCTTAATGTGGTATAAAAATTGGCTGCAAAAGAACCGAACAAGGAACATGTTCATCTTTATTCCTTTGACAAGTATCACACTGTTGGATATACTTATGGACTTGTTTCTTCATCCCAAGCCAAAAAAAATTTAGTTTAAGTCTATGGTAGGTTGCTTTGAATTCCTGAATGCCCTCTTAAAGTGAATCATGCAAGGCTTGTAAAATTTTCCCCTTTAATAGCCCACTATTACTTACACACACTTTTTTTTAAATCTCAAAACTCCATTGTTGAATGAATAGTAAAATTATTAAGAGGATTGATGATAGAAGCCTTAATTTGCTCATGTACTTTGTTTCACCATTATAGCTATGCTCGATCTCTTTCATCCATTTTGGTATAAATGTAATGGATTGTAAGCTATAGCTTTGTGCTTCCTCATCATGTTGCCTGGATAAAGGCATCTACTGCTATATTCATCTTGCCTTTTCTATACTGTATAAAGTAATTCAGCCCAAGTCATTTGGTTAGTCCTCTTTTTTTAATGTTAGTGGTCAACTTCTGCTTAAGCAAATGTTTTAAAACTTCATGATCTGTCTTGATAATGAATGATTTTTCTTTCTAATTAGTGTATTTATTTTGTTACTACCATTAATATGGCTAGATACTCCTTTTTATAAATAGAAAAGCTCTTTGTGTCTAGTACCTAGAACCTTGCTTAAATAAGCTATTGGCTTTCCATCCTAGGATAAAACAACTCCAATCCCATTGTTGCTAACATCAGTTTCTAATATAAAAGGTTCATTGAAATCATGCAATGCTAGGACAGGGGCAGAACACATGGCCTCTTTAAGTCGATTTAAAGCAGATACTGTTACAGGTGTACACTTGAACCCATTCTTTTTAAACATATCTATCAATGGCTTACTGATCTCATAACTTTTTATGAACTTCCCATAATATCTAATCAATTCCAAGAAATTTCCTCAATGACTTAAGGCTCTTAGGCTGTGACCAATTTTGAATTGCTTTTATCTTAGCAAAATCTGTAGATACCCCTTCAGTTGATATGATATGCCCTAAATATTCAACCTGCCTTTGACCAGAAAAAACACTTGCTTTTTTTTGCACTTAATGTGTCTTCTTTGTATTGCAAAAACAATGTTTAAATGTTCTATATGTTCTCTCAACTTAGAACTATAAACAAGAATATAATAAAAAAATACCAGCATAAATTTTCTCAAATTAGGAGTAAATATATCATTCATAAGAGAATGAAAGGTTACAAGTGCATTAGTAAGTCCAAGTGGTAGTACCTTAAATTCATAATGTCCCCGATAAGTTCTAAAGGCTTTTTTCTAAATGTCATCTTCTTTCACTCTTATCCACTAGTATTTTGATTTGAGGTCTATTTTTTCAAAGTAATGACCCCCTTTCAGCTTATCCAGAAAGTTTTCCATTATAGGTATAAGGAATTTATTTTTCATTATCACTGCATTTAATTGTCTGTAGTCGATACACATCCTTTAGGTCCCATCTTTCTTCTTAACTAACAAACATAGAGAAGCAAAAGGGTTTTACTGGTTTGTATGATAGAGAAAGACAACATTTCTACTAATTGCCTTTCAAACTCATTCTTTTGAGAATGGTTGAATCTATATGGTCTTAGGTTAACAGATTGAAAGCCTTATTTCAAAGGTATGTTATGATCTTGCATTTTCTTTGGAGGTTATCCTATAGGCTCCTTAAATATGTCATCATAGGAAGCTATTATTAGCTCATGCAAAGCTGGTGTTTCCACATCATCACACTCCCCACTAATCACGAACATTTCTCTTTGCAAGCTAGCTTCTGCATTCATGAAAATCAATTACAACAATAAATTATTTAAATATAGCTATTATGGAACTATCTTGCAAGACTGTAAGTTGCAAAGTATTTCTAACCAGTAGATTAATAACTGATCCCAATATATTAATAACTAATATCACCATCTTCCTTCACATATTCACCCATTCTGTTGTAAGCTTTAAGCTCATCTTTCAATGATTCCTACTCATTCCTTGCCATAGTCTTGTTCATGTTGCTTTTGCTCTTTTCCACCAAGCTCATCACAAAATCAAACCTAGAAATCCTTTCTTCCATCAATTTCCCTTTGTTTCAATTGTTAAAACATCAAAAACACCTAAGAAAATCCTTAAATTGCAAAAATTGACAAATCTTTAAAATCGAGTCCAAGTGAAAATGAATAACAAACAACATTTTCATATTTGTTTTATCTTGAAAATTTGTCTACTAAGGTGATCTCTACCAAGGAGAGAGTAATCCCTTGTCCTATGCAAACGAGGTGTTCATTAAGTGGATGAAAATATGAAACCAAAAAAAAAAATAATCCATGGTTGCTCTTAAAACGCTATTTTGATAAAAAAAAAAAAAAAAAAAACGAGAAATCAAGGAATAGAGTATATTTTAATTCAAGTTATTTTCAAATATTACCATCTTGATTGATTTTCTAGTTTTTGGGTCATCTGGATAAAGTAAAATGTAGGTATCTTTGCAAAACATCAAACAACACATAAAAATTTTTGCATAAATAATCTCTTGCATTTTGACTTCGCATGAAGAAAAATTCTGTTGCAGTTCTTACTATCTCCACCAAATTAATAGTCAAAGATACTTCTTGCACATTCCTACGCTTTCTAACCCTTTAAATGTGCCCTAAATCCTTGGAATCCAGGGACTCCTTGCTTGTTCCGAGCGACTCAGACGGGTTCCAAAATTCCCTACATCTACCACTTCGAAGAAGATATCTTGGGAGTTGAACACAAACCAGGGACAACGGAATGGTGAAGGATGACGATGGCTAGCAATGTATGGTGGTGGCTTGATTTTCTTTTGGGAAAGGGTAGTGCTAGTGGAAACTTAGAGAGAGAGAAAAAACCAAAATGATTTTTTTTTTTTTTTTTTTTTTGCAGATTATAAGTACTAGAAGGCAACCCGCGACAATGCTACGAGATCTAATATCAAATGTATTATATTAGTATAATTTAAAATCTAATATTAACTTAAATATTTAAATGAAATGATGATCAATTTAGCATCAGATCCTACATCAAAATGCAATATCGCATAACACATAATAGAATCACTAATTTTAGAAGTGAGAACATAATTATGATTAATAGGATAACTCGAGTAATAAAATAGAAATAAGGAATATTCATTTAGAAGCAGGATTAGAGTTAAGTAAAAAATATCCTACCTTAATTTTAACATTTTTGGCAGGGATTCTTCAACTCATAACTAATGGTGAAGTCTAGATTAATAACTTGGTATTGACTACAAATTTAAAAAAAAAAGAAAAAAGTCATGGAAATAAATATGATTGCTGAACTTAAAGAGTTACAAAAATTGAAATCATAAAAACAAATATGAAAGTTGTATTTAAAGAGATAAAATAGAACTTCAAATCAAGAATGATAACATAAAAACATGAAGAAATAACATTAAAAAAAAAAAAAAAGATAACTATAGTTTCTGTTAACCTTTTTCGAATAAACACCCATAGTTTCTAGTAACCTTGGTCGAATATAGCACCTATCATGGACAAAGTCGATGAAATGGGCGTTCACATCCCATAGAACCTAGTGGAAGATCAACGAATATTTTTGCAACATTAAGTAAATGATGATCACTGTAAAGTCTGCTAAAATAAAAACCATGCAAATATGTAAAATGTTACAATCCAATGCAATAATAATTGTGAAAAATGAAAATCATTACATGTAAAAAGCTTTGGCCCACCCACCTTTATGATTATATTAAGCCTCTCAACAATTCCACACTGCATAAGATTTGTTTCAAAATGTGGAGCGACCACATTCTAACTTTGGGTGATTAGGGAAAAGTCATAGTTTCCATGCCTTTCCTATTTCTACTGTCATATCTAACATGGCATAAAGGAAGCATAATGAAAAAACTCAAATGAGAAACCTCAAGTTATGGTAAAAAAAAAACACTATGAATAAAAATTTCTACTGTTTGGTTTAACTACAAACAAACATGCATAAAAGGGTCAAATTCAAACTTGTGCAGCAGAAAGAAATCCAATTGCTTCAGCAGAAGGGGTCAAACTATTAATCTACAAATGCAAAAACACCTGCATATCATTTACAGCAAAAAATATATAGAAACTGGAAATCCATGTTTTATTTAAAGAAAAAATATATAAAACTTCATTTAAATAGATTGAAGCAAATAATATTTTTACCAAAAAGCAAATCAAAATCAACCTCAATTTGAATATAATGTACTCAACTTGTTTTTAAGCAATTAAATATATAAAATTAAAATTAATAACAGCGGCATATAATCAATTAGATCAAAGTTGTTATATTTGTCACTTTTCCTGCCTTTTTAAAATCACAATAAATAAACAAATAAGTCTATAAGCATTAAAATTCATAATGATAAAAGTAAAGACCTTTACCAACTTCAATGTCAATCCTGTAACAAATGAAAAGGCCAAAATGACAGTAAGTTTCAATTCTTATCAATTTAATTGCAGTGTTGTTACATTTGAACGCAAAAATAAAATTGATTAAACCTCCTACCACCGCCATAAGCGTTGTCAATCCAATCCTTGGAATTGCACACCGAAAACCCAATATTACCTCAATACAAATGCAACTCCCTGAAAGGAACAAAAAAAGAAAACAAATCAGAAAAACTATGTATCAAAGCAAAGCAAAGCTTTTTTACTCAAATCTCTCCCTTTTACCACATATCAGACCAAACACTCAAATGATTTTTCAGTTTTTTCTCTCTATATATAAAAAGACAGTGTTGAGGTTAGAACTTAAATGAGAAAAAACTTGAAAAGTAAAGACTAAATTATTCTTGGTCTTCAACAGAAACCGTTGCTATTGCCGTCGGCCTAAATAAAATTTCGATCAATGTTCAATGAACATAAATAAAATTTATTCGTTGAAAAAAAAGAGGTTTGGAAGTTGAAAAATAGTCTTAGAATGAAATTAGGCAAGACCAGCCCACTGCCCTATTAACTGTTAGGTAAAAAAGTGTAGCTGATTTCTCTAACAACAATTCATGAAACAGACTGGATCACTAACTTTCGGGTTATTTTTTGGCAAAGAATAAGCATAGGGAGTCTACTGCTTTCGGGGAGTAATCGATTACTTTTCCTTAATTTGCTTTGTGAAATAGACTATCTTTGGGAAATAATTTGCTTTGGGCAATCGACTCTTTTTTTTTTTCGAACAATGGACTACTTGTTCGGGGAATTCAAAAAATCAATTTGTTGAACATGTTCTTTCGTTCCAGAGATAATGGTTAACATTCATTAACATGTTCAAATACTTTCATTAACATTTATTTTTATACATCTTTATATCTTTTCTCCTCAAGGGTCATATTTTTTCTCACTCTCATTTTTTATCTATAATTCATGTGTGCTCAAGAAGAACTTGAATGCAATCTTAATTTTTGGGGCATTGTATTTTAAGATAATATTTGCATCACAGTGAAAACACTATTATCCTTAATATGATTTTCAGAAGAAATCGACTCAATCAAATTTTTTCTTCCTTTAACTCGATTATATTCGAATTCAAACACATACTAGAACAATGAAGGATAATATACAATATCGGTATGCTTATCATCTCATAGTATGGGCTCAGTTAAGTGATTAAGTTTGCTCAACAAAAGATAGGAGAAATCCCACTAAATCAAAGATTATGGACCCACTTCTATCTATCAACAGATTCCAACTTCGCCACCTCCTTCACCAAATGTCCTTTCTGCTATCTACCTTTTCTGTGTCCAATATTAGCTTAACATCATTAATCAGATGGGCCTGCTTCCGCCACTCGCATTTGCTACCTAAAGCGACACATCTCGAACCCATTTGATTCGACAGTTGTGTGGGCAAGGGCGAATGGACTCTATTAATTAGGATTTCTTTTTGGTCATTATTATTAAGAATAAATTATATCATTAGTTATTTAATTATGATTATATTTCAAAAATAATGATTAAATTATTAATATTTTTAATTTAATCATCAAAATTTGAGTAAGTATTTTTTTTTTATCTTCAAGTGTTAGTTTCTAACTATAAAGTGACATGACAATGCTATGTTAGCTATTAAATATCACGTGATATTATTTTATTAATAAAATTTATTTTTTAAAAATTTTAATATTACATCAACAATGTCACATGGCAAATTATATGACGTGAAAATGTCATGTGGTGCGTAAAAAATTAACATAACAATTATGTCAACATATTGTTAGAAACCAATGATTAAGTGATAAAAAAAATATGTACTCAAATTTTATTAATTAAATTGAAAATTTTAATAGTTAAGTAATCATTTTAAAAATATGACTATAATTGAGTAAGCAATAATAAATTTTATTAATCAAGACTTTAAACGGTATAGTTTCATGCAATTTATACTTTTATTGTTTTAAAAATTAATTTACAAATAATTTATTAAAAATTTATCTTGTATATGATCTATAAAATTTTTAAATTTCATTAACATAACTAGAGAGGGTTGACATAAATTCCTTTAAAATATATTTAAAAATAAAAAATTAATTTAACAAAAGCATATTTACATTTTATATAGAATAAAAATTCATAAAATAATTTTTTACTTAATTATTTATGTACTTATATATTTCTGTTTTACAATATTAAATATGTATATCATTTTATGTATGTACTATTTATCTATATTTACTAGATAAATTAGTTGTATATTTCATGATTATTTAATAAATTAGTTGTTTATAAATTATGTAACCGTTTATATAATTATATATTTAACAGACTAGCAATTTGTGTTAGCTGATCATAATAGTGCCGTGTCAAAGTAAGAATATAAACATATAGATGAATCAACATGAATATGATACAATTACTTAATTATGTCAAGATTCTTGACACTAACACAATACATTTATTGCATATATTACGCCACAAGATATAGTTAAACATTTAACTAGTAAATCTTGTACGCCACATAACATTGTTAACTTATTTAAATAAGATTAATTTGTTTAGACATGTTACAATTAATTTATTCACGAAAATTTTAAATTTCAAATATGTTCTTGTAAAATAAAAATCCAAATCTGCTTAGTTGAAAGTATAAAAATAAATTTTTTTTTATATATGTTGTATTTTATTTGGAATTTTTAAATTAAAAAATTATTAACTTATTTTAGTTATTAAATATTTGTGTAAAAATTCCATAGTAAGAGTGTGTTTTGGCCACATCATTGTTTTATCAATGGCAAATAAGAAAAAAAAAATAGTTAAAAGGTAAAGATAAGTAGAACAGATTGGGTCCCTCAAATGATATTTACTTAAAATCCTTTTAGTGGAAGGAAGAAATTAATTTTGATAAAATTAAAAATAATAATAATAATAGGATTAATTATCGTAATGGTGAATAATTGTTATTATAATGATAAAATATATGTTTAGATATTAAAATAATTATAGTGATGAAATCAATTATTATTAAAAGAAAACTTATCATTAAATATATTATATTAAAATTTTGATATAATAAATTTATTTAAAATTTGAATATAATAATTTTTATATTTAAAGTCCAAATCATAATTAGATTAAAGTTATTTATTCATATTAAATTAATAAATTTTATTTATTATATTAAACTAATAAATTTTTTTTAACAAAAAAAGAAAAATATAAAAAACCAAATGAGCTATATACTTAAGATAAAAAAATAAATAAATAAATAAATAAACATGAATAATATTGGAAAATATAGGCACAGTGGAAAAAATTTTCACCAGACCTCAAAAGTCCACCAAAATATTGAGGATTAGTGTGATAAAATTAATTTCACCATTGAGACCTTTAGATTTCACCATAGTTTTTTTTTTATGGTTTTTTGGTTGTTAGCTACTCATTGTTAGAGATGTAATAGAATCCAAACCAAACCAAACCAAACCAAACCCTACTCAAAGGGGCATGGTTGGGCTCACTTTTAGCTCTAATTGCGTGGATTATTCTGAGTGCCAGAGATGTCGTACAATGGATGCATTATTCACTGTGCTGCATTCCTTTTGTTCATACGAGGAGAAATCCTTTAGTGAGCAACCGGTTTTATTATTATTTTTTTTGGTAGAAAGAAATTCAAGGTAGATAAATTATTTAATTTTTTAGATTAAAATAAGAGTATTGTATCTTATAATATAAGATAAGTTGTTATTGTTCATTTGAGGAGAAATCCTTTAATGAGCAATCAATTTTTTTTTTTTTTTGTAAAAAAATTTTGAGATAAATAAGTTGTTCAATCCCTAAGGTCAGGGTAAGATGTGTCATATCTCATAGCTTAAGATAGGTCGTTGTAAGTCATACATGATAAGATATATCATATCTAATAGCCTAAGACAAATGACTATTGTTCATTTGAGGATAAATCTTTTAATAAGCAACCGGTTTTATTTTTTTTTTGTAGAGAAAAAAATTCTAGGTAGATAAGTTGTTCAATCCGTAAGCTTAGAATAAGATGTGCTATATCTGACAGTCTAAGATAAATGACTACAAGTCATGCTGCTCAATCCATAAGCTTAAGATAAAATGTGCTATATCTGATAATTTAAGACAAATGGTTGTAAGTCGTACATTCGAAATAACTCCAACAAGTGACCACCAATAGGATTTGAATCTAAAACCTCTTCGTTGAGGAGAATGAACTTTAATCAATTGAACCAACCATTTGTTGGTGAGCAATTGATTTTATTTTACTTTAAAGGTAGTTGACTGCATTTTATTGGATGAAAAAATTTTTAAAAATAAAATTGATTTAAAATTATATTATTTGATGTGATTTAAATTGAATTTTTATTCGATTTAGATTAAATTTGTACATTTAATATATATTATATTATATTCGAATCAAATTTTAAATCAAAAATTAAAAAATTAAAAAATTAAAATTGAATCAAATTATATATCTTTTATTAATTTTTATATATATTTCAATTTTTTTATAAAAAATAGAAATAGAGCAACTTACATGAATGTAAAATTTTATTTTTTTTAAACATTGATTTTAATATATCTAGAAGATAAAAGAGACAAATGAAAATAATAATTTAATCTTTTTTTTGAATTTATTAAAATTAATAATTACAAAAGTACGTAAAATTAAAAAATTTTGCACTTATATAAATTAATTACTCTTTACTAAAAATAATTATTTTATATCTAAATCTATTTAAATATACAAAAAATTATATTAAAATAATATAACAATAATAAATTAAATTAAAAAAATCAAAAAACTAAATTTATAAAATTCAGTTTGAATTGAATCAATTTATAAAACAAAAAAAATTCAAATCTAAACAAAATTTAAAAATTTATGATTTATATATTTTTACAAAAGGCAAACTAAATTTAATTATGATTTAAATATAGTCTTACCGTAGACGATGGACTATCCAAAAACTAATATGCATAATTAAAAATATTACTTTTATATAATTTGTTGAAATTTATGTGTTTACTATAAAAAAAAAAAAGAAATTTATGTTTATTTTTTTTTAAAAAAAAATTTATAAGTAAATAGGTTGTTCTGTGTCGTATCTGATAACTTAAAATATATAGTTATAGGTTATGCATTTGATATGATCTCAATAAATGACTAACGACTTAAATTTAAAATTTTTTTGTCAAAAAAAATAACTTTAACTGATTCAATCAATTATTTATTGATAAATTTATGTTTATAAAAAAAAAAAAAATAGTCGTTAGAAATGCTTCGTGCACGTGTCATTACCGACTCTTAACACTCCGCACGTATTGGTTTCCTCGTAATCCAATCCTATAAGTAAAAACATTTTGTATTTTTCAACCATTTCACCTAATGTTTTTATAGTAACTATTTCACCCAATTAATCCTCAAGAACAAAAAACCAAAAATTATTTTCTCAAAAACCATAAAATGAAATTAAAGAAAATAAAAAGATAAAGAAAATGCAAGACATTAATTAATAAAATAATGAAAATTAAGTTGATGATTAAAGGGTGGATTAAGGAAAAAAGGAGATAATGATAATGTTCTGTTTCTTTCCTTTGCTGTTGTTGAACTCAGTTGAAGAAGCGTATATAGAAATAGTGTGGTTCAGTTCCTCTCCTTCACGCCTTTTCAATTTTTTCTTTCCCTTTCTTTCTCTCTCAAAAATTCTACCTCGCCCTTTTCTAATCAGCCAAATAATCCCTTTCTTTCTCCATACATTGAATGAAAAAATTTTGGGTTGTTTTTTTTCAATTTATTCTTATTCTTGTTTGTTGCCTAAGAAACTGCAAGAAACTTCAGGGAAATCATTATTTCTTTTTTCAGATTTGAGAGTTTGATTAACTTTTTGACCTTCACTCAACAAAACCATACTTTGTTTAACTTGAATTTTGTTTGAGTTGAGTTTTCAAAGTTTTGAAAGAAAGAAGCAGTTGATTTTGAACTTTTAATTTTTGCATTTTCTTGCTGTTTTTTCCTCCGTTTCCTAGGCAGCCAAGCGGAGGGCTTATAATAATAATAAGAAAAAAGGTTAAAGTGAGAATGCTGGGGACTGGTTTGCAATTCGGGACAGTTAGAGGAGAGGATGGGTTTTACATTCCAGTAAAAGCTAGAAAAAATCAAAACCAAAAACAACAGCAAAAGCAAAAGCAGAAACAAGAAGTTTTTAAGGAAGATAATGAGAAAAGTAATAGTAAATCATCAGCATCATCTGCAAAGAGCAAGGCTTTAGCTTCTGATGATAATAAGAACAAGAATCATAAGGAGACTTTGGTTTCAAGTAATATTCAGGGCTATAAGGAATCGGGGGTCTTAAGCAGTAACCTCCAAAGGTTCCTGGAATCGACCAGGCCTTCGGTCCTGGCTCAATATTTTTCAAAGGTTGATATAGTCTGATGTTCATTTTTTTCATCTGTATGACTTATGATGATTAGCTTTGGTTGCTAAGAATGTTTGGAAAATAGCAAGAAATCTTATTGTTTTTTCTTAAATAATATATAATTACTTTTGTTTATATTGTTTCATATTTGACTGAATTGTTTTTTCATCATGTGTAGATGTGTCAACAGTAGAATTTTAGGATAGGGCTTTGTTTGGAATTGGAGAATTTGGGGAAATTCGTTTCTCTGAGCATAGGGTAGATTAGAATCATATGCCTGTTGGTGATTTTTTATTTATTATTATTATTATTTTGATTCAGAATTTTGATTTTTTGTATTGGTGTAGACAACAGTGAGGGGATGGAGGACTTCTGATGTGGAGTTTCAGCCTTACTTTACATTGGGTGATTTATGGGAGTCTTTCAAGGAATGGAGTGCATATGGCGCAGGGGTGCCTTTGGTGCTTGATGGGAGTGATGGTGTTGTTCAGTACTATGTTCCATACTTGTCAGGGATCCAATTATATGGTGAATCTATGCAGGCAAATGCTAAGCCTAGGTACTATTTTCTCTATATCTTGATACATTGATGAAAAATATGCAGTCTGTTTTGCTGTATTTAGAACAGATTTCACCTGGATAAACAAGTTTTGTTTATTTTTCGTTCTTTTCTGTTAGATGAAGTTTCATTTTCTCTTCCCATCTCTCTCTTGAACAATACTGTAATTGTTTTAGAAAAGGGGAATGATTACTGTATTTAGCTTCACTATATTGGTTATGCTTTTCACATTGTGGTACATCATCATGCATCTGACGCACAGTAAATAGTGCTATTTCTTCTTTTCCATGTGCAGATTGGTATCTTTCATTGCATTATGCTTATCTTATCATTATGCTATGACTTTATATCATCCATAATCCCATGATCTTACTCTTTTTCTTTCAATGGTTGTTTATCTGTACTTTAGACATTTGCTTGGCTTCCCATGGAAGAATGGTGTGTCCTTTCTTTTTTTTTTTCTCTCTTTATGATTTTTCAAATGAACATGTACTATTTTGGCAATGCTCATTAGACTGGTGTGGTGCGATGGGAGCACATTCCTGCTGCACCTTGCTCCACACCCGTTTACTGAACGGTCCCTTTGTAGCTCCAGAACAGGAAACTACCTTTATGATGTTGTGTGTTGATCCCATTCTTTGAGACTTGGGTTGTATTGCTTACTTTGTGGTTGTTGTCAGTATAAAACAGCAGGAAAATTGCCTACTGATATTCAGAAAACATGATAAAACTTTTTTTAGATAAGTCATTTTGAGCTATCTTCTTCTCTGGAAAAATTGTTAATCTTGGTTATTTTTACATTACTCCAAGTAAGGATCTACTTATGTGTTGGTTCATTAAAAACCAAAATTCATTTTAATTTGGTCTCAAAAACATTTTTTATTAGTTGTTTACTTAGTGAGAGCAAAATGTAATCAATCAACTCTCAGTAAATGTTGTCCTGTGAATTATGGTTTAGAGAATTTAATTTTTTTTTATTGCATCCCTTGTTGCCTCTTCAGCATTTCATTTATTCAATGCAAATTTATTCATAGTATTAGATGGCTATAGCTTTGGGTCTTGTATATGTGTCTGTTAGTTCCAAAAATGGAAATATGAGGGTTGCTACAATGAATTGACACAGGTGTTTCAGCTGGAGCACATGTATATTGGGCTTGCAAAGCATTTGGTGTGATGGTAATATTGTTAAAGCAAATAACTTCTCCTGATAATCATTAGCCATCCTCTATATGTCTTGGAGCCACATGCTTCACATTTGTTGAAGAATCAGGTAGTTAGACGTGTAGCTTTCCGTCTAGCTCTTGATTCTTTAATGCCCAAGAAATACAATTTCCTGGTCTAGAAAAATTTACATCTGCTATATTCTTATAGGAATTTTAAACCCTAATGGGTTGTCTTTTAGATGATCAATGATCTATAGCATATGCAATTATTCATATTTATGATACTTTAATAAAAATCTTGTACAAGTAATTTCTGTAGCTATAAACATTTTCATTATGATAACATGCGTAGTATTTATCAACTAATATTGCTGCTATCAGGTTGTTCTTCCTTTCTCTTCTCTGGTATGTAGGTTATAATGTGTTTTGTTACAACGTGATTGTCTCAATTCTGTGTTTATACTTTGTTGTTTGAATTAGATGGTTTGATTTATTAATTTGTATCGAATTTTACTTGTGTGGTTAGGCTAGCTGGAGAAGAGAGTGATGGTGACTACATCAGAGATTCAAATAGTGATGGAAATAGTGATTATGAAATAGAGAAAGGCATTAAATTTTCTAGAGAACAGCCCAGTCAATATAATTTGGCAAATAAGATCCCTTTTGGAGTGAGCAGTTTGTCTATAAGCGATGAAAACAGTACACTGCAGGAAGGCTTTTCTAGTGATGATGGTGAAACTGGGAACTCTCAACATCACCTGCTGTTTGAGTTTTTTGAGCAGGATACTCCTTATAGTCGTGAACCCTTGGCAGACAAGGCTAGTTATTGTATTTTTATTGTTTAATGGGCAGGTTTCTGGTTTGTTCTCTGCATGAACTCCACTTGTTTTTTATTTGTTATTCTCTTCTACTTTTGTTACAGATATTTGACCTAGCTTGCAAGTATCCTGGTTTGAAGACATTAAGAAGTTGTGACTTACTACCGATCAGTTGGATATCTGTTGCATGGTAAAATTGTGTGATCTGTATGATCTTTTCCCTTTTGGGGGTATTGTACAATGTTCATTTTCTTTGATTTTACCTTTGTAGGTATCCCATATACCGAATACCTACAGGTCCTACATTAAAAGATTTGGATGCATGCTTTCTAACTTACCATTTTCTTTGCACACCTAGGGAAGGTAATCATGATCGTTTTGATTATCTTTATGGTGGATTGGGAAATTCTCTTGTCCCTTGCCTTGCTTCCCATTTTCTTTCTGCTGCTTCGCTTATCTTATTTGTAAACTCGGCCTTGATTTGGTAGTGAAGTAGTGAACTAAATTGATAGATTATCTATTAATTATATTGTTTTTTAATGCAGCATTTAAGAAAATGAATATCTACCTTTTGTACCTATAAAGTTGCTTTTATGATATCATTACAGATATGATTGGTATTGCAGCAATATCTACTAGCTGTTATACCAAATAGTTAAACAGTATTGTCTAGTTAAATTTGATTTGTATTCCTCACCCCCATGCATTTGTTGGATCCAGTTCCTTGTCAGCTTGGATAAACTTTACTCCAGAAGCAAATTGATCACTTTTAGTTGTTAGGTGTCTATCTTTGTTTGGAAAGCTTAAAATGTTAGCATATGAGATTTGAATTGAGGAGATGAATAGGAAGACGGACCATCAACCTGAAAAACATCAAAGATTGATTTCTCCATATAGAAAAGCTGCAAACTCTGATACACACATGTTTATTTTTAGTTCTTTTTACCACTATCTTCTTCTTATACTTTTCTTGAGGCTTTTGGTGCATGACATAAGTGTGCATGCATTCTGGTCTTCTAGGGGGGAAAAACATCAAAGTTTGATTTATCCATATAGAAAGGCTGCAAACTCTGATAACACACATGTTTACTTTAAGTTCTTTATCACTTTCGATTAGAAATTCGACCGATATCTTCTTCTCATACTTTTCTAGGGGGGAATAGTTGACCATAATGTTTTTGTGAGGTTAGATTTAGGGATCTTAGGCTGTGGTTAAATTTTCCAGCATCAGTCGATTGGCTTCTGCAAGATGTTCTGCAGTTGTCCAGCCAATTCTAAATTACTAAGTGGCTCTTACATTTTATATTACTGGTAGTGGTCTGTTTTATCTGCTTCAACTTTTTGCAAGTTGATATCTTTGGTATTTGGTAGATGCATTTTGAATCTTGTCTCTTGTCTCTTCATCTGTATGCTTATTTGTATCCTATGATAAAAAGATATGATATAGCGCACAACATATATGATATAGTTTTGGAGGAAATTATTTGATACACTGTCTGTGGAGTATTTTCACTTCACAAGTGGAGTTAATAGGGTGACAAATGTCCTTTTTATTTTAGTTATTATTTTTTTTTAAATATACACTAAGAGGTATGTGTCACTCTGTTAATCCCCTTTGTAGAATTAAAAAACTTCCATTGTAAGATAATTTCTCATAGTTTTGAAGAACATTTTATTCACTTCCTTGATGCCATTATTGCTGTTATAGCAAAGAATATTGTGAATTGTGATTCCTACTAGATTTGAAATTACGGTTCATACTGCAGTACATGTTTTTGCATGCTTTTTTTTTTTTTTTTGAAATAGTTTAAATATTTCTGAAGTCCTTTTAAGTGACCCTTATTTGGCTTTTGTAGGTAGTGAAAGTGGCCACACACCATTTGTAGTATATCCCAATGAAGCAGACGGTATCCCAAAGATTTCGCTACCTGTTTTTGGAATGGCATCTTATAAATTCAAAGGATCCATGTGGACAGAGACTGGCGTGAGGGAGCGCCAACATGCGAATTCCCTTATGCAGGTTGCAGAAAACTGGCTAAGACTGCTTCAGGTCAATCACCCAGATTTTCAGTTTTTTGCCTCACATGGGATGTACCACTGGTGAAATCAAGGGATAAGTCAGTTGTGTGAATTTCTTCCTTTTTCCATGCTGCAAAAATAATGTCCAAACTTGTATCTTTAATGCGTGTTCGGTCAAACTGAGGTTAAATTCTATAAGTTTTTGGGATGATGATGGCATACCATTTGAGGGAGTTTTGTCTGGACTGGATTTCCTGTTACTTGCAAAGGAATTGAGATAGTTAACCTTTAAGACATTATAATGTGGAAAGGACAAAAGAGAATGATAAAAAAATAATAAGAATAAAATTTACGGCATTAGAAAAAGCCTAATCACTGAGTTGGGAGACTCATATATGAAAATGAGTTTCGATGATGGTAGAAAAAGAGATGAAAGTAGGAAATAGGGATATTTAAAGATTTGGTTGAATTGTGCTGTAGTCGATGGCTAAACTTGTGATATGATATAACTTATGATATTATAAAAAGGCAATAGAAGATAATGGTTAGACTTTAATCTTTTGTTAGATTTGTTTACTCTGCTTTAAAGGCATTTTATTTTGGTCTGTATTTAGAACATAAAAGTTTGGTATGGGCTCAGCATAAACATGGAAGTTCGTTCATCCCAACAGCAACACAAAGCACATCCATGAGACACGGCTTAGGTCTCAAGCTAAAACGACAAGCTTTTATATGGTTATTGCTGAGGTGATCATCATTCTATATATGTTCAATATTACTCTTAAGTACATATTGAATGTGGGATTCTCTATACACTTATGTCACGGTAATCCTTAATATAGTAATTTAAAATATGATTCAGTCATATAATATAAAAAAAATAATACATAAAAATATATGAACATGATTTGATTAAAATTTTTATAACAATCATATGATAAAATTAAAAAGTATTTCATATTTGTACATCAACATAAATTGTGACATTCAATTTTTAAATAAAATAAAATATAAATATATAAATTATTAATATTTTATATAATATAAACGTACGAATTATTAAAATTGTTAATATTTTTATATGATAACTAATATAGAACTCACACCATCCTATGAGATATATTAGATTCAATATCAATAGCGTCTTGAATCAAATGATATTATATATATGAATCATGGTACAATTAATGAGTGTATAAAAAAAAATAAGAAAGGAAGTCTATATCTCATGCTAGACCATGGGCTTATTTAAATGAACAATGAGAAACTTATTGGAGGATTGACTAGTTTGGACATATTATTCATACAGCCAAGACTTCATAATTCATATTCCTTTCTCCAAATAATGTAAAAAAAAAAAAAGGAAGAGAAGAAGATAGGGTCATTGGAGGAATTCTATTAGAGAAAAGGACTAATGATTAACTACAAAATCTGACTATATAAATATATCATGATTTTTTAGTTTTTTTAATAAGGTTGATTAATTTTGTCGACCAATTACACTTGATTTTTTTTTAAACAATTTTGTTGACCTACAAAATTTTAAGAATGAGATATTTTATCTTTTTTTTCTCCAATTTTTTACCTTTAAATTTAGTAAAAGTTAAATGGATCCTAAATACAATATTAAAAAATATTTTATTGAGGCTAAAGATTTCAAAAAAGTTTGTAAAAAAATATAATAATTATTGAAATCTTTATTATTTTGTACATATTAAGTAATTAACATCTATTTTTACTATTAAATATTTAAAAGCAAAATTAGTAATCATCAAAGTTATTTTATTATCAAAAGTTTAAATCTAGTGAAAATAGTATGTTTAAAGGTTCAACAAAGTAGAAAATATTATATTTAATTAAAGAATCGAATTATTTTTTTCAAAACTTAATTATTAATAAATATCAAACAAAATGATATTAAAATTTTGAAAAATTATTTATTTTTATTATTTTATTAAAATATACAAATTATAATTAAAAAAACTACTTTTAATTTTAAACAAATAGAGTTAAAACAAAGATTTAATAAATCTACTTTCAAATTAATGTTTTTTTTCTTTTGTTGCGGTTTTAGAAGAAAGATTTATTTAAGTATAAATTGAAAGTTAAAAACTTATTTAGACGCAAAACACAAAAATGGAACTATGATAGAAAATGAAAAATTTCAAGAGTTTATTTAGCATTTTAGCTATGTTTAAAATTACACCTATTGAGTGAGATAATTTTGATTAACCTTTAAGTAAAACAATAAAATTGAAAGTTATCTCATGTTATGTTTTGGCTAAAATAATAAAAAATTATAAACTTTACTTCTTTACTTATATAAATTTGATACTTTTAATACACCAAATAAACTTTTAACATATAATTCATATACAAATAAGACATTAACTTTTAATTTATATTCAAATAAATCCTTAATTTATAATTTATATTTAAATAAGTTCTTAAAATAAATTAATAATTTGTTTGAAATAAATATTTATTTAGATACAAATTCAAAATTTAAGCTATTTAGATAAAATAAATAAAAAGGCTTATTTAAAAAATAAAATAATTTAAAAATGTTTTACTATCATTTTTTGTTGGGAATAAGTTTGTAGTTTTGGGTGTTTAATAAAAAAGTCGAAAAAAAAAGGGGGAAGAAGTATGAAATACTTCTATATTTATACCACATTTAGGTGTTACTAAGTCCTGTGATCTTCGGTTATACTTGGGAGGGTTTCATAACTTGGGTTTGAATCTAATTCTAGAAAAGTATAGGGAGCATCTTATAATTTAAAAACATTTGACTTGAAGGCTTTTTAACCGTATTTATCTTTTAAATCTTTGAGGGTCTATTTAGCAAAATTACCTCCTTTACTTTATGTTTTTTGTCGGGGCAAAAAAAATTGTACTAAGTAATTAATTATTATAAATTAAAACCGTTATTAAAACTTGAAACCCCTCGCCAAAAGGAAAAAAAAAAATTTGAGACCCGGTGCCGCTTCTCTCAGACGATAAAAAAAAAGCGTATCACGGTATCAATAAACCCGATAAATCGGCGAGAATTAAGAAATTCCTAGAAAATGGTGAGAATAATGAACTAGCCGTTAGGGACCTAAATTTCAAATCTATTGGTCACTCTCCCCCTTTCTCTCTCTTCATTATACACAAAGCTTCAAACTTTCTCACTTCCCCAAACCCTGAAACTGTCTCTCTCCGTTGCGCTCCTTTCTCTTTTCCTTTCACGGTTTGGATCTGAATCTCAATCAAATAATCTTGATTTCGATCTAGAATTTTGAGTAAGTATGTGAATTTTTTTTTAATTTTTGCTTTTTTGGGGTAATATTTGAGTTGAAAATGGAAAATAATTGAAGGAAGTGAACTTTCCTTTTACGAAATTACTTTGCTGTTCACTTATAAACTGAATTAAGTTAAAATTATCATGAAAACGCTTCTATTTTTAGAGATAATTAAAAAGAATTTTTTATGCTAGAAAATATGCTATTAGGTGAGATTTTTTTTTTTTGGAATTTTTATTTCATCGTCTAAGTCGCTAGAGAAACCTTAAATTTTCCTTTGGTTTTTACCTAATTTTGTTGCTAAAATAGTAATAAGAATGAAAGGTGTGGCTTTTTGGCTTCTTTATTCTCATAATATTTTCTATTTCACTTACTTTTTTTCAACTGATTTATACATACTGCGAAGGATTTGAAATTTTCAAAAGTGACTCTTTTTTTTTTTCAGCTTCTTCGACAGCTAATCTTTGGAATAACTGGGAATTTTGAAGTTCTATATATTTACATTTGTTCTTAGATTTGTCCTTAATTTGGTAAATGACTAAATGTTCTTCAATTCTTGGCCTTGTAAATTTGCCAAAAATTATCTTTTTGTATATAATTTTCTAATTGTATATGATGTTTATAATTCACAGTTCTTAGGCCCAGGAGAGAGAGGGTTCTAACTTGTGACTGCATTTCTTCTGGTCTTGTCAATTTTCAAGAACACAAAGGAACTAAAAAAAGATGATGACAGTTAGAACTCCGGGAACCCCAGCCAGTAAGATAGACAGGACACCAGTAACAACCCCTGGAGGCCCAAAATCAAAGGAAGAGAAGATTGTAGTTACTGTAAGGTTAAGGCCTTTAAGTAAAAGGGAACAACAAGCCAAAGATCAAGTAGCATGGGATTGTGTCGATGATCACACCATTGTTTCTAAGCATCCTTCTCAAGAACGCACAGCTCAGCCATCTTCTTTCACATTTGGTAACTGAACTACATATTTGTTATACAGTTGGTTTTACGTTTCATGCAAATTTGATGTTTGGGGTTATTCTTTTGTTTGCTCAGACAAAGTTTTTGGGCCTTCATGCTTAACTGAAACGGTGTACGAAGAAGTGAAGAATGTTGCTTTGTCAGCTTTGGTTGGCATAAATGGTACTTCTTGGTGTTATCTTTTCTACTTACTACTTTTTTTAAGCCTGTTTATTAATATTTGGTTTCGTTTACCGAACACTTGAATTATGTAATTTCTGGCACAGCTACTATATTTGCATATGGCCAAACCAGCAGTGGGAAGACATTCACGATGAGAGGAATAACAGAAAAGGCTGTTAATGACATCTACCAGCATATAATGAATGTGAGACTGAGCTTCCCTTAATTATTTTTGTTGCCCATAATTTGGTTTGGATTTATTTGAGCAATATCAAACATTGCAATAAGATGGTTGGGATTTTTCCTAATTGTGTTATTCTTTATTTGCAATTGTTGCAGACACCAGAGAGAGATTTTACTATTAAAATTTCAGGATTAGAAATTTATAATGAGAATGTAAGGGACCTGTTAAATTCAGAATCTGGCCGCAATCTCAAGCTTCTAGATGATCCGGAAGTAATGACTTCTTTTAAATTAACTTCTTTTCACAGGAATGAAGCACTTATGCTTTCAATCCTCCTCTTTCTTTCATTCACTTGATTTTGTTTGTTTAATCTCTGCTTGCAGAAAGGTACTGTGGTTGAGAAGTTGGTGGAAGAAACAGTTAGCAATGATCAGCATTTAAGAGATCTAATTAGCATTTGTGAGGGTAATTGACGAAGCTATTGGTTTGAGTTATCAAAGCTTTCTCCCTCCTCTTCTAAACGTGAGGCTAATTGTTTTTCTGTCATTTTGTAGCTCAAAGGCAAGTTGGTGAAACTGCCTTAAATGATACTAGCTCACGGTCGCACCAAATAATAAGGCTGGTATGAATGATGATTTCTGCTGGTTTTGTTAACATACTCAATGCCTAAAGGAAGCTAACTCATAAATTCTTTTGGCTAACAATGTAGACAATTCAAAGTACTCTACGTGAAAATTCTGATTGTGTGAGATCATTTGTTGCAAGCCTGGTAAGAATGATCTTATCCTTTCTCTACCTTATCCAATAAAAAGAAAAAAATATATATGAGCTTTACAATCCACCCTTGTTTTAGTAGTCGTTAGATAGAAAGTCAAGGTTGAGGTTTTACTTGGCCTCCCCATCTTATCCAAATGTACCAAAAAAAGACTTATGAATTCTTGTTCCTGATGACAAAATGTTGGGATCAACACTTCCAGAACTTTGTGGATCTAGCTGGCAGTGAAAGAGCTTCACAAACACATGCTGATGGTGCAAGGCTCAGGGAAGGCTGTCATATTAACCTTAGTTTGATGACTCTGACAACTGTAATCAGAAAACTAAGGTCAGAATCTATCCTAACATATTTGCTGTTCTTCTATCATTATATTTCTTGAATTTTGTTCCTTCATATGTCTTGAAACTTTTAACTGCGCTCTGGAATAAAGTCTTCCTATGATGAATGGGAGAAAAATAATGTAACGAACTTGAAAAAATACATATTTAAACATTGGATGGTCAACTACATCAACTTTTTAACTCACCTTGCATCTAGAGAAACTAATATCGTGATGTCTCTAAATGTCACAACTTCTATACCCGGCTATAAAATCAATACTTCAATAAATTAGCTGAAAGACCCCACCTTCTTAAGCTAATCTTGTTGTCATAATTTGTGCAGAAGTAAAACTTCTTAAATATACTCTTAAATAGGTGCCCATTAGAACTTTTGATTAACTTCTAGTTGATTTTTTCCCTTTGTGTTGGTGAACTATTTCTCTTTGCAGTGTTGGAAAAAGAAGTGGTCATATACCATATAGAGACTCGAAGCTTACTCGTATATTGCAGCATTCTCTCGGTGGAAATGCACGTACTGCCATCATATGTACTTTGAGTCCAGCACTAAGTCATTTTGAGCAATCTCGTAATACTCTCTTCTTTGCCACCCGGGCAAAGGAAGTGACAAATAATGCACAAGTCAATATGGTACTTATTTTTCCGTTTCTGCTTTAAGAGATTGACAAGGATTTCCAAATGCATGAATTTCAAAATGAAGTAACATGAATTTCGTTTCTTTTTTGAAAACATTATTAGGTTGTTTCAGATAAGCAGCTAGTCAAACATCTGCAGAAGGAAGTAGCCAGGCTAGAAGCAGAGCTCCGCACCCCTGATCCATCTAGGGAAAAAGACTTAAAAATACAAGAGGTAATAAGCTATTGAAGATTGACTTCATTCGGAATCATTTTATACTGCAAATGAAACCATAAGTAATCACATTTTCTGTTTTTGCTTTCTAGATGGAAATGGAGATTGAAGAATTGAAGCGCCAAAGAGATATGGCACAATCTCAAGTGGATGAGTTACGCAGAAAACTTCAGGAGGATCAGCAGGTTCACTCTCCGTCCTTTCTTATCACTTCCTCTGTTCTTTCACTCTATTTCTTGATTAATTTCTACTTACTTTTTCATGTTTGTCTAATACACTATCCAGATCTCAAACCCACTTGAATCACAACGTCCATCAGTGAAGAAGTGTCTGTCTTATTCTGCTGTGTTGTCTCCAAAATTTGATGGGAAGAAGCTAGGCCAGAATGATAAAACAAGAAACACAATGTTAAGGCAGTCTATGAGGCAATCATCAACTGCTCCTTTCACACTTATGCATGAAATTCGTAAACTTGAACACCTTCAAGAGCAGCTTGGAGAAGAAGCAAATCGAGCTTTGGAAGTACTTCAAAAAGAGGTGGCTTGTCATAGACTAGGTAATCAAGATGCGGCTGAGACAATTGCCAAGCTGCAGGCAGAAATAAGGGAGATGCGTGCTGTCCGGTCAATTACAAAGGAGGTTGAAGTTGGAACTGCTATAGCTCTTAACAAAAGTGTTAGTGCTAACCTCAAGGAAGAGATAACCAGACTTCATTCACAAGGTAGCACAATAGCTAACCTTGAGGAGCAGTTAGAGAATGTTCAGAAGTCAATAGACAAATTAGTAATGTCTCTTCCAAGCAATGATCAAGATTCCAACTGTGAAGCAACCCCCAAAACTAAGAATCAGTCTAAAAAGAAGAAGTTGCTCCCTTTAACTTCTAGTAATGTTGCAAATCGGCAAAATTTTATAAAATCTCCATGCTCACCTCTATCAACCTCTCCACAAATTGTGGAGCCTGAGAATGAAGAAAATAGACCTCCAGAGGATGATGACATTGCCTGCAAGGAGACATTCTCAGAGTCCGAGAAAGAAACACCTGTGAAGAGTGAAGAGGGTGGAGATGTCTTGTCGAAGGAAGGCACTCCGGGATATAGACGTTCAAGTTCAGTTAACATGAAGAAAATGCAGAAGATGTTTCAGAATGCAGCTGAAGAGAATGTAAGAAGCATAAGAGCATACGTAACAGAACTGAAAGAGCGTGTTGCTAAACTGCAATACCAGAAGCAACTACTTGTTTGTCAGGTAAAATAATTGCCTCTGCCCTTTCTATAGGATTTATCTTGCTTTTTTCCCATTTATAGGGGATTTATTTAGTATTTGACTTGCTTTTAGGTGCTTGAGCTGGAAGTAAATGAAGCAGCTGGATACAATATAGAGGACGATGAGAGTGCAATTGAGCCAGAGGAACCCCAAGTTGCATGGCATATAACCTTCAGGGAGCAAAGGCAGCAGATCATTGAGTTATGGGATGTCTGCTATGTCTCCATCATTCATAGGACACAGTTCTATTTGTTATTTAGGGGCGATCCGGCCGACGAAATATACATGGAAGTGGAGCTTAGGCGTTTAAATTGGCTGCAGCAGCATTTTACAGAACTTGGAAATGCAAGCCCAGCTCTAGTAGGAGATGAACCCACAGTGTCGTTGTCATCAAGGTTCTCTCTCTCATTCTTTCTTTCTCTCAAACAAACAACACACAGTCCTTGGAACGTTTTGAAGTTGCACATCTCTTGTTGCTTTCAGTTGATTGTGTTAGTTTATCTCTGCTTGAAATTTGTGTATAATTGTTACAGTATTAGAGCCCTGAAGCGTGAAAGGGAATTCCTTGCCAAGAGGTTGACCTCACGTTTGAGTGAGGAGGAGAGAGATGCGTTGTACATTAAATGGGATGTATCACTGGAAGGAAAGCAGAGGAAACTGCAATTCATAAACAAGCTCTGGACAGATCCTCATGATGCCAAACACATAGAGGAGAGTGCTCAGATAGTGGCAAAGCTTGTAGGATTCTGTGAAGGAGGTAACATGTCAAAGGAGATGTTTGAGCTCAATTTTGCGCTACCAGCTGATAAGAGGCCTTGGTTTGTGGGGTGGAATCAGATTTCAAACCTTCTTAATTTGTAAGTACTTCCCCCCATTCTCTACATGTAAATGAATTTTTGGAGTTCTTTCTCCAAATGTTCTCCAACTGTGCTTGAAGATTGTGATTGAGATATTCTTTGTACTCCTCATGTTTTATAATAAAGTTGCTTTGGTCCTTTGTGCAATTAAAATTTAAAATGTTGAATCTGAAACTGCAATGAAGAAAAACAAATTTTCTGCTTTCAAATCCTTTTCCAGATCAAAGGGATTTTTTTTTTTTTAATTATATGAAATTAGAGTTTGAAAAAAAAATTGTTTTGAGATATTCTTTGTACTCCTCATGTTTTATAATAAAGTTGCTTTGGTCCTTTGTGCAATTAAAATTTAAAATGTTGAATCTGCAACTGCAATGAAGAAAAACAAATTTTCTGCTTTCAAATCCTTTTCCAGATCAAAGGGATTTTGTTTTTTTTAATTATATGAAATTAGAGTTTGAAAAAAAAATTGTTTTTCTTCTATTTGTTTTTCAAGTTTGTTTTCTGAAATTTATTTTGATTTTCAGAACATACGTTTTCCACTAAGTTTTTACTTTTTAATACATCAAACTCTAAAACACAACTCTTTTTTAATACAAAAATCTATTCAAAAGGAATTATTTTTAATACAAACTTAAAAAAGAATGTCCAGATCCAATGTATCAAAACAGTACAAGAAGTATATAACAAAACCAATTTCAAAAGCAAAATTACTTATTTGCTATATCTATTATGTTTTAAAACATTATTTGGTTTATGTTTTATTATTTTAATTTTATTTTCCAAATTTTAATAAAAGAAATATGTTTTCTAGAAGAAATATTCCTATCAAAAAGAAAATTATATTGAAGCATCATGGTAATCTAACATACTATTATTTTGGTCCTCGGTCATTATTTTATTCTATTGTGCTTCCAGTTTTTATCAAAAAATTGTAATAAATTTGTTTTATTAGTTTAAGATTAAATTATTCATGAATATATTTTTTGAGAAAAATTAATAGATAATATAATCTAAATCGCAACAATGCGAAGAAAATTAATTAATTGATTTTGAATTTAAATTGATTACATAAAATCCAACTAGGTTTTTAATTTATGGGGAAACACATTTATCAATATATTTTCTTTAGGCAAACGAAGGCTTTGTTAGTATCATTTGTCGATTTTAGAAAAGAGTCTCAACTAAGTGTGTCTAGTTCTTTAGTATTGCTACTCATCATTTGCTTTGGTAGACAAGAAAATGAAGAATAAAATAAAGGAAAAAAAAAAAAAAGGAAGCGTGCAAAGAGCTAAGTCGCAGTTATGGCAGGAAGCAGGATGATTTGACTCTTTGACGTCAATGAATTTGATGTGGGAAAACCCTATTAAGCACTCTAGCCCTAAGGCTCCGAAAATTGAATTACCTCTCTCTCTATATAAATATAAAATGCGATTAAGTTATATCAATATAAAATTTTTAATTTTATATTTTTTTAAGCATTGAATAAATTTAAAAGATAAAATTAAATTATTATTTATTTATTTCTCTCATTTTTTGAATTAATTAAAATTAATAATTAAAAAAATATATAAAACTTTTTTTTGTATAACTTAACCTCCCCCTATATTATATATAGGGTGAACTAAAACTATGGTTTCCGCCAACTTATCTATGTTGTCGGCTGGATTTGGCTTTTATTTTGTGATTTTTTGGCAGCTGATCATCATCATCTCATAATTTTCTTAGAGCAGGACAAGTTATAAATTGTATCATATCAGGAACCAACTGCATCATTTTGCTGATAATATGAAATCGGAATCTCAAAAAGTGTTTTTGTGTGTGACAAATAGAGAAATTTCAAGGAGAGAGTCAAAAGGACACTGATTTCCATTAAAGATAGCGTCCGCAACAACTAGTAGTATATGATTGATCATACAAAAATAGACCATGACGCCAACATATTATTTTCCTTCACAGAGCAGCTAGCAAAACAACCATAACTATATATATATATATATATATAATAAGGTAATTTCTGTCTATCCATCCAGGATCGACACTTTATAGATTCGTATTCCTCAGAAATAGAAAGGGAGAGCCTTAAAAAAGGGTTTAATCTCCTAGCACCTTGGGAAGGGAGTACCACAAGTGGTAGCAACCTTCCTGGCATTGCGCGTGTTAATAAATTTCTTGAGGTTGGGGTTCCAAGGTATTGACAAAGACAAGGCTTCTGTTCCTTGATCTTGCTGCAGCACAATTGAGATGGTGGAGATGAAGATGTTATCGCGCTCACGCAGGAGCTCAACTGCGTTGGGCTGCATGTCACCGCCATTGAGACCTGTGCTTCACCCAAGAGGAACACCACCACGGCACACAGTGCCATATATGATGCCTTCATTTTTCTGATCTTTTCTTTTTCACGTTTTGTATGATGGGAGAGAAATCAGATCAATGTATGGATGTGATGTTTGCTGCATTTGGCTTGGTTTCCTTCCCAATTTATAGAGGTGGGTTTCGTAAAATGGAAAATTTCATGTAGCATTTACCCCTTAACTTGTAAAATTTTAGTTTCCAGGGAAAAAGCAACTTGTAAAATATACATTGAGTTCGGCCTGGCCCACTTCTCTATATATATATAATAAATCTGATACCTTACTAAATGAAGAAATATTAAAGATTGTGAGATCTAAGCGTGCATGTGAAAACTACTTGATCTAATAATTTCAAGTCACTAACAAAAGAGAACAATGGAAAAAGAATAGATTGGCCAAATGATTTCAGGAAGTATTAACAATTCAAGTTTTTACTAGATATAGCTTTCCATTTGCTTCTTCCCTGTATCAGGTAAATAAAAGTATATATTTGTGTATGCTAAGCTTCTTTAAATTATTAAAGTAACCAAGACAACTCGTGAAAAGACAAATCACAACAAACTTAAAGTGATTCATATAATTATTTTTAAAAAATAACATGTAATAAATTTAAAATTTAAATATCAATATACCATTAATTTTTTCTTAACTTACAGTTTCCTTTACATTAAAAAAAAAAAAAGAATGGATAGGTAACAAAAGTGAAGTGTCTAAGGAAACAATAACAAGGTCGCTAAGGAAGTTTTGTTTACCAAGGTAGGTATTACAAAAATTTTTACTACCAACTCATGTCTGATCTAACAATACTTGGAGGATTAAGGCTTAAGATTTGAATTTTTTCTTTTTTTTTACAATAATTGAAGGAGGGGTATTCATATAAAGATCGATTTTCTATAAAATGGTGCGAACAAAATGAAAATTAATCACTTGAATTTTAACATCAAGTTTTTCATTGAGTAAAAGGTAGCCTTCCCCCTTTCCTTAAGGTAAGGCTTTGCCTCCCTTGAATGACCAAAAAATTGATCATGATGACATTGATGATACCAACTGTGTTTTTGAATTAATTGAGGATTTGTTGTTGATCAAGTAAAAAATCTCATGTTTCTCTTTTTCACACCTATTTTTTTTAAGCAATATATTATTGAAACAATTGATTTTTGAACTAAATAAAAAGAGCCAAGTTATTAATCTTCTCACATTCCCCAATCCCAATGGGCTAACAATATATATGACACCAATTTCATATTAAACTCTTTAAACTAATTATTATTCTCTTATAATAATCATTACAATAAATTAATTGCCAATCAAATCAATGATTTTAGACACCAACTTTATCTGATTTTTAGTCAAGTCTTGTTTTAAAGTTCATCGCATATACTGAGTTTTTAGGCCTAGATCTGATTTCGATTTGACTAGGCCCCAAGATCGATTTTGGCTCAATTGGGCTTTAAGCCCGAGTTTGACTAAATCGAACTTCAGGCCTAATTTGATCCAACCAGGCCTAAAGCTCAATCTCATTCTTTAAGCCCAAAACATATTTTTATTTTATTTTATTTTTTTACTTTAATATTTATTAATTAAACAAAAAATACAATTAATAATAAAAAAGAAAATAATAAAAAAAGGAAAGAAGAAAAGTGATAGAAAACAGGGGGCTGGTGTATGGCACCGTTGCTGCCTTTGTCCAGCCTCCTACCTAATACCTTCAGATCCAGCCACCCCTATCCAGTCTCATCAGATCAGCCGCCCTCATTGGCCACCCGACTAACCAACCTATAGCCTACCCTACAGCCACCACCTACTCTACCTTGCACCACCGTCCAGCCCTATAAAGCACTCAGCCTCCCCTCCTTTCATCTCTCTCGGACACACTTCCATTCCCAAAAGCACAAAATTCCCACACCCATAAGCTTAAAACCATTCTCAGAAACCCAAACACTCCCCCATCCCCACCTATCAGAAAATAAAAAAAAACCCAAACTAGATCCACCAAAACTAAAAACCAAAAACACAATCATCCCAATAGGGAGGAACCTTAACGCCAAAGTCATCCTGCAACAAAAAAAAAAGAGAAATCATTAGTTCAAGTTTTTAAAAAAAAAAAAAAAAACGAGAATCCAAAAACTTCACAGTCTCGATTTGCTACTATCGAGGTTATTTCCAGTAAAAAAGAGATCAAATTCGAAAAGAAGGCATTGAGAATAATTTTTGGAGGTTTTTCAATATTTTTCGATCATCGACGACCATCGGTGACCACCGACGGCAATCTTAGGTGGCGGCCTACGCGACAACACGTCACCGATTTTTGGCAAAGCCAGAGATGATTTTTTTTAAGTTGAAATTTTTTGTCTAGAGGAAGAGTCAAATGAGCTAAAAAAAAAAAAAAAAAACTGACTTTATATAGAAAAACAAAGAGCGAAAAGACGTCATTTTAGGCAAAGAGAGGATTTGTGCGTGCCCATTACCCGACCCGAGATCCGCGCAAACTGACCCATCACAGCCAACCCTAAGTCGGTCCAGACAAATCGTCAGTAAACCGGTTTGAACCTATTTGAATCCCTGTAAGTAGAACTGTTGACCAGATCGTTGATCGATCCGGTTCAAGTAAAAAAATTTGTTTTTTCTTTTCCAAAATTTTATTATTATTATTTTTATTATTATATGTTATTTATTTATATCATTTTTAACATTATCATTATTGTTATTTATGCATGTTTTAAAACTTTTAGAGTTTACCAGAATAATTTTTTTTTGTTTTATAATAATAATTAAATGACAATAACAATAATAAAAATTCAAATGATTTTTAAAACTTTTAATTCCTTTTAATGTTTTTTTTTAATAATCCAAATATTAAATAAAAAATAAAAAATATGCATAATAATAAAAAAAAACTTTTCCCTACTTAGATGTTAGAGGGAATACAGTCATGCTTTAAATAATGATAATTTCACCTAGATGTTGGACAATTATTATTAAAGAAAAAAATTTAAACTAAGTAAATTAATATTAACTCTTTATAATAATAATAATAATAATAATAATAATAATAATAATAATAATAAAAGTTAATTTTTGAAAATCATAAAAATTGAACTTACTTCGAAAGTCCGCCTAGATGTTGGAGATTTTTGGAGATGTTCACGTTTTCTTTAGCTTTAAAATCCAAACCCTTAAATCCTAAACTTGAAACACTAAAATCAAAACCCTAAACCCTTCAAACCTTAAAACTAAACCCTAAAAAACCTTTAAACCCTGAAATCGAAACCCTAAAATCCAAAATTCCAAACTCTAAAAATTGAAACCCTAAAATCCTAAATCCTAAATCTTAAAAGTCTAAACCCCAAATTTAGCACACAATCCCTAATCATTACCCAAAAATCATGCAAGTCCTAAAACCTCGACCTAGGCCTATATTCAAAACTTTAAGGATACGTGTGAAAATCTCATATGAAATGATTTGTTCCCGAATGTTGCCTAGATGATGGGGTATTTAGGAAACTTTATTTCATTAAGTTTTTTTCATATGAATTCATAATTCGCATTAATAATGAGATTAATAAATAAAAAGTATAATAGTAAATTGGGATCTTAAATATAAACAGTCGCACATAAGCTCTATCTAGAGGTTGGAGAGTCAAAGTGGTCTCATTATACTTAAGAACCCAGCTTTAAAATTGCATTTCATCCTACATAACATTCATTGGCATACATACGTTAGCATGTTATCATTGATACTTGTCTGCATTATTCTGTCTTTAATTTTTATTTACTACTTGATGATAAAATATTTTATAATGAAAAAGGAACAATAAATTTTATTTGTGATATTATAAAATCAAATAAAAATAACATTTCGAAGAAAATAATTCTTGATACTCTGCCTAGATGTTGGAGAGTTACCAACAATTATCTTTTATATAGAGTGTAATTTCATTTTAAGGATTGTTGTGTTAAATCTTAAGTGAAAAAGGTTATTTTTAAATTCTACTAGATGTTGAAGAATTTGAAGATAATTTTTTAACTTAAAGATTTTCTCAATATTCCTAAATAATGAGTTTTAGCAATTTTTTTTTCAAACGAAAAGGATTATTATTAAGTTTCAAATTAAAACTATTTCATCCAACATCGAAAATAACGCGTAATTAATTGCTACTAATTTATAGACTTTGTGGGAGTGCTAATCCTTCCCCATACGTAACCGACTCCTGGACTTAACCTAGTTTTCGTATACCAAAATTTATCTTTTTGATAAACTTTAAACCTATTTTTATAGTTTTGTTAAAAAGATAAACTTTTGGGTGACCAATCACACCCTAAAAAAAGATTGGTGGTGACTCTCCCATTTTTCTCAATTTTCAAATTCCTTACGTCTGACGATCTCAAAATCATTACGACAGCTTGGCGACTCCACTAGGGATGTTGAGAGTCAAGCAAAAAATTTTAATTATGCGCTATTAAGAATTGTTGGATTTAATCGATTTTACTTGACATTTAAGTTAATCCCTTTCATTTCAATTTTTCAAAAAAAAATTATATATATATATATACACATTAATAAATAAGATAAATTGTATGTCAGTTGTTATTTTCTTTTTATTTTGCGTTTATGATATTTTGATTAATATGTCACTTTGCGCACTTTAGCATATACACTTACATGCATAAGCTTTAGATCGGGGTTTCGTCCTTTATAGGAGGAAGTGAAGTAGCTACATTCTCGTGAGGTGATAACCTCCATATTTGCTAGCAAAACACTTTCACTCAGATTGAAGCCTTTTCGCTAGTAGCTCATAATGGGTGACGATCAAAAAACCTTACTAGTCTATAATGGACAATGATGTGAGGAATAGTTTGAGAACCTTTAGATGCGTAAATCTTAACCCGACATATAGTGAGCTATAAGACATAGCCTTAGAATAGAGCCATGCCGTCATTCTTTAAAAAATTACCTAAAATTAAGACACTATATATTATGTTCTGTCATATACATTTTTGTTGATTTATTTACTTTTTTATTATTTGTTTTATTTACATTACTGATTTGTTTAATTCTTTTATTGCCTTCGATTTTGCTATATACATCATATAGGTATCACATTTCTTAAAAGGGTATTGTTTTGGACCAATCTTTAGCAAAAAAAACTTTCAAAAAACTTATGGGATGTCATTTGTATGTAATAGCTACTTAGAGGTTAAAAGCCAATCAAAAAATACTCAGAAGAAATAAAAAGATTGTTTAGTAGGTGGTCATATCCTGTCGTTACCGCAGTCAGTGCATTTGGATCTTAATCAAAATGACATATTAGAATTAGAGGCTATTTAAAAACAGTGAGAAACATAAAGAAAAGAATTCTTTTCTAAAAAATATGAGGATGTGGCACTACTCATGTTAGTAAAGATTGATGAATAGTTTATTAGAGTAGCAGCACAATTCTGGGATCCATCTTACCGATGCTTTGTGTTTAACCAATAAGACTTGACCCCTACAATTGAAGAATATTCATCTTTACTTTAGATAGAGTTTGTCAATCAAGATAAGATCTATTGAAAGGAGTAGAAACCACTGGATATAGAAAGAAGTTAGCCAAAATCATACAAGTAGGGTTGAGGAGATAGACAAACATAAGAAAGAAAAAAATAGGGTTGAGACTATTCCATCAATTTTTTTGTTTGAGTATATAAAAAAGTATATTGATACTGATAAGGGGTTGGATGTATTTACTTTGATCGTGTATGGATTGATGATATTCCCTAAGGTGATAGGACATATAAAAGCATCAGTGGTTGATTTTTTTGAGCAGTTGGATAAAGGTATAAATCTTTCACCAACTATTTTGGCAGAGACTGTTAGATCACTTAATTTTTGTTGAAAAAAGGGTGAGGGTAATTTATAGGGTGTGCTTAGTTACTTTTTATTTGGCTCAGAAGTCTCTTTTAAGGAAAAAAAGATATCATTTCGACCATTCTCTGTTTATTTCATTCCTATCAAGGAGTTTGTTACCAAGGAATGAAGAAGGGATTTGTCAAAAGGTTAGTGGATGTCGTTCTTTCTGGAGCTCACTAGTGAGGATGTAACATGAAGGGCACCATAGATGCTTCTTATGACCATATTGTATAATTATGAAGATGAGTCATGGGTACCTTTGTTAGGAATATGAGAAGCAGTGAGTATGCACCACTTATGGTTCAAAGATAATATGACTCACGGTAGTTCATCCCTATGACTCATAGATTTAGTTCACTCGAGTTTGATTATGGAGAACCCAATTACATGAAAAAGGTTCATGAAATCATCAAAGCATGGAAACAGGTCAACCGAATGAGCCCAGATAGATTTACAGATAATGTTGCAGAAGGTTACCTTGTGTGGAGAATGAAAAAGGTTAACCAAATTAGGCCTCTATCAGTCGATGTTTCAGAAAAGTTACCAATTTCTATTTCAATACTAGTATTATCAACTTTTGAAATTATCCAACAAGAGTTTGAGATTGAAAAAAAAAGTTAAAGAAAGAAAAAATGGCTATGATGGATCAGGTTAATCAACTGAGATATAATTTGATGATAAAAGATGATGCAGTACAAAAGTTGATCAAAAAACAAAAGGTATTAAAAAAATATCTATAAAATTTACATCAAGAAAATAAGAAATTAAGGTTGGACAATAAACCTTTAAAGGGAACCAAGAAGAATATGAAAAAATTAAGAGATATGATGGAGTATTGGAAGAATAGAGCTCGAGAGAACAAAAAAGTGATTTCTACACTCACCAAAAAATAACATGAATGGAAAGAAAAACTTTCAAGAGCTTCTGAAAAGGTAACGAGGTAAAAAAAAAAAGAAAAGCTAAAAGTCGAACTAAGGATGAAATAGAATAGGAACTTCGATTTGTAAAAATGGGAAAAAAGTTTTAGAGAAGAAATTAATGACTTGAAACTTTAGTTGACAAGCAATCAAAGTCACATAGGCAAGATTTTGGTTGAATGGTAAGAGAAAGAGGATTATTGGGCTCGTACTTGTAATATGGAAGTGGATGCTCGAGAAATATGAAGATTTAAAAGTTTAGGGAGGCAGCAATACATAGAACATTTGACCGTTCAAATTTATAAGGCTGTCTGAAAGTAGGTTACATGGTCAAAAAAGTGAAAGCACTGAAACATGAGATTGTACTAACCCAAGGCCACAGTAAGAGATTATTAAACTTTTTGTGTGAAACTAGAGAGCAATATGCTCAAATCAAATGTTTTTATAGTTTTAATGCAAGGATAATCGGATGATGTATAAAGATTTCCTCGATTAATGAAAGTTTCTTTTTGTTCCAATTGATCTAAAACAATACCCACAATTTGCATAACATTCATTTCATAGATGCATTTTAATAAAGGTAAATACTAACAATAATAAACAATGATATTATATTATGCATTCTAATTCATGGTTAATAAACTAAGGTTCAAGGATAACAAAGTCGAAGAATGTAAGTCAGACAATCTCGTATAGATATAATACTCGTTCTCAGGTTTGAGTTATGGAAGAAAAGAACGTAGTCAGATTTGAGAGAGTTGAAAAGACACGAGAAGAAATAAGAGAAAGAGGAATAGAGATACAATGAAGTATCGAAACATAGATAGCTAAATTAAAACATAGGTTGCTTCGTAAAAATAATCCTAGTGAATGGGATGAAGAATGCCAAAATACCTTTAAAAAGATTAAAGAGTATTTGAGAAGCTCACCAGTGTTAGTACCGCTAGTTGCAGGAAGGTCGTTGATTTTATATCTAACGATTCAAGAAAAATCAATGGGATGTGTATTAGGACAAAGAGATGAAACTGGCAAGAAAGAGTATGCCATCTACTATTTGAGTAAAAAATTTATGGAATAGAGGTCAAGTATCCCCAAATAGAAAAAATATGCTATGCCCTAGTTTGGACTACTCATAGACGTAAACAGTACATGCTCTATCATACGACTTGCCTAATATCGAAGTTGGACCTCTTCAAGTACATTTTTGAGAAACCATCTTTATCAGACAAGATAACGAAATAGTAAGTCATGCTCTCAGAATATGATATTGTGTATGTGACACAAAAGTTCATAAAAGAAAGTGCAATAGTTGATTTTTTTACGGATCGAGCTATAGAAAATTACAAACTTATGAAGTTTGAATTTTCAGATAAAGACTTGATGGCGATCTTGCTAGATGAAAACGAAGAGCCTGTAAGAAAAATGTGGAAAATGTTTTGTGATAGGGCATCCAATATAATAGGGCATGGCATTGGGGCAGTGTTAATATCCCCATAAGGGAATCATTACCCTTGTCCCGCGATGTTAGATTTCAATTGCACAAATAATATCACTAAAAATGAAGCATGCGTCATGGGGTTACAGATGGCTATTGAAAAGAAAATTGAAACACTAGAAGTATATGGGGATTTAGCCTTGGTAATTTATCAACTAAAAGTCGAATGAGAGACCAGGGACCCGAAACTAGTATTATATCAAAAGCACATAATCGATTTAATGAAACATTTTAAAGAGATCCAATTTCAGCTTGTTCCCCAAGAAGAAAACCAAATTGTTGATGCTTTAGCTACTTTGGCAACAATATTTAAGTTAAATGATATTATGGGAATCCAGCCCATCAAAGTACAAATGAAAGATTCACCAGCCCACTATTTGAACGTGAAAGAAGAAGTAGATCGATAACCATGGTACTATGACATTGTATAGTATATCAAGTGTCAAAACTACCATGAGCAAGCCTCAAAAAATGATAAAAAGATCATCCAAAGATTAGCAGTAGGGTTTATGCTTGATGGAGAAATCTTGTATAAAAAAAGTCGAAACCAGATCTTACTAAGGTGTGTAGACACAGTCGAAGCAAGAAGGATACTTTAAGAAGTACACAAAAAAAATTTATGAAACACATGCTGATGGGCATATGATGGCCAAACAGATTATGAGAGCAGGTTACTACTAATCTACAATGGAAAATGATTGCATCAATTATGCTAAAAGTGCCATAAATACCAAATTTATGCAGATAAAATTTATTTCCCTTTAGTCCCATTGCATGTCTTGGCACCACCATGGCCCTTCTCTACGTGAAGAATGGATGTGATCAGACCCATAACCCCAAAAGCTTCAAATGGACATCATTTTATTTTTGTGATAATCGATTACTTTATCAAATGGGTAGAAACAGCTTCATACGCTAGTATTACATGATCAATAGTGTGTAAATTCATAAAAAAAGAAATAATATGCTGGTATAGGCTCTCAAAAAGGATCATCTCAGATAATGCTAGCAACTTAAACAATAAAATGATGAAAGAATTATGTGCACAGTTCAAGATAAAGTATCATCATTCAGTACCATATCGTTAAAAAATAAATGGTGTAGTGGAAGCTACGAATAAGAACATCAAGAAAATATTGGAAAAAATAACTGATATATATA
This sequence comes from Durio zibethinus, assembly GCF_002303985.1. Next base: position 9,042,836 of record NW_019167827.1, read on the forward strand.
GAGACTGGCATGAAAAGTTACATTTTACCTTACTTGCCTATAGAACATCAATTCAAACTTTCACGAGGGCCACCCCATTTTCACTAGTGTATGGAATAGAAGCTGTACTATCGATTGAAGTAAAAATTCCTTCCCTGAGAGTTTTGATGAAGGCAAAATTGGATGAAGCAGGTTGGGTTCGAGATTATTTTGAGCAACTAAATCTCATTGAAAAGAAAAGGCTCTCGACACTCAATCGTGGCCAAATTTATCAAAGAAGAATCATGCGAGCACATGATAAGAAAATACAACCTTGATGTTTTTGTGAGGGCGAATTGGTTTTGAAAAGGATTTTACCATATCAGCATGACAATAGAGGAAAATGGACACCTAAGTAGGAAGGTCCATATGTGGGAAAAAATGCATTCTTTGGCAGAGCTCTGATCCTTGTAGAAATAGATGATGATGAACTACCAAATCCTATGAATTCATACATTGTCAAGAAATATTTTTCTTAAAATAAAAAATAAAAAAATGTAAAAAAAAAAACAAAGGAAACAAAAAAATGCAAAAAATACAAAAAATATAAAAAAAGAGAAAAAAAAAGGGGCAGTGATTCAGATTGAAAACCCGAAAAGGGCAGTTTGAACTAAAAAGTGGTCATTTAAGCTAAAAACCTAAAAAGGTGGCTTGAATGAAGGTGGAGCTAGGAGAAAATCCTTCAAAGAACGAAAGAGTGACACCAAATGGACGAATCGTCGCCAAAATTAAGAGAGATGACTTTTAAGGGGCAAGTTCTCATTAGTCGTAAATATGAGGCAATGATTGGTCATATGAAATCAAACATGACAAAATCGTAAATGTAACGAGTTTTTGGAAAGAACCTAGTCTGAGTAGGCCAAGGTTGTTCAAATGTTCATTATCTAGAGAATTGATATTTGATTCTTGAAATACTTTTGAGTTAACTATTTTTTGTGTCCCGAAAAGCTTATCTTTATCTTTTTAAACCCAAAATACCCTATTACTGACCGTGTTTCATACCCAACCTTGAATCTAAAATCATTGTATTTGTCATTTAAAATTAAGATAATGATTGATAAAGTTCACAATAGACCAATGCATTGCTCAAAAAGAGAATGCAATATAAGGATGACAAAAATAATAATAAGGGGTCAAAAAGAATGAAATAAAATTGATTGATTACTGAAAATAAAAAAAAGAGAAGATAAAGAAAGGATTAAAAAATTTTAGAGCAATTAAAAGCCAAATGAGTCCATTAGAAGACAGATGAGATTTTTGGTCAAAAATCGAAAGATTTGGAATGATGAGACTACTGGAAGTGGCTTGTAAAGTTTGAAAGAATTGAACCAAAAAGTTGAATTAACTTGGATAAAAATGCATGATATAATTCATTGATTGCATCTTTTCCTTTTCATTCATCATAATCATTGCATACATCACATACCTCTTGATAAGTTGCATAAAAGATTTCTTTATGAGACATCAGAAAGAAGTAGCATTTTTCTTTTTCAAAATAAAAATGATGGCCTTAAAGATGATATGTTATCTCTAGCATAATTCTTAGAATCAAAACTGTCGATCTATAGAGTGTCCAATCCCCTATTGTTCAACTCACAGCTCATTCTCGATTTCATTATTCTCTGACTCACAGTTCAATCTCGATCTCATTATTCTTTAACTCACGATTTAATCCTAGTCATCATTATTCTATGACTCGCAGTTCAATCTCGATCTCATTATTCTCTGGCTCACGGTTTAATCCCTATTGTCATTATTTTATGACTCGTGGTTCAATCTTGATCTTATTATTTTTTGACTCGTGGTTTAATCACAATCATCATTATTCTCTGACTCACCATTCAATCTCAGTCTTTATTATCCTTGACTCACGGTTTAATCTCAGTCGACATTATTTTCTTGACACGTGGTTCAATCCTAATTGTTTTTATCTTCTTGACTCGCGGTTCAATCTCGATTATCTTTATCCTCTTAACTCGCAGTTCAATCCTAATCATCATTATTCCTTGACTTGTAGTTCGATCCCGGTCCTATTATTCTTTAACTCGCGATTAAATCCTGAACTCTTCAGTTTCTCTGACAGGCAGTTCAATCTCAATCTCTTTATTTCTAAGTCGTGGTTTAATCCCGATGGTCATTATTTTTTTACTTACAGTTTTAATCTCGGTCTCTTTATTTTTTGACTTGTAGTTAAATCTTGATCTCGTTATCCACCGACTCACGATTTAATCTCAATCGTCTCAATTTTTTTACTCACAAAAATGAAAAAAAAAACAACAAAAACAAAAACAAAACAAAATTTTTTTAGCTTCAAACAAAATTGGTGTCTTTATCTTTGCCTTATTATTAATTCTCAGTAATGTACAAAGAAGGGCAGTTGTAGACACCAAATTTATCCGATTTTTAGTCAAGTTTCATTTTAAAGTTCGTTGCATGTATTGGGTTTTTAGGCCCATACCTGATTTCGATTTGATTGGGCTTCAGGCTCGATTTTGGCTTAACTAGGCTCCAGGCCCAATTTTGACTCAATTGAGCTTTAGGCCCAATTTGATCCAACAGGCCCGAAGCCCAATCTCATTCTTTAAGCCCAAAACATATTTTTATTTTATTTTATTTACTTTAATATTTATTAATTAAACAAAAAATATAATTAATAATAAAAAAATAAAAAAGGAAAAAAAAAGACAAAAAACAAGGGGTTAGTGTATAGCACCGCTGCCTCATTGTCCAACCTCCTGCCTAATACCATCAGATCCAGCCAACCTTATCCAATCTCATTAGATCAGTCGCCCTCACTGGCTATCCAACCAACCAACCTATAGCCTACCCTACAACCACTACCTACTTCACCTTGCACCATTGCCCAGCCCTATAAAGCACTCAACCTCCCCTCCTTTGATTTCTTTTAGACACATCTCCATTCCTAAAAGCACAAAACGCCTGCATCCAGAAGTTTAAAACCATTCCCAGAAACCTAAACACTCCCTCATCCCCAGCTATCAAAAAATAAAAAAAACCCAAAATAGATCCACAAAAACAAAAAAACCAAAAACACAGTCCTCCCTGTAGGGAGAAACCTCAGCGCCAAAGCCATCCTACAACAAAAAAAGAGAAATCATCTGTTCAAGTTTTTTTTTTTTAAAAAAAAGAATCCAGAAACTTCACAGCCTCGATTTGCTACTATCGATGCTATTTTCGGTAAAAAGGAGATCGAATTTGGAAAGAAGGCATCGAGAAGAATTTTTAGAGGTTTTTTGACGTTTTTTAGTCACCGACGACCACTGACGACAACAACCGGTGACCATTAATGGCAACTTTAGGTGGCTATCGATGCGACGGCATGACACCTATTTTTGTCAAAGCTAGAGATGATTTTTTTGAAGTTAAAAAAAATTTTTTTTCTAGAAAAAGAGTCAAATGAGCTAAAAAAAAAATTGACTTTATATAGAAAAATAAAAAGCAAAACGATGTTGTTTTGGGCATAAAGAGGATCCGAGCATGCCCGTTACTAGACCCAAGATCCACGTAAATCGATCAGCCAACCCGATTTAGCCAACCCTAAACTGGTCTAAATGAACCTCCAGTAAACCGGTTTGAATCCCCGTAAGTAGAACCGTTGACTGACCATTGACCGATCTGGTTCAGGTAAAAAAATTTTTTTTTCTTTTCCAAAATTTTATTGTTATTATTTTTATTGTTATATATTATGTATTTATATCATTTTTAACATTATCATTATTGTTATTTATGCATGTTTTAAAACTTTTAGAGTTTATTAGAATAAAATTTTTTTGTTTTATAATAATAATTAACAATAATAATAATTAAATGACAATAACAATAATTAAAATTCAAATGATTTTTAAAACTTTTAATTCCTTTTAATGTTTTTTTTAATAATCCAAATATTAAATAAAAAAGATAAAATATGCATAATAATAATAATATTATAATAATAATAATAATAACTTTTCTCTGCTTAGATGTTGGAGGGAATACAATTGTGCTTTAAATAATGATAATTTCGCCTAGATGTTAGGAAATTATTATTAAAGAAAAAATTTTAAACTAAGTAAATTAATATTAACTCTTTATAATAATAATAATAATAAAAGTTAATTTTTGAAAATCATAAAAATCGAACTTTCTCCTAAAGTCCGTCTAGATGTTGGGTATTTTTAGAGATGTTTGCGTTTTCTTTAGCCTTAAAATCAAACCCTTAAATCCTAAACATGTAACACTAAAATCAAAACCCTAAACCCTTCAAACCTTAAAACTAAACCCTAAAACCTTTAAACCCCGAAATCGAAACCCTAAAATCCAAAATTTCAAACCCTAAAAATTGAAACTCTAAAATCCAAAATCATAAAAGTCTAAACCCCAATTTAGCACACAATCTCTAATCATTACCCAAAAATCATTCAAGTCATAAAACCTCGACCTAGGCCTATATTCAAAATCATTTCGAAACTTTAAGGATACTTATGAAAGTCTTATATGAAATGATTTGTTCCCGAATGCCGCCTAGATGATGGAGTATTTAGGAAACTTTATTTCATTAAATTTTTTCATACTAATTCTTAATTCGCATTAATAATGAGATTAATAAATAAAAAGTATAATAGTAAATTAGGATTTTAAAAATAAACAGTCATACCTAAGCTTTGTCTAGATATTGAAGAGTCGGGATGGTCTCATTATACTTAAGAATCCAACTTTAAAATTGCATTTCATCCTACATAACATTCATTGGCATACATACGTTAGCGTATTATAATTGGTAATTGTCTGCATTATTCTGTCTTTAATTTTTATTTACTACTTGATGATAAAATGTTTTATAATGAAAAAAGGACAATAAATTTTATTTGTGATATTATAAAATAAAATAAAAATAACATTCTAAAGGAAATAATTATTGGTATTCTACTTAGATGTTAGAGAGTTACCAATAATTATCTTCTATAAAGAGTGTTATTTTATTTTAAGGATTGTTGTGTTAAATTTTAAACAAAAAGAGTTATTTTAAATTCTGTCTAGATGTTGAAAAATTTAAAAATAATTTTTTAACTTAAAGTTTTCTCAATATTCCTAAATAATGAGTTTTAAAAAAAAAATTTTTCCTACGAAAGGGATTATTATTAAGTTTCAAACTAAAACTATTTCATCTAACATCGAAAATAGCGTATAATTAATTGATACCAATTTATGAGTTTTGTGAGGGTGCTAATATTTTCTTATACGTAACCGATTTTTGAACCCAACTTAATTTTCGTAGATCAAAATTTATATTTTTGATAAACTTTAAATTCATTTTTATAATTTTATTAAAAAGATAAACTTTTAAGTGATTAATCACACATTAAAAAAATATTTGTGATGATTTTTTTATTTTTTTCAATTTTAAAATTTTTTATAATTAACGATCTTAAAATTATTACGATAATGATCAATAGTTCATACCTGGTATATATTTACCGGCTAATAACCCCTACAATTTTCTTAAATCCTTTCGTACATAAAAGGATAGGTTCTTTTCAATATCTGACACATTTTCGCAGTACTTCACAAGCTTTTCATATTCTCATCCGAAGTTTGTTTACTCTTTTTTTTTTCCCTCATTTCGTGAAAGGTAGATTTGATACATCTCCTACTTAGCGAAGTGATCACCGATCATTTTTATTCCCTTTCGATTGTTGCGCACTTTTTGACAAATATTGTATATATTGAAATTCTTTCTGGGGCGAATGTTGCATTTACTTAACATATACATATATATATATATATATATATTTTTTAAAAGTGTTCATTTTTTGTGATGTGAATAGTTGAAATTTGTATATTTTTATGATATAAAAAAATAAATATTTGTACATTTATATATATTATATTTTATATAAAAATTATACATTATAATTCATGTTAATATTTTTTATTAAAATTATATGTTATAATTCATGTGAAATTTTTTAATTTTTTATCTTTCTAATAAAAATAATTTTGTAAAAAAATATGAATGTATTAATGTGACATTCTATTTGAGATTTTTTCCTTGCATTTTTACTGTGTATTAACTTTTTTATGATATAATACCCTATAATCCACATCGACATGCTAAGACATTCATGCCTCTATTAACTTTAAAAAAAAAAAACTAAATTAAAAACTGATTTGTTCTCAATTATTTGATTAAAAAAGGAAAAAAACAAAAAAAAAAAGCAAAACAAAAACAAAATAAGATACCATGTACACATATATGTTGTTTTTTAAAAAAATTATTTAATTAAAAAGACAAAAAGAATTAAAGGAAGAACACAAAATTATTAAAAGCAAAAAAAAAAAAAAAATTGAGTTATCACGCAATATTAGTAACCAAGAATTTTCTGTGCAAAATTTATATGATAGATTTAAAACTCTTAATTTTAATTTTCTTTTTTCTCTTTTTCTTTTTTCATATTTAATTTTTTTTTGCAAAGACAAAATTGATATTATTAGTTAAAAATAATTTTTTCTTATAACATAAAACTAAACAAAACCCAATAAAAGAAAAAAAATTCAAATCTAGATGTCATATAGTCTGTTAATTTTTTTTTTAAAAATTATCTAATTACAAAACATATACAAAAAAATATTTTTAATCAATAATATAAAATTGGCCTTCCACATAACAAAAAATAAAAATATAACAAATATTTTATTAAATGTAAAAAAAAAACAAAAAGGAAGAAAAAATTAAAAAAGGAAAAAAGAAACGACAAAAAGTTAAAAAAAAAAATTGAGTTGGCATATAACATCATAATGATTAGTTTTTTTTTTTTTTTTGAAAAATTTATATCATAGATTTTACAAAAAAGACTTAAAAAAAATTAAAAAAATATCAAATTTGGATGTGCTGTTGACACCTATGTTCATACCTATTTTAAATAATTATTAAATTAAAAAAAAGAAAAAAAACTAAAAAATATGTTTAATAATTATATCAAATGTGTCCAACATTAAAAAAGTTTAAAATATTTGTTAAATAAAAAAGAACAAATTGCAAGCAAAAAAATTAAAAAAGCAAAAATGAAAAAAAAAAAAAAACAAATTACTTGACATGTAACATATCTTTGATATCAAGTGAGTTGCTAAAAAAAATAAAATATAAAAAATCAGTTATTAAATATATAAATAAAGAAAGATAAAAAGTAGGAAAAAGTGTTAAAAAAAAACGCATGGCGTAACAAAAAATAAGATATAAAAAAATTACTTAGGTATTTTAAAAAAGAAAAGGAGATAAAAATTGGTATCAAGTAAGTCTAAGTGAAAAATTAAAAAATAATTAAAATTAAATAAGTAAATTTTTTTTAAAAAATCACGTGACATGAAACGAAAAGTTAAAAAAGAATAAAGATAAAAATGAATCAAAAAAAAAAAAGTGGGTCTTATATTTAAAAAAATTGAATTCTAAAAAAATAAAAAATGAATAAGACACAAAAAGTGGATATATAAAAAATGGTGAGCTCCATTGAAATTAAAACATAAAATATATAAAAAAACTAAAAAAAATCATAAAAAATAATAAAATAATGGGTTTTACTAAAAAAATACAAAATAAAAAAATAGATCTATAAAAAAAAAACCATAATTCCTATTAAAATGAAAAACATTAACTATATAAAAGAAACTAAAAAATGAATCCTTAAAAAAAATAACGGGTCTCAAACAAATTTTAATAATAAATATATAAAAATTTTAAAAAATATGAAATATAAAAAATAAAATGATAAAAACTTACCAAGAGAGAAAGTGGGTTCACTATTAAAAATTTTATAATATAATATATTTAAAAAATCAAGAAAACAAAAATAATCAAATATAAAAAATAAAAAAGGAGAAAAAAACTAAACCAAAAATAGGTTCCCACCAAGAAGTAATAGAACCCACTTGAGTAAAATAAAATTAATTTTATAAAAAAATATATAAAAAATTAAAAACAATTAAAAAAATATTGAGAAGCCAACGCTTGACGTGCACAATGCCAACTAATCTACAGCTTTTATATTATAGGCTAAAAAAGTATCCCACGCGTTGCTGCGGGGATCCATTGTCATTTGTACGATGATACAATTTTTTTTTTTTTTCCAAACCTTGTATCTAATAGATATATTAAGTCTATTTGGTTTTAAAAATGTAAAAATAACCTTTTCGATCAATGAATACATACAAATATCTCAAAAGTTTATTTGACCATTATCATGATACAAAAGAAAATTATATATTTCAAATCACTTAAATAATGAAATTCATGTAAAATCCAATGAAGTAGAAAGTAATTCTTTTTGAAATATTCTATAAAAATAACACAATGTAACAATCTGACTGTATAAGATCTAAAAATAAATACATTCATGTAAAATTTGATTATGAACAACAAAAATTTCCATTTTTCTCAAGACATACATTTGAAATTCTAAACAAAATATATATAAATAAATAAGAATATCTAAGAAAGAAAGACAACATAAATATATAATACATATGAAATTTATTTCACATATATAGTTTGCTTAGAAGAGCATAAACTATAGAGAGAAAAAAAAAAGGCATTAGCTTCTAATATCATTATCTTATAACAAATAACCATTAAATATTAACGTGTATGCCAACATCTAGTCTTTCTGCTAGTACCATTTCATAAACATTATTGCATTCAATGGCTGAATTGTACATACCCTTCTATAGCAAAATTAGCTGTCAACTTAGAATTGAGGCAAGTATTCGTCAAGCTATAAGGAAGCTATACTTGATGACAAAATTTGTATTGATATTTTGTATGTTAGCTTTAAATTCACATATGCCATCCATCTGGCGTTCGACATAAAAATGTAATAACATTCATTTATGGCCCTTTCTCGTTCATTGATAATGATGAAGGTTGGAGTAAACATATGAAAAATAATTTTTTTGGTTATTAGCAATCTCAATTGAACTTTCTACTGTATTTATATTATGGAGAACACTATAGCATTGAATACGTAAACTAATTATCATTTGTTAAGAAATCAAAAGCTGCAAATAGAGGAGTTAAAAGCATCAGAAGCACCAAAGCAAGTATGACAGCATTTCTGTCTAACAGAGTAGATGACAAAGCATATCTGATGTAAGGACATGATACTTACATCTTCAAAATGCAAAATTCAATCCCAACTAAACCACTTTAACCACTTCTCATGATCTGCAACATTATCCCTGACCATAAAAACAAGGATCATCAATGTCTAAAAGAACAAAAGATAAAAACAACTTTGCTTACATACTTGTAGGTTAGAATTATTAGTACATTCCAACTACTACCTCGATTTTACATGCAAGTCACTCTGTGAATTTGGGGCTATAGAAAATTATGACAGCCAAGTTAATTCAACATAATATGTGAAGTGATCCTCATGAAAAAAAGGATCCAAAAGCATTATTGTTCATAATTTCTTCCCTAAAAATGACTCATTTCCTGCATTCCCCATGACTTCCATAGTATAGTTTTAAGAAATTTAAACCCAGCAAAAGCGTAATATTAGTATCTATCAACAAGTATTTTTCGTAGCAGAGTTTTCAATTACTTTAAAATGCACAATGAACTCAAAAGGTGAAAATTTCAATTATAAGAACATTAAAAAGAATATTTATATTCAACTAATTTTATTATTTCTAATAATACATTTATAAATAATTAAATGAAGAAATAATTTTGAATACAATTAAACAAAAAAGAAAATTATATATTTAACCAAAATAGTAAAATCCAAATAAATTAGCTTGAAGCTAAATAAACCAATTAGTAATAGTATAAAATAACCATGAAACTCAAACTAACATATTATAATTCATAAATTAAAATTAATAAACAATCAGATAAAGAAACCTAATTTAAAAACTAAATCTATCACCCTCTTCTAATCTTTTTTTCAATTACCTCGTCCTTTTAATTATTCGCTAATTGGATTTTTTTTTGCCTTTGAAAACCCAAACTCAAAAAGCCCAAAATAAACCACCAATTGGATCTTAACAAAAATTCCTCCAAAGTAACATGAAACTAAAAAAATTAACATAATATAATTCATGATTAAAATAAAAAATAATATAATTAATTATAAACAATCACATAAAGATACCAATTAAAAGAAAAAATCACTTTTTTTTTTCATTAGTACTTGTTGATTTTCTTTGATGCTTGATATTTCTATTACCCCCACATTCTTCTCCCTCAACATCTTTGATTAGCAATCTTTCAATTTCCTCTTCCCTTTCATTGTTTATCATTAGATTTTTTTTCTTCTTACAAATCTCAAGCTCAAGACACAAAACAAATCCTAAACTGAAACCAAAAAAGAATTTGAAAAAAATTACCGTTGGCTACAACACTTTTCCACCACCCTTCTCAAATATTCTCTTTTAGCTTCCCTCCATTTAATTGTTCAACAACTGGGAATTTTGTTGCTTTAAAAACCCTAAACTAAATCTAGAAAATTAAAGAAGGATGGAAAATATAAAAAGAGAGAAAATAGATTAGGAGATTGAAAGGGAGGAAAAAAAATAGGTTTGTTCTTTTTTAATAAAAAAATCAAAAAATAACTTTTTGGCAAATAAAAAAAGTAAAAGTAGATTGGATTATAAATATTGATGTGAAAGAAAAAAATACAAAAGAAAATGAATAAATAGATGGGATTATGAATGCTGATGTGAAGGAAAAAAAAAAAAATAAGTGCCATTCCAGACTTTGTGTTTAGGATGGGAATAAAAAATTAAGAAGGTAAAAAAAATGTTGACGTGATAGGTTCAATTCTATAGCACTCTCTCTAATAAAATTGAAAAAGAAAAAAAAAGGCAAAAGGCGAGAGTAAGAGGATGTCATGTGGATGTTTTTAAGAGAAGTTAAGATTTAATCAAAATAAGTAAAATTAAAAATATGGATGGATAGTTCATCGTGCAGTTCATTAATTTGACTTTGCATGCACCTGAATTTCATTTATTAAAAGACAAAATATTACTTTTATTTTGCATTTTTTTCATTTATCATTTTTTTTCAAATTAATAATCAAAATAAAAAAAGCTGAAATCATGATTGACCAGACAAAATGTTGCACCTTATTATAAATTTTTTTTTTGAAACCTTATATTAAAAAAATGAACATTTAGCAAAACAAAATTAAACATGGAACGCGCTAGCTAGCCTTACTTTTTTGTCCGTATTGTATATAATTAGAGTCATTTCCGAAATTGCTCTATAATTAAGTTGATAAGATCATAATTAGTGTTGCAATTTGATGGTTAAAAATTTTTCTATGGGCAATAAAATTAAAAGGGTTTTCCAATAAGTAAGAATGTGAATTAAAAAGAAGACCATTGATTTGATTAGTAAGCATGCGCTTAATTTTTCCCTTTTACCTTTACATGACGTGCTTATTTTGTTGAGCATTCCTTTTAGAATTGATGATTAGACATGATTAAAGGTCGTAATTAAAATGGTAAAACTAAAGATAAAATGTATTTCACTTTTACTCAATCGTAATAGCTACAAATTTAAACAAAATATAGAATAGGTTTCTAGCTTAAGATAATACAAAATACAAGAGATAAATTCAACACATTATCTGATACTTGACTTAGGAGAGTTGGACTTGGCTTCTATGTTCTTATTAAGAAGTGTGGCTTCTCTATTCTTATTATTATTTATCTTGACCCATTGCTTCTTTTCTGTCCTTATCATTATCTTTATCTTGAACCATTGCTTCCATATGCCCCCTCAAGATGAAGTATTCATTAGAGACTCCAATCTTGCATAGTAGATGATGAAAACATGACTTAGGTAATACTTTTATTAAACAATCGGCTAAATGCTTAGAACTGGAGATATGAAAAATTTTAAGCAAATTTTTATGTACCCTCTATCAAACAAAATGAAGGTCAATAGCAATGTGCTTCATCTTAGAATGCATAATTAGATTAACACTCAAGTGGGTAACCCCAATATTATCACAAAAAATTATTAGAGGAGTAGTCAATTTAAAACCAAGTTCTGTAAGTAAGTTTTGTATCTAGGCCATTTCAACTGATGTTGAGGCTAATGCCCAATACTCAACTTCAGTGGATAATCTTGCTATTGATTTTTGTTCACACGATTACTAAGAAATAGGATTATGACTAGAAAAATAATATAAGCTAATGTGGAAATGAATGTATCTTTGTCACTAACCTGATTAGAATTTGAGTATGCATGCAAATATAATGATGAAGATTTACGGAGAAGAAGACCATGATTCAGGGTACCTTTAAGATAGCGTAAAAGTCTTTTAACTGCTTACCAATAAATTGTGGTGGGCTTGTGTATAAGCTAAGCTAGTTTATTGACAGAAAATGCTATATCTAGTCTAGTGAAAGCCAAGTATTGTAAACAACCAATTGCTTGCCTATATTCTATTCCATCAGTCAATGAACTTCCATCATCGAGTTTAAAGTTATGATTTGGTGACATAAATATCGTAACGATTTTGAGATCGTCAGACGTAAAAGAGTTTTATTTTAAAATCGAGAAAAATAAAAAGGGAGAGTTGCCACCAATCTTTGTTAGGATGTGATTGGCCACCTTAAAGTTTATCCTTTTAATAAAACTATAAAAACGAGTTTAAAGTTTATCAAAAAGATAAATTTCGATCTACGAAAAACTAGGTTGGGTCCGTAATTTGATACCATTTAATTACGCGCTATTTTTTATGTTGGATAAAAATGATTTTAATTTGAAATTTAACACTAATTTCCTTTATTTGAAAAAATAAAATTTTGCTAAAATTTTTATTTAGAAATATTGAGAAAATCTTTAAGTTAAAGAATTATCTTAAAATTCTCCAACATCTAAGCAGAATTTAAGATAACTTTTTTTCGCTTAAGATTTAACATAATAATTCTTAAAATGAAATAACAATCTTAATAGAAAATAATTGTTAGTGACTCCAACATCTAGGCAGAGTACCAAAAATTATTTCTTTCGAAATATTATTTTTATTTTATTTTATAATATCACAAAAAGATTTTTTTTAAGTATTATTCTTTTTTTCATTATAAAATATTTTATCATCGAACAGTAAATTAAAGAGAGAATAATGCAGATAATTATCGATGATAACATGCTAACATATGTATGCTAATGAATGTCATGTAAAATGAAATGCAATTTAAGAGTTAGATTCTTAAGTATAATGAGAGCACCCCGACTCTCCAACATCTAGACAGAGCTTAGGTGCGACTATTTATATTTAAGATCTCAATTTTATTATACTTTTTATTTATTAATCTTATTATTAATGTGAATTAAGAACTTGTGTGAAAAACTTAATGAAATGAAGTTTCCTAAATACCCCATCATTTAGGTAGTATTCGGGAACAAACCATTTCATGTGAGATTTTCACACGTGTCTTTAAAGTTTTGAAATAGATTTAGGGTAAAAGTTTAGGGTTTAAGTTTAGGGTTTGAGGTTTAATTAAAACGCGAACATTTCTAAAAATCTACATCATCTAGGCAGACTTTCGGAGCAAGTTTAAATTTTTTTTTTTAAAATTTGAAAACTAATTAAAAATTTCTTATATATTTCTTTTTATGAAAATTTATTAATAATAATTCCTCAACATCTAGGTGAAATTATTTGTTTAGGAAAATATTTTTTATTTCTTCCAACATCTATGCAGTGAAAATAAAAAGCTTATTTCATTATTATTATTTAAATATTTTTAATATTTTTTTAGTTATTATCCTATATTATTTTCATTTTATTATTATCAATAACAATTAGATATTTATCTTAATAGATTTAAACATTTATCATGCATAAATATAAAATAACAAAAATAATAATATACAAAAAAATTATAAAATTTTTTTTTCTTTTACTTGAACCGGACCGATCAATGATCCGGTCAACGCTGGTAAGGGTCGATCGACCGGTTCAGCGGTTCGATCGACGGTTCGGGTGACCAGCGGTTCAAACCGGTTCACTGATGGTTCATCTGAATCGATTCAAGTTTGGCTGAAGCAGGTCATCGGGTCGGATTGCGTGGGTCTCGGGTCGGGTTCGATCCACGCACGGATCCTCTACGCTTGAAAAGGCGTCGTTTTGGTTCTATGCTCAAAACGACATCGTCTTACCTTTATGTTTTCTATAAAAATCAGATTTTTTTTGCCTCAGTTCATTTCATTCACAGAAAAAAAAAAGGTTTGAAGGTTCTCTGGCCTTGTCGAAATTCAACGTCGTGCTTGCGCCGGCCGTCGTGTGGGTCGCCGCTGGCGGTGGTTGTCGGTGACCAAAAAATGGGCAAAAAGTCACCAGAAGTTGCTCTCGACGCCCTCTTTTTGGATTCGACCTTCATTTATCCTAAAAGTGGCTTGACAGTTGCGAATCTATCTTCAAAGTTTTGGATCTCTCATCTTTTTCTTTTTCTTTTTGGACGACTTAAACTAACTATTTCTCCTTCTTGTTTCATGTGACTATGGCGCTGAGGTTCCTCCCTGTAGGGAGGATTGTGTTGTTTTTTTTTTTTTCTTCTATTTTCTTTGGCTAAATCTGTTTTGTTTTCAGTTTGGGTATTTTTCAGGGAGGTGTTTGAAATTTGGTTTTTTATGCGCGGGAATGAGGGTCTGTCTGGGGATGTTGAGAGTGTTTTAAGGAGGGTTCGTCTGAGCTTGAGGGTTTTTCCGAGAGCTTTCAGAAAGGGGGGTTCCAAAGAGCTAAAGGGGAAAGGGGCTGGGAATTTTAAAGAACTCCAATTAAGGGGATTTGGGTGGCTATATGTGGCTGTAGGCTGGTGAGCGTGGGTAGACAGAAGGCTGGTCAGAGGGCTGTAAGTTGACTGGTCGGGGGCAACAGCAGCGCCAGCCACCTTACTTTTTGTTTTTCTTTTTTTTTTATTTTTTTTGTTATTTTTTTATAATAATTAATAATTATTTTTTAAAATTATTATTATTATTATTATTATTAAAATTATTAATATTATATTAAAATGAAAACAGTAGACCCAAATAAAACTGATGTTTACAGCTATCCCTCTTTGCACATTACTGAGAATCAGAAATAGGGCAAAGACAAAGACAACGATTTTGTCTGAAAGCAAATCGTGTTTTTTTTTTTATTTTTTTAAAACACAAAATGATTGGGATGACACCACAAGTTGAAAAATAGTGAATCGATCGAGATAACAACGCGAATATAATTTATACCCGAAAGTTTTACAAAATCATGCCTAGAAGTCTTACAGAATCAATTGGGATAACATCATAAGTCAAAAGATAAAGAATCGATCGAGATAATACTGCGATTCAAAATTATGCCTGGAGGTCTTAAAAATCATGCTCGGAGGTTTTACAAAATTGACCGGGATAACACTGTAAGTCAAAAAAATAAAGAATCGATCGGGATAACACCGCGAATCGAATTTATGCCTAGAGGTCTTACAAATTTCAAAATATTTGAATGCTCCTCATAATCAGAGACAATGAAACTTTAAAATTTTAAAATCTTTTATCTTGAAAAATCGTGCGTAAAGGCTTTTAGAAATTATGCTCGAAGGTCTTATAAATCTTAAAATCTTTGAATGCTCCTCATAATCAGAGGCAATGAAACTTTAAAAATTTAAATTTTTTTTGAAAATGGCTTTTCCCCAATCAGAGTTAATGAATGCAATCAATGATACAAATGTCCATCTTGATCAAATGATGCTAATGGAAATGTTGATAAAAATACAAATCTCAATGCAAATGCAAGAATGCGAATGCTTGATGCAACTATATTTGACAATGACGATGTTCTTTTCATGTAAATGCTCCTACCAATACCTTTTCTTAGGATGCGGATGCCATGGTGCAAATGTGAATTTTCTTATGGTGCGAATGCAAATATCTTGTGCAAGTGCAAATACAAGTGATGCAAATGCGAATGTCTTTCTTGTGGTACAGATGTAAGTGATGCAAATGCAAATATCCCTTTCATGTTGCATAGATGAACGGTGCAAATTTGAATATATTTTTTTTTAGGTCAAATGTCTTTCTCATGATACAAGTAATGCAAATGCAAGATCTTTCAAAAGGTTTTGCATTGAGAAAAAAAAATTTTTTTATTCTAGAGAAAACCTTGAAACTCTAAAACTTATTTTGGGTAAAATAAACTGGGCTTAAATTTTATTGAAGGCCAGCTAAACTGAGCTTAAAACCTCATTGATGGCCAGATAAAATGGGCTTAAATGTCATTGATGACCAGATAAACTGGACTTAAAACTTCATTGATGGTTAGATAAACTAGGCTTAAATGTCATTGATGACCAGATAAACTGGACTTAAAGTTTCATTGATGGCCAGATAAACTTAGCTTAAATGTCATTGATGGCCAGATAAACTGGGGTTAAAATGGCCAGATAAATTGGGCTTAAAACTTTATTGATGGCCAATTAAACTAGGCTTAAATGTCATTGATGACCAGATAAAGTGAGCTTAAAGCTTCATTGATGGCCAGACAAATGGGGTTTAAATGTCATTGATGGCCAGATAAATTGGGCTTAAAGCTTCATTGATGACCAGATAAACTGAGCTTAAAATTTATTCTTTTTTTTTTAAATTTGGCAATCTCTATCAAAAATGAAAAAGGTAAAGATTTTCTTTCCAAATGGATGTAATAGTTCTGTAGATAGCGATGTTTATTCAAAAGGTTCCAACCCTTGAAGGGAATGAAAGAGGCATGCAAGCTCACAAATGGAACATAAGCTTTTCTAAAAGCATGAATTCCTTGAAAATTAAGCATATTCAACATTTTTCTTAGTCTCTAAATGTGACATTTTGATATATGTCAAGATCAGCTGTAAAGGCTTGAGATTTTAAAGAGTTATTTGGGAATAATCAACCCATCTCAGACTTCTATGGCTTTGATATTTTAGATCTTTCAAAAAGATTTGACTTTATTTTTGTTTAGCATCCACCATACTTAGCATCAAGAGTGACCTTTCAAGGTTAGCTCTAGATTGCCCTTTTGAGGGTTTTCACCCTAGAGTGACTTTTATTTCTATTTTTCTCTTTTTTTTAACACACCATGCACTTGAGAATTCAAATCTAATCCAAAAGAGGAAAAGAATTTTTTTCAAAAAGGTTTAATGGTTCAAACAGAAGATTAGGTAATAAAAGGAAAACTCAAAAACTTCATGTTCATTTTTTCAAGAGAAACTCTTCAAGTTTAAGCTTTCATACCTGATCCAATATGGACTTTTCAAAGGTTGTAATGTAGGTTAAAGTTCATGATTACCAAAGAAAAGGATAAAAAGGCCCAAAATAAGTATTTAAGGGTATTTGAAACTAAGGATAATTTTTCATTGAAAGGATACACTCTAAGGTATATTCTATTTTATGCTTTCCACCCATTCATTTCTTTTTTTTTTCTTCCTTTCCTTTCATTTTTTTTCCTCCTTTCACTAAGTGGATTCAAAACTTTTATGAAATTTTATATTAGGTTTTTGCCCCTATCACATGAGATTCCATTAGACATTTTCATTCTTATCCTTCAAACGCATTCTTTTTTTTTGCCCCCAATATGAAAGGTGATCCTTAGTGAATGTTTGTTTTAAAAGAATTCAATCAGGCTCAAAGGGGTAACAAGAGATAAATTTTTATTTTTGTGAAGAGATAATGAAAGATAGCCATTTGTCATTTCAAGCATAAACACTTAAATTGAAGACTACTCTTCAGGAAAATGAACTTGGAAAAAGGTTTTTTTATCTCAAAAATTTTTTTGGTTTTTTTTTTCTTTTTTTTTTCAAAACCTTGACTTTGTTATGACCTTTTTGGATTTGCTCAAATTTTTTTTAGTGCATGATGTCATAACTATTTTTTTCCTTTTTTTCTCTTTTTTTGTTGTTTTTATTTTTTTTTATACCCCCATAGCTCACACCTAGATTCATTTTGCCAGTAACACATTTCATGAAAGATGCCTCATTTTAGCAAACCACCCATAATGAAAGTAATTACAAGAGAAGGGTCATATGAAATGGATAAGAAAAGGATTATGCGAGGTAAACATGTTTAAGGTATCAAATGATCTAAGTTACTCCATAAAAAGAGAACAAAAGGGTTAATCATAACTCAAGTTGCCTTAGAGGTAATGAGATATTTCTTTTCTGACAGATATACCTCAAGACAAAGGATCGAGTTAATTTTGGGATAAAAAGCCAAAAGGGTAGTATGCTTAAGTGCATTTTACAAAACTTGGATTTAAAAATTTTGGAACTGCAGCATAATCTTGTCATATTAAATTATCGCATTTGAATTCTAAAAAAGAAAGTCATATAGACTTGATTTTCTAGGAACCACACATTTTTTTAATGGTTGTTTCATTTGTTCATTGCCTTAGAAAAGAATATTGCCAACAATATTATGTGAAAATAAGGTTCACAAATTCGAATTCAAGGTTATCAAGGGGTCATGACTGATGAAATAAGGTCAACTGAATGAGCAAATTGGCATTTAGGTATTTGAAAAATTTCTAATAGTGATCGCCAATTCATTTTAGACTCAAAACTTCATTTTTTTCTTTTTTTTTTGCTTTTTTTTTTCAATATATTTCTCTAACCTCGATACTTAACCACATGGGGCTTTATTCATATCTAACATCTTCCCTCTTTTTTTTTAAAAAAAAAAACCAACTACATATCGAAACTTACACAAAATAAAACACTATGATGCACAATGTTTACTCATGCAATGCAAACCTTAAGACTTGACCAAAAAAAATTTATCATCTTGATCATACTTTTTAGATGATATTCAAAGTTACATAAATAAAAGTTTCTCCCTTGATGTTTTAACTTTAGCATCACTAACTTGCAACTTTACTACTATCAATCATCAAAACTACCAACTAGCTCTTTAAACTTTACATCATCTGCATCGATCAAAGCTTGAACTTTATCCTTGAAGGCAGTACAATCTTCTATGGAATGCCCTTTAACTCTATCATAAAATTCATATTTAGTATTAAGATTATACCATTTCAGGTATGGAGGCTTTTTGGGTCTTGCAGAAACAACAGAGATCATATGATTCTCTATCAGTAATGTAAAGAACTCAACGTAAGGGATTGAAAGAGAATGATACACTTTGGCTCTCTTTCTCTTACGACTCTATGAATGGTTTAAGTTGATCCTTGGTTCTGTTCATGGTGAAAAAATTTGAGCACACAGATGAAATGGTCGAGGAAAATTATCGATCAAAGATATTGGTTGGGGACAATATGATAGCCATTGTGAATAATCATCCGTTGGATCTTTCTGCATCATGGTGAGATTTTTTTCATTTTACCATTTAACAATTGTTTCTTGGACTTGTTTTAAGAAAATATCTCCTCTTTTTTCATCACCAGTATCTATAATTCTTCCCCTTCTTATCCCATCCTCAATTCTACCCACAGCAAACAATAAATTCGCAAACTTTGATGAAGTATTACTGATCAACTTATCATAATAAGGAGAAGGAAAGGTATCCACAAACAAGGAATTTAACTCCCTATTGGTAAGAGGTGATTGTACCTATGATGCCATATTCTTTCATCTAACAGCATATTTTTTATAACTCTGATTGGGGTTCTTTCTCATATTTTGGAACGTTATTCGGTTTGGAGTCAACTCCAACATCTACTGGTATTGCTTCAAGAATACCTGTGATAAATCCCTTCAAGTACGAATTTGATTACTTTTCAGACTATAATACTAATTAGCTGCTGTCCCAGTCAAACTTTCTTGAAAGACATAAATAAACAGCTTTTCATCATCAGCATACCTAACCATTTTGTTACAGTATTGAGTCAAATGTATTTTAAGACATCCAGTTTCGTTATACTTTTCAAAATCTGAGGCTTTGAATCTTGATGAAATAACTAGATCAAACACTAGACTAAGTTCATTGGCGTCAACATTTTCGTACACATCATGGCCTTCAATTACTTTCAATCTCTCTTTCAACAGATCAAATTTATCTTTCATTATCATATCTCTTGATGGATTTGACACACTATTTAATTTTTTTAATTCTTTAAAATCATCCCATTAGGCACAATAGTGGAGTCGTTAAGAGTACATTTGAGACCAACATTTGTCTGAATTGATGGCATCTTGACAGAAATGTCAATAAAAGGTTGATGAATAGTTAGAGGTACTTGTGGCATATGAGCGTCTTGAACATACGTGGATCCAGATGGATACAATGGTGTCTCAATAGTTGTTTCCTCCCTTGCCCTGTGTGTTTCAACAATTTTTTTTCCTTTTGTCAACTCTACTAACATCTGTTTAATTCTGTCAACTATCTATTCATGTTTTGTTGCATTCATGTAACTGTTTCACTGATCTCTCCTTGAGCCTTTTCTACTCTGTCCATTGAACTGGCATATTCATTTTTCATGATTCTGGTACTGACTCGAGTGCTATAAGTATGCAGACTCAACTGACCTCGTTTTTTAAAATAGCTATCCTTAAACCTTTTATTAATTATCAGAAGTCAGAAATGCATGGCATGAATTCTATTATATATAAAAAAATTACTTCGAAGGTTTGACGAAAGTATATTTACAATTATCATTTCTTGTCCTTAGCTGGCATGAAAAGCAATGAATTCAAGCAAATGATGCATGATATGCAAGTCAAATTTTGTTACTTTGGTGAGGGAAAACTTGAATTCCATCCTATATTCAAAATGGGTCATCTAGATATATCCCTTCTGTCTCAAAAGTTTGGTGAAAACATACTTGCAATCATCATTCTTTCTTACACTCTTTTAGACACGTTAATAAAATAAACAGATGCATCAATTCATAAAAAATCTAGGTTAAAAGAAGTTTCCATTCATTTCCAAAAGCATCAAGTTTACACATCATGAACCATTCTAGGGTTGAGGCCAAAAAGTGCCAAACCTGCTCCCACTTCCCTTTGTCTCTCCTAAAAAATAGTTAACTATGATTACTATGGAGGATAACTCTTTGCTTAAAAAGTTTTTTATTCATCATCTTGACCAACCCTACTGTTGGCTGTAACACTGCCTACCATCTTGGCATGGGTCAAAGAAGGGTTTTCATGAATAACTAGTTTCATCTTGGCATCAAAATTCAGATATCCAACTTTCATCAGTCCTTACACCCGATGTTTCAAAGCTGTGCAATTTTTCAAAGAATGGCTAATGATGCCAAAATGGTATTACATCGAGCATTGAGGTCATACCATTCGGGGAAAGGTGGTTTGCGAGGTTTAGCAGGGATAGGGGCAATGAGATAGTTTTTTAAAAGTAATGGATACAACTCTGTGTAAGACATGGGTATTGGATCAATAGAGATTTTTCCTTTAGTGTTGCCAGAGTTTTTCTGTCCTATGGTTGGTTTGCTTTATTGAAAATATAATAGCTTAGTTGGTCTTGAGGTGAATTGAAAAACTTTAGGTCAAAGATTGAGCTCAAAAGGTAGTGACGGGATACTATGTTGAACAGGCGATTGTGAAATATGAGATGGTGGATATGGGTTCAGGTGTGAAATTCTTGGTGGTTACATGAAAACTGGGGGCCTAATCCTAGGTGTTTAGAAATGAGGTTGAAAATGGTCATAAGAAAGATTTTGGTACGAGTTTGGACTTGGGATAGTTTGTGAAGATTGTTTAAAGCCAACTGGCTTATTCTTGGAAATCAAACTTTTAAGCTCAGTTATTTGCATGGCTAGTTCACCCCTTCCTCTCTTGAGTTCACCCAAACCTTGGTTATTGTTAAAATCACCCAATGTTTTAGCATGCTCTAACAGAGTGCTGGAACTATCGAAAGCTAATTGACCTTGACTTGACGAAAGTGACAACAGTCTTTGAGGAGGAACAAACTCAACTCCATCACTACCTCTAACCATTTTTATCAATTGAGCCATCTGTTGTTTCATCTCTCAAAGCTCAAGCCATAATTCCTCTTGATTTAACTCCAAAGCACTAATCCTTGCTTCCAATTGATCTTCCATTTTCGTCACTCTGACTCCCACCAAGACAAACATTTTATTTCGGGACTTAGATCAAAAATTCTAGAGTATTACCCTTATTGAATGAATATCACAAAAACAAAGACACACAAAGTATGTTTATGAATACATGAATATGAGAATGTCACGAAATGCATATATACTTATGACAATGGATTTTTATATGTACAAAGACCCAAATAAAAATTTTCGTCAACCATGAATATGTATGCAAAAAATGCAATGTTATGTTGCAAGAATAGTGGATATGAAATGCAACGTTTGTTCCATACGACCCTACCACTCATGAATTTATATGCATGAAATGCAATAACATATTTACATGAATGATGAGATGTATTCCTATGACTAATACAGCATACTTGTATGGAATGCATGAACCTACCAAGTGCATGTTATATTTTTACATGGGATGTAATGCTTGTATTATGCCAACTTAGTGAAACTGACACTACCTCTTATGATGTATATGGGATGGGATACATGTATTATTTTTTTATGATGTATGAAATACAAAAAATGAAACAAAATATATAAAAAAAAAATTTTTAAGGGAAAAACAAAATAACTAGGACATGAAAATTGATTTTTTTATTGGGCCAATAAACAAAGAATTTAAGAAAAAATCTTTAATTTTTATGAAAACCCTTTTTTTTTGTTTTTTTTGGCTTGTTGGATAATGCTTAAAAAAAATCACTTTATTCTAAAATATTTTATGAAATTGTCAAATTTGAACAATTACCAAATGAATGAACTACATGTAAAGAGAAATTTTATTTTTTTCAAGAAAATACTTTTCTTTTATCACCCATTTTTGGTTATTTCTATAAAAAGATCGGCAAGGCTCTACCCTAGCCTAGCTTCATACGGCTCACGATATGCGACGTTAGGATTTATATGTCTAAAGATTCTCAGACTATTCCTCACCTCATCGCCCATTATAGACTAGTAAGGTTCCCCGATCTTCACCCATTATAGGTTATTAACGAAAAATGGTTCAATCTGAGTGGAAGTGTTTCGCTAGCAAATGCGGAGGTTATCACCTCACGAGAACGTAGCTACTTCACTTCCTCCTAAAAGGGAAAGAGCCCGGATCTAGAGCTCATGCATGCGAATAAATATGTAAAGTACGTGCAAAGTAATGTATTAATCAAAATAACATGAATAAATCAAAAACAAAATCAAAATGAAGTAATAACTAACACATAATTTATTTTATTTATTAACATGAATGTTTTTGAAAAATCAAATAAAAGAAATTAAACTAAATATAAAATAAAATCAATTAAATCCAACCATTGTCAATAACGCATAATTAAAATTTTGGCTTGACTCTCAAATAATTTCCCAGCGGAGTCGCCAAGCTATCGTAACTATTTTGGGACCACCAAACGTAAAAGAGTTTTGTTTTAAAATTGAAAAAAATAAAAAGGGAGAGTCACCACCAATCTTTGTTAGGGTGTGATTGACCACCCAAAAGTTTATCCTTTTAATAAAACTATAAAAATGGGTTTAAAGTTTATCAAAAAGAAAAATTTCAATCTACGAAAAATCAGGTTGGATTCGAGAGTCGATTACGTGTGGGGAAGGATTAGCATTCTCACAACGCCCATAAATTAGTACCACTTAATTACGCGCTATTTTCAATATTGGATAAAAATGATTTTAATTTGAAATTTAACACTAATTCCCTTTATTTGGAAAAATAAAATTTTGCTAAAATTTTTATTTAGAAATATTGAGAAAATATTTAAGGTAAAGAATTATCTTAAAATTCTCTAACATCTAGGCAGAATTTAAGATAACTCTTTTCGCTTAAGATTTAACACAATAATCCTTAAAATAAAATAACAATCTTAATAGAAAATCCTTTCGGAATGTTATTTTTATTTTATTTTATAATATCACAAAAAGATTTTTTTTAAGTATTATTCTTTTTTTATTATAAAATATTTTATCATCGAACCATAAATTAAAAAGAGAATAATGCAGACAATTATCAATGATAACATGCTAACGTATGTATGCTAATGAATGTCATGTAAAATGAAATACAATTTAAGAGTTAGATTCTTAAGTAAAATGAGATCACCCCGACTCTCCAACATCTAGGCAGAGCTTAGGTACGACTGTTTATATTTAAGATCCCAATTTTATTATACTTTTTATTTATCAATCTTATTATTAATGTGAATTAAGAACTCGTGTGAAAAACTTAATGAAATAGAGTTTCCTAAATACCCCATCATTTAGGTAGTATTCGGGAACAAACCATTTTCATATGAGATTTTCACACGTGTCCTTAAAGTTTTGAAATAGATTTAGGGTAAAGGTTTAGGGTTTAAGTTTAAGGTTTGGGGTTTAATTAAAACGCGAACATCTCTAAAAATCTCCATCATCTAGGCACACTTTCGGAACAAGTTCAAAAAAATTTTTTTTTTAAATTTGAAAACTAATTAAAAATTTCTTATATATTTCTTTTTATGAAAATTTATTAATAATAATTCCTCAACATCTAAGCGAAATTATTTGTTTAGAAAAATATTTTTTATTCCCTCCAACATCTAGGCAGGAAAAATAAAAAGCTTATTCCATTATTATTATTTAAACATTTTAAATATTTTTTTAGCTATTATCCTATATTATTTTCATTTTATTATTATTGATAACAATTAGATATTTATCCTAATAGATTTAAACATTTATCATGCATAAATAAAAATAACAAAAATTATAATATACAAAAACAATTAGAAAAATTTTTTTTTTACTTGAACCGAATCGGTTAACGATCCGATCAATGCTGGTTTAGGTTGATCTGACCGGTTCAACAGTACGGACGACCAGTGGTTCAGACCGGTTCACCGGTGGTTCGTCTGAACCGGTTCAAGGTTAGCTGAAGCGGGTCGTCGGGTTGGGTTACGTGGGTCTCGGGTCGGGTTCGATCCACGCGCGGATCCTCTATACTCAAAATGGCATCGTTTTGGTCTTATGCTCAAAACAATGTCGTTTTGCCCTTATGTTTTCTATAAAGATCAGATTTTTTTTGCCTCAGTTCATTTCATTCACAGAAAAAAAAGGGTTTGGGGGTTCTTTGGCCTTGCCGAAATTCGACGTGGTGCCTGCGCCGGTCGTCGTGTAGGTCGCCGCTAGCAGTGGTCGCCAGTGACCGAAAAATGGGCAGAAAGTCACCAAAAATTGCCATCGACACCCTCTTTCCGGATCTGACCTTCATTTGGCCTAAAAGTGGCTTGACAATCACGAATCTATCTTCAAAGTTTCGGATCTCTCATCTTTTTCTTTTTTTTTTGGACGGTTTAAACTGACGATTTCTCCTTCTTGTTTCAGGTGGCTGTGGTGCTGAGGTTCCTCCTTGCGAGGATGACTGTGTTGTTTTTTTTTATTTTTGTTTTCTTTGGCTAGATCTATTTCATTTTCGATTTGGGTATTTTTAGGGAGGTGTTTAAAATTTGGTTTTTTATGCGCGAGAATGAGGGTCTATCTGGAGGTGTTGAAAGTGTTTTGAGGGGGGTTCGTCTGAGCTTGAAGGCTTTTTCAAGAGTGTCCGAGAGCTTTCAAAAAAGGGGTTCCAGAAAGCTGAAAGGGAAAGGGGCTGGGAATTTTAAAGAACTCCAATTAGGGGGATCTGGGTGGCTGTATGTGGCTGTAGGCTGGTGAGCGTGGGTAAACAGGGGGTTGGTCAGAGGGCTATAAGTTGGCTGGTCGGGGGACGGTAGCAGCGCCAGCCACCCTACTTTCTATTTTTCTATTTTTTATTTTTTTTGTTTTTTATTTTTTTATAATAATTAATAATTATTTTTTTAAAAAAATATTATTATTATTATTATTATTATTATTAAAATTATTAATATTATATTGAAATAAAAACAGTAGACTCGGACAAAATCGATGTCTACAATAAGTGTAGAGACAATTTTGGTAAGAGGCATTTGATGATGCTCAAGTATCTCTCTAATGTACTTATGTTGAGATAAAAATAAGCCTGTTGATGTTGGAATTACCTTAATACTGTATTAAGAAAAAACTGTAGCAGGCCAAGATCTTTAATAGAGAATTGAAAAGATAATACTACAATAATTTGATTCACTATTATTGTAGAGTTGCCAATAACAATGAGCTAATCCACATAAATTAAAAAAATATATTTTCACTCCATTATAAGAATAAATCAATAAAGATGAGTCTGACTTGAACTAATTAAAATTGAATGATAGCAGGAAATTTATCAAACCATGGAACCAAGCCTTTAGTGCCTACTTGAGGCCTTATAGGGATTTGCAAAGTCAACAAACATGATGAGGATAATTTTTGTCCACAAAACTAGAAGGTTACTTCATAAATATTTCTTCTTCAAGATGACCATGAAAGAAAGTATTATTGATATCATGTTGTCACAACAGCCAGTTATGCTGCACTGTAATTGAAAGCACAAGTTGGATTGTTGTGAAATTAATCACTGGATCAAATGTGCTATTATATTCAATATGCGGTCGCTGATGAAATTCTTTTACAACAAGTCTTACCTCATAATGATCAATGCTTCTATCTAGCTTCTTTTTAACACGAAAAACCCATTTACAACCAATTACATTAAGAGTTAGAGCCACTGGAACTAGCTCATGTATTTTGAGACATTAGTATATTAAATTCACTTTGCATTGTTGATTTTCAACGGGGATACTTCATGGCTTATGTTGCATATATTGGTTCAAGAGGCTCCATAGAAGTATGCTTGGTTGTAAGAAACAAACGTTTAAATTTTAATATGTTGTTTGGAGAGTGTGTAGTCATTAGATGAATCCTTACTGGTGGGTTTGCTTGTGATGAAAGTTGGGTAGGAGGTGGAGATGCAATAAGTGGTGATGATGAGGAGTCGACAGAATGTATTTCACTATTTACTCAATGTAATAGCTACAAATTTATACAAAGTATAGAATAGGTTTCTACTCTAAGATAGTACAAGATACGAGACATAAATTCAGCATATTATTGATGCTTGACTAGGAGAGTTGAATTTGGGTTTTATGTTTTTAATAAGAGGCATGATTTCTCTGTTTTTATCATTATTCTTATTTTGACTCATTGCTTCTTCTTTATTCTTATCATTATCCTTATTTTGACCCATTTCTTCTATAGTAATTAGGTCTAATCGATAAGTTTGAGTTGAGTTATTTCATATTACTTCAAATTTAAATCATTTTAAATTCAAATAATTTTAGATTTGAATTTTTAAAATTGATATTCGAGGTATTTGGATTTAAATCATCATGTTTGAGCATTTTTTGAGTTAAATTATTGATTTATTAATCTTTTGGAATGTTTGAGATTGGATCATTTGATCAAATTAGAATTAATTTAGTTCAATTTTATTTTTGAATTTGGGTTATATTTGGATTATTGATTTTTTTTTTTCATCAAATTGAGTTGGATAAGGTTTAAGTTCGGTAAATTAAATAAAATATTCATGAATCAGCTTTAATAATTCTAGATAGGATCATTTCATTAAGATCAATTCACCCAACCCATAAAGACAACACGTTTTTCATCTTCAAAGGTACAAGACATCAAAGTTGGGAAGCAAAATTTGGTTGTTAGATATGATAGCCGACCATCGAACCAAAAAAAAAAAAAAAATTCAAACTAATTAACTAAACATCATATATATATATATATATATATGTATGTATATATATCCTCCCTTTACTTCTCACTTGTAAACCTCTTCGATTTTGCTTAAGTTGGTCTAACGCTCTAAGCACGTTCTTAATTTACCATGTCTCCAAGTTTGATTTTCAATATAGTAAACTATAGCTAAAAATAAACTTATAGTTATGAAATCAAAACTAACGTTATACGCCTAACAAGATATTAAAAGAAAATTAATTGTTCATATGTAAACAACATGTTAATCAACTGAGAGATCAATTTTTATAATAAATGTACGTAAAATTATGAGATAATTTATTGGTTCACTCGTGAATCGTGACTTGATCAAACAATTTACCATCATTACATCCTTAATTACATTAGAAATCTTTTATTTTCAAGTTTCTCTCTATAAGCTTAATTTTGAATTACAAGTAAAATCTAATAGCGGTATACTAGAACAATTACAAATATATAATCCTTAATTTGTTACAATTTGACTAATGAAATTTTATGGTAAGCATGAGGTTATGAAATCTTAATGTCCCATATTCAAATTCCACCATATGTAGATTTGATCAAACTTAATGTTAGATTTATTTAATTATACATTAATTTGTTTGTTAGTTGATGATTTGTCTATTTATTTAATTGATTTTTATATAATACTTTAATATTATTGTAACTTTTTAATATTATTATATTAAATAATACTTTTTTAATGCATTAAAATTTAACTGTGAAAATATTCATGAATCAAATCAGATTAAATCTAATTAATTTTTGAAAATTTTTACTAGATCAATCAACTAAATTTAAAGTTTTTGTAAAATATATTAAAATATTAATATTTTAAAATTAAAATTAAAAAAATATTTTTATTCATTAAATAATATTTTAGACTAAACAAAACTCAAGCCTCAAAAAGTTTATCCTTTGATTCGAATAATCAACTATGATGTTTAATAAAAAATTATTACCATATCTTTTTTTTTTTTTTCATTTTCCTAGAAGAAGAAATAACTACATAAATTTGCCAGATAATAAGAAATAAAATTAAAAAAAAAAAAAAAGGCAAATCAGGCATGATTCAACCTGCTTGTCCGCTCCATTTCCAAGTCAAAAGTAGACGCTTCATATCAGTCCTGGGCCCCTAAATATCATAACTAATTTCACTTTAATCTTCACGCCTTACATTCTGTTTTCTGGTGTTCAAGAAAATGAAGAGTTTTTGGTTTTTCAATGATTATCTTACTTTTACCAAACTCTTACAAAATCATTTTACACTTATTTACTACCCTTCCACTGCTTTTTTTTTTTTTTTTCATTTTCCTGCGCATAAAAAAACCCGTCACTGGAATTAGTTCGTGTAGACATTTTGCCATTTTCTTGAAGTTTTTGCTTTGATTTGATATGAATATAATGAAATGAATGTTAAAACTATATAATGATTAGGCATGCAGTTGCATTTGTGCCTATAATATGAACAATGGTATAATGACTTTTGCTACAGCCTGCAGGATTGTTCTTGTGAGAATATATAATTATGAATCCTTAACATTTTTTCTTTTTAACATAATAATGGAATAACATTTATACGTGTCTATGTACCTCCCCTATTGAGAGTCCAAATGGAAAAGATCAAGTAGTACAAGGCAGATTCAAGGAGCAAAATCAGGTGTCGTCTGTAAATATAAGTTCTAACACTTTGCTTCATATAAAAGACAAAAGGAAAAAAATTTTAAAAAAAAAAAGGATGTTAAAAGAGATGGATCTAAAAAAAGGAAATAGACAAGTAATAGCTATATAGACAAGAAATTTTCCTACCTATATAGTTGTAGAAATGGATATTTTTTATCCATTTTTCACCTACCCTATCAGGCACACTAGTTGAAAAAAAAAAAAAAAAAGAAACATTTCATTTCCTTCAATTCTCCCTCTAACTTTTTAGACCTCATTTTTTTCGTCATTCTTACCGGCAAGACCTAAAGTCAAGAAAAATAGGGGAGGTGCAAGTGATATTGGTGGAAAATTTATTTATAAGTTACATGGTCCATTAATTGAGAATGATTTTCCACTCGGTTTAAGTTAAAAATTGCATTGAAATATTAACTATATGGGACAGGTAAATAACCCTATTTGCAGTTTATAGAAGCAATTCATTGTGTACAAGCTGTATAGAAGCAAACTGACTTCAAACGAAATATGGAAAAGTTTAGATAAGAATAATACCAAAGACCCTAGGGCAATGATCCAAGATGGCAAGCAAGCAAGAAAAGTTGGATGGTTAATATCTAGTTGAGAGCCAAAAGTTCTACAAAAGGAATAACTAAAAATATTGACTAAGTGGATGCTTTCAAGTATGATCTTCAGATACATAATAAGTTAATGACATTAATCCATGACAACAGCAACTAAACAAATTTATAAGTATAAAAACAAGCAAGTAAATCTTGCCATTTCCAGCCTACATATATCCACAAATTAAATCCCAGGGATAGAATAAGTGTCAGCCAACCAGAATTGTTAGTGCCTGCAATAAGTACTGACATCCTTGACTTTACTAGAGAGGTACATGAGGATTTCTATTCATTGGACTTTTTTTTTTTTTTTTTGGGTCAACACCCTAATGCTTTGGATCAATCTCTTGAAAGCACAGTTCATATGCTTAAAAGACTAACTAGAGTACAAGTTGACACCTCCTCCAGAACCAACTCAATAACTCAGTAGTTATGTAATAGCATATTGGAACCAAACTAATTTCTCTTGTACTCAGTATTCTCAAAAGCTAATAAAATTTTCCAAGCATACAAGTACTAACAATTCTAATCATTTTATATATATAAATATCGCAGATGGTTCACCTCTACCAAAACTTAGTTGCCTATGCATTGTTGATTTTCCATTTTTATTGTTGCTAATTTCATGATGATTATGTGTATCTACCCTCCAGTTTAAGGATTAATAACCACTGAGTTCTATGCTTTCGATCAACATAAGATGAGTCATCAGTGACCTCTGGTACAATGTCAACAAGTTATAGCATGTTGGATCTCGAAAAACATTTTACAACAAATTAGGTAGTAAACTAGGTGCTTACCATGCAATATTTTCCCAATGAAGGAAACCACCATGGCCGCTAGCATTTGTGAACTTATAGACAGCTCCGTCAACTAGTCACAAATAATTAAACATGGTCAAATATTGAATTTATTACGATAAAATGTCGAGTTACCACATACCAGACAAGCCAAACCTAACATATTGTCTCCGGAGTTATATATACCTTCATATCCTTCAAAAACTGGATCTTCAGACAGGAGAAGGGGAGTATCCAAATCAACAAATCTGTACAGTACGTTTGTAAGTTAAACCTTAAAATAACAACAATAAACTCATACAACAAAATGCAACTGATATTAGTGAGAGCTGATAATATAGACATGAAAGCAACTGCTGCCATTTCTCTAACAAGGATGATGATACTCACTGGAAACATCCAAGGCCAGCAGCAAGATGGCCGGCAAAGCCCATGGCAAGTCTGGTTTCCACCATACCACCAATCATGAGATTCAGTCCTGTTGCCTTAGCCACCTCAATAATTTCAAGAGCACCAACGACTCCAACTTTGGCAAGCTTAATGTTAACTACATCTGCAAGTTCCCCCTGTACTATTTTCTTAACATCAGCCATACTTCGACAGCTCTCATCTGCAGCAACAGATACCTTATATTTGTTTTTTGCAAAATGACTAACATGGCCAAGACCTTCCCAATCATCTCTATGAACTGGCTGTTCAAAAAGAACAGGAGTCACCCCCATTTCTGCAGGAAAAAGAAAAGATTAATATTAAAAATAAAAAAACTGAAGTTGCGAGATACCTAAAAGTGCTGAAATATAATTGGTATTGGAGAATGTTACAAATCTTTCAATCCTAGATCATGCACAAGCAAATAATTTGTTCCTTTGTGCTCATTTTTTGTCATAGCTGGTATGCAGAATCTTAACTTAGTGTCTCTTATACAATCTCTACCATGTAATTTTTCAAGAACTTCAATAGCCTCTTCAGGTTTATATCCCTCATTAGCATCCAAGATGAATGAACAATCAGGGTGGGCCGCACGTATCGCTTGTAAAACTTCAATGTCAGCTTTCAGGTTCTTTCCCACCTTAAGCTTCAAAGTTTTGAATCCTTGTTTGTGATACTTTGAAGCTAATACAGCAGCTTCAGCAGGGGAAACAATAGGAATCTGCACATATAAAAAGGCTGAACTGACAGATGGAAACTAACAAATGGAAGAGACCATCAGTTGTAGTAGGGATTTCTCCAGATTTTTATTTTTTTTCTCTTTAAAGGAGAAAGGGAAGGCAACAGAAATGAAAAAAAAGAATTAAGTCATTTTTTTTTATGAAGAAAGAGAGAAACTGAACTGTTATATCAGTGGTTATCATATTTGAAGCTCCACCAAATAGTCTCCACAGAGGTATGCCAATGCTCTTAGCAACTGCATCAATCAATGCCATCTCAACTCCTGCCCTAACCTTCAGTTGCAAGAACAGTCAAATGAAACATATAAAAGCCTCCTATTTACAAGAATTTAAAAATGAAACAGAACAAAGGAGAATTACAATCTTCCATTAGACTGTATGATGCACATGCATACGTTTGATTAAACTCTCACCCCAATCTTCAGTTGCAAGAACAATCATATAACGGATACAAAAGCCTCTAGGTTGTGAGAATTCAGAAATGAAGCTGAGATATAAAAGGTGTATTATAGACCTGAGCTTCAAGTGCAATAATGGACTATGAGAAACCAAAAAAAATACCCTCCTATGCAGAAGAATTCAAAAAAGAAACTGAAAAAAGAGAATGTGTATGGTTGTGCCCGCATGTGCTCTCTCATTCTCAAACTATTTCCCTTTCTATTGCAAGAACAGTCTAACAGGGGAAGTCATGTATGAGAACTAAAATATGGAATTGAATATAGACATCTGTTTTGACCACATACTTCTTATTTTCGCCATTTTCTTTTCTCTTGCTGAACCACTCAGGTAAAATGTGAATTCCAAAACATAGCAACCAGCAAGAAGTCATAAGCCTCTAAAGCAAGTCATGCATAAGTGCGGTGAGACCAACTCCAATATAAAACGCTTCCATAGTTCTATTGTTTGATAAGAATTTATCTAAATTGTATGTAAGAATGTTTTATGAACGAATAATGAGCCGTTACTATTGGAAAAATGCTGGCTCAGTTGAAATTGGTGGTCTATTAAAACCAGGTGCCATCTTTAAGTTCTTCAAAGCCCATAAGGTTTAATATGATCTAAATAAGCAACAAGGGATCACAGGCCTTCAAAAACCTTCTACCTGGTTGCATGGTAAAAAGAGGGGGTAAAGTATGGAGGGATCAAATCAAGTAAGCCAACTACAGTTTCTTGAATTACATTCACTAGGAAGTTAGCAATTTGGTTATACCTTTAACTGCTACTATCCTGCACAAACACTTTCTCACTAACCAAACAGAAGAAAAATTTTATCATCCAAGTAAAATAGTTTAGTAGTTAAAATCCAAACAACCAATAACAAAAGCCAAAGAGAGGACTATCAAAAAAAGGCAAAATAGAACCCAAAACTCCAAACACCCAAAAAAAAAAAAAAAAAAAAGCAAACTCACAGAAGCAAACTGATGTCCAGGCAAAACATCACCAATCTCCCCCAGTACTGCCCCGAGAGTCATGGAAGAACAACTCTTGAGCATCTCACAGGCCTCCTTGGCCTTAGCCATGGCAGTAGGCTGATCCTCCACCGTAACAAAAGGCAGAATCGGAGCCTCACCCCAACCAACACATCCATTTTTCAACTCGATCCTGATGGCCACATTCTCCACCTTCTCAAGCCTAGAAGAGGCTATGGTGAAAGGAGCAATCAAAGGTACATTCAGTGGTCTGTTCTCAGCTTTCTGGACTTCCATAGTGAAAGTTTCCATCAAATTCTTGAACCCAAAATTTGTTGCATAAGCAGTAGCGGGCAGTTCCATCGAATTTTTGACGTACAGATTGCAAATGGGCAGTTGGAGTTTGTGGTTTGTGGGATATTGAGGGATTGAAAGGGGTTTTCGGGAAGACAGAAAGAGACCCAATTGAAAACATTTCCTGCAGTGGGGTTTTGTTTTGGGAGACTTTGATTGGTTCGTGAGAGTGAGAGAAATAGAATGATATGAAGAGAAGCTGCCATAACCATTGCTCGCGATTCTTCTTTCGAGTGGGCTTTGTTTGAAAAATATTGAAAAAATACTTGAAATGCTTATTTTATATTGGACATGTCCGTCTTCATGCTATTGTATGCATGCGTTTGAGCAATTGTTCCTGACCTCACCTGACCTGAGTAATTTATTTTTTATTTTTTTTATTTGCACGGTGTATATATTATAAAATATTAAAAAGTAATTTGATTTTTTTTTCAATAATTGTGGATCAAACTTAAATAATTAGCAGCTTGCTTTGTTGATAATAAGATTTCTGTGCATGCGTAGATTTTTGCTACAAATCTGGTGATGCAGGCCGGTTAATTCTTGAGTTTAGTCCAAAATAAATTTAATTTTGCTGCTTTTTATTGTGGTTTTTAAACTTGTCCTAGAATTAATTAATTAATTAATTGGATGAATGGTTAAATTGACTCGAAAAATAATAATGGTTAAAAAATGAATTAATATTATATGTTTCGAAGAAATTAAGTGGGTAGAAAAAAAGACCAAAGAGTTAGAAACATAGAGCTCTAAGTTTTGGTACATAGGTAAGCATAAGAGTAGAAATGGAGTGGAGTTAATTGTAGATAAGAATCTAATGCATAATGTAGTTGAGGTTAAAAAAAAAAAAAGAGAAAATTTTAATTGTTAAATTTATTTTAGAAAGAGGTTAACGTCATTAATGCATATGTCCCATAAATAGCTTTGAATCAAAAGAGTAAGCAAAAACTTTAGGAAGATTTAGACAAGATAGTGTGAGTTATACCATATAGAGACAATTTGTTTATTTGTGGAGATATAAATGGTCACATAGGCAAATATGGTAATGACTTTGAGAGAGTATATGTAGGATATAGTTTTGAAAAAAGAAATGATATTAGAGATATTTTTCTAGAGTTTGCCACTACATTTGATTTAACTATATTAAACATGTGTTTTAAAAAAAGGGAATCACACTCAATGACATTTAGAAATTGATTAAATGCTAGTCAAATTAATTTCTTTTTTACGAGAAAAGAGAATAGAAGTAGTTATAAATATTGTAAAGTTATACCGAATGAGAGTTTGACAACACAACATAGATTGTTATTATTCAATTTATTTCACCTCATGGGGTTAAAAAAGAGACATCAGAGTCATGAACTACGTATTAAGTGGTGGAATTTGAAGAGGGACAAAATGATAGCGTTTAGGGATAGAATAGTAACAGAAATTGAGTGGAAGCCTGATGAAAATGTAGAAGTGATGTGGAAAAATATTATAGTTGGAATTTAAAAGGTTGTTAAAGAGATACTTGGCTAATCTAAGAAGAGTACACCATTAGGAAAGGAATCTTGGTGGTGAAACGAAGATATGAAAATGGTAATTAAAGCTAAGCAAAAATGTTGTAAGAATTTATGGAACAATAAGGATGAAGAGAGTTATCTAAAGTATAAGACAATAAAAAAGAAAACCAAGAAGGCTATTCAAAACTCAAAGAGTAGGATACATGAAAAGTTATATAGAAAACTAAAAACAAAAAAGGAAGAAAAAGAACTGTTTAAAATTGCTAAGATGAGGGATAAGAAGAGTAAGGATCCTAATGGTGTTAGATACATCAAAGACGATAACAGAAGAGTTTTAATGAAGAATAAAGAGATTAAGAAAAGATGAAAAGATTATTTTGATAGTCTCTTTAATAGCAGTTTTAAGCATGATATAGGTGCATTAAACATACCTTCTCAAGATGTGAATTATATGTTTATGCATAATATTAAAAGCTATAAGGTTAAAGAAGCTTTGAGAAAGATGAGAGTAAAAAAAGCTATAAGACCAAATAGAATTTTTATTGAAGTCTAGAAATGCTTGGGTGAAATAGTGATAAGATAGTTGATGAATCTTTTAACAAAATTTGACGTACTTAAAAAATGCCAGAAGAATAGAGGAAGAACACTCTTGTGCCTTTATACAAGAATAAAAGTGATATACAAGATAGTTTGAACTATTGAGGAATAAAACTTATGAGTCATACTATCAAACTTTGGGAAAGAGTAATTAAATGTAGGTTGAGACATAAGGTCACTATCTCTGAAAACCAATTTGGGTTTATGTTAGGATGCTCCACAATAAAGGTGATCCATTTTTTGGGGCTTTTATTAGAGAGTTTTCAGGTGAGAAAAAAAGATTTACATATGGCATTTATTAACTTGAAAAAAGCATACAATAAAGTCCATCGAGATGTGTTTTGGTAGGCCTTAATGAAGAAAAGAGTCCCCTTAAAGTACATCAACATAGTTAAAGATATGTATTAAGGAGTGGTAACGAATGTGAGGATGGTTAGAGACGTGATAGATAGCTTCCTCATTACCTTAGGATTATATCAAGGCTCATCACTAAATCCATTTCTTTTTATATTAGTTATGGACAAATGTATCTAAGATAAGATATCATGGTGTATATTATATGTTGATGATATAGGTTCCATTTGTTTAGTAAAAATTGATTTTTGAAAAATGACTTTTGCATTTTTAGGTGTTTATTCGGCGAAAAAACTAGCTGATTAACGAAAAATGACTTCCTGATCAATGAAAAATGAAGCTATTTTTTTAGAAATGTCTTATGGATTCGAAAAAAGAAAGATATTTTTCAGAAAAAAGTTGTCTATGAGTAGATCTATTTATTAATACTTTTGAGTATAATTTTACTTATAAATATATATTAATAAATAATATCATATAAATAAATAATATACTATTAATAATATTATTATAATATATTCATAAATAATATGATATTAATAAATAATATTATAATATATTAATAAATAATATATTATATAATAAATATTATTATAAATAAATATTATACTCATATATTAATTTTAATAAAATAATATTATATTAATAAATCTTATATTAATAAATAATATTGTAATATATTAATAAATAATTATAATAATAATAATATTAATTTAATTAATAAATATTATAATAATATATTAATAAATAATATACTATTAATATAATATAATAAATATTATTAATAAATAATATTATAATTATATTAATAAATAATATAAAGAATAATAAATAGTTTTATTTTAAATATTTTTTACATTAACGTAATATTTTAATATTAAATATTATTATTAAAATATAATTATTTTAATATTAATAATTTTAATAATAAATAATTTCAATATATTTTAATAACAAATAATTTTTAATATTTTAATAGTTATATTAATATTATTTGAAAAAAAAAAGATTTTTCAGAAAACAATTAAACAACAGAATACATTTTTCTTTAACTCATCCAAATAATAAAAAAAAATTTTCAATTAAAAAAATGTAAACATTTTCCAAAACTCGTTTTTCAAAAGTCATTTTTTACGAAACAAATGGAGTCGTAGTCTTAGTTGTTGAAACTAATGATAACCTGAATACGAAATTAGAATTATGTAAGAGTACATTAGAATTTTGAGGTTTTAAATTGAGTAGATGTAAAACTGAATATATTAAATGCAAGTTTAGTAATTATAAGGAAACGAGTATCGGTGTGATTAAGTTGGATGGTAAGGCAGTACTAAAGAGTAGCCAATTTTAATATTTAGGATCAATTATTTAGAGTGATATTGAGATAGAAGGGGATGTCAAGCATAGGATTCAAGTAGGATGGGCGAAATGGTGAAGTGTGTTGGGTGTGTTATGTGATCGTAAAATATCTTTAAAGTTAAAAGCGAAATTGTATAAAATAATTGTAAGGCTTGCATTGCTATATGGAACTGAGTGTTGGACTATTAAAAAATAACATGAGAAAAAAATAAATGTAACATAGATGAGGATGCTTACATAGATGTGTGAAAAGACTAAAAGAGACAAAATAAAAAATAAAAAGATTTGAGAAAAATTAAGGGTAGTCCGAATTAAAGAAAAGATGAAAGAGGGTTGTTTGCGATGGTTTGAACATGTGAAACGTTGGCCTAGCTATGCACCAGTTAGAAGAATTGAGCTTTAGATCTAGGAGAAATCAAAATCTCTAGCAGTAGACCATGCAATACATGGAAGCAAGTAATAAGAAAATGATATAATGGTTAATGAATTAGATGAACAAGTTATTATTGATGATAAAAATAAGTAACATAAGAAGATTCAAACTACAATCTAATATGATTATCTTATTTGGTCTTTTATACAGTTGATCTCAGAGTATAGGGTATACGACTTAGTATGATGATGATGATGGTATAACTATTTGGATGCAAATGTAATAATAGTAGTGATATGAATTGTAATGATGAAAAAAAATCATTAAGGATATTATATTAAAGTTTATGCATAATAAAAAATTTAAATTATTTGTTATTTATGTTAATAAATAATTAAAAATTATTAGAATTCTTTTTATGTCAAATAATAGTTTTTTTAAAATTTAATAATAATATATGAGAAATTATTTTATTTATTGTTAGTAGAGTCAATAAAATTTTTAAACTCCTAAAGCTTTTAGAGTATAAAAAATGGAATACATGTCAATATTTTACTTTTATTTGTAGAATTAAAAATTTACATTGATAGTTTGTCAAATACTAATTCAATATATACTTACACAAATTAAAACTTAATAAAAGTATTATTGAATTAGTTATTATTTATATGATGATTTTTATGTTAAAATTATATTATTTCTTAAAAAATAATAATACATTTATTCATACAAAAAATAAAAAATATTTATTTAATCTAAAAGTATATTTTTATAATTTTATTTAATAAAAATATTTACACATTATTTTATATTAAAATAATAAATAAGATTTTATCAAAATAATAATAATAATAGTAATTAAAATTTTAAATATTAAAAATATAAAAATACTTTGAAATATTTTTTTGACCAATAATTCTTTGAAATATTTAAGTTTAAAGAACAAATATTTATAACAATTATAAATATTATTTAACAAAAATATTAAACATATCTATACTTTAGGCAATTAGAGATCCGATTAGAATTTTTTTTTTAAATTTAGAGACCAAAATAAAATTTGGATCAAAGTTTATAGACTATGGGTGTTATTTAAAAATTTGCATTGATGGTTTATCAAATACAAATTTAATATATATTTACACAAATTAAAACTTAATAAAGTAATATTGAATTAGTTATTATTTATATGATGATTTTTATATTAAAATTTTATTATTTCTTAAAAATAATAATACATTTATTCATATAAAAATAATAAATATTTATTTAATCTAAAAGTGCATTAATAAATTATTTTTATGTATATTTTAATATTATTTAACATTTAAAATGTTTATAATTTTATTTAATAAAATATTGTAGACATCGAATTTTATCCGGGTTTACTAGATTAATCTTTGTTTTTAAGTTTTGTTTATTAATATTTTTGATATTATTATAAAATATAGTAATTAATAAAAATAAATAAATAAATAAATAAAAGACTGGGGTGGCAGTGGTGCCTTGCATGGCACCACTGGCCACCCACCCCTTTGGCCACACCCATACCCTACCAGCACCATGCCCTAGACCCTCAGCCACCCACCCTTCTAGCCCGACCATACCCTGTACTGCCAGAACCTTCACTCTACCATA
The DNA here is from genome assembly GCF_002303985.1 of Durio zibethinus. Next base: position 9,082,428 of record NW_019167827.1, read on the forward strand.
CCAGCCATCACCTGCTCCCCTTTTGAAGCTCTTAAAAACCTATAAAGCCCGAAGCACCGATCCTCTCTTCCTTCCATTAGAAAAAACACCTTTGAGGCTCTCGGATGCCTAAGAACCCATTCATTCCACCCCTATTAGAAACCTCCAAGCTTAGAAATCCTTTCCCTCACCTACCAGAAAACCAGAGACCCTTACTAAACTTTTCATCCACCAAGAAACCAAAACACATTAGAAAAACCAAAAAAAAAAAAAAACAAACAAGAAAAACATAGTCTTCGTTGTAGGTGAAAAACCATCAGCGTCGAGAAAGCCTTGCAAAACAAACAAAAAATAAAAAGTCAATTTTTTTTTTTTAAAAAAAAGAAGCTCAGAAACCACAAAAGAACGGTGGTGGCTTATTTGAAAGATCGGTGACGGTGAAAAGGGGGAGGAAGGTGAGGAGAATAACATACTACAAAATCAAAAAGATCTAACGACAGAAGAGAAAGTTTTGGTGATTTGAAAGTTTTGGCTTTTGGTTCAGATTTGGTGATTCTGAGGCCATTTTGTGCGAAAATAGGGCTAGAATTCATGAAGATGAGGTGAAAATGAAGCTCTAGGGAGATTGTGAAGATTTTTTTCCGTCGGTGGCCGACGGTGAAGCACGGTGGTCGATACGACCATCGATGACTAGTTTCTGGCAAATGGCTAGCCATTTGTTTATTTTTTGTTAAGAAAATCTGGCCCGTTTTTTTTAGAAAACAGAAGAAGCAATGAAGTAAAACAAAAATTGGGTTTTATATAAGGTTAGGAAGCTCAAAACAATGTTGTTTTGGGTAGGAAAGATCTAGGCGTCAACTCGGATTCGACCTGGGATCGCACAAATTAGCCCGATGACCTAGTGCCCTTAGCCTTTGGCCTTGATCGGTCCAACTGAACCGATTTGAACCGTCTATTCCTTGAGCCACCCGAGTCGATCGAACCAGTATTGATCGGATCGTTGATCAGTCCGGTTCAGGTATTTTTCTTTATTTTTCTTTCTAATTTTTTATATTATTATTTCTAGTTTTATTTTTTTATATTTATACATAATAAAGTTTTAAATTTGTTAGAATAAATATTTGATTGTTTTTAATAATAACAAAATGAAAAAAAATATGATGATAATTAAAAAATATTAAAAATGCTAAAATAATAATAATAATAATAATAATAATATTTTTATTTTTCCTGCCTAGATGTTGGAGAGAATAAAAAAAATATAATTTCACATAGACGTTGGGGAATTATATAAAAATAATAATAATAATAATAATAATAATAAAAAATTGATTTTTTAATAATAAAATTTAATAAAAAATGAAAATTTTTAATTAATTTTTAAAAAATGATAAAAAAATTGAACTTACTTCGAAAATCTGCCTAGATGTTGGAGATTTTTAGAGATATTCGCGTTTTAAAATTCAAAAAAAGTAAAATCTAAAACCTTAAAATCTAAACCCCTAAAATTCAAAACCCTAAAATCTAAATCTTTAAATTGAAAACTCTAAAATCAAAACCCTAAACCTTTCATACCCTAAAATTCAAGCCTTAGGACCCTCTAAACCCTAAAACTCTTAAAACTTAAACCAAAACCCTAAAATCTGAATCTTCAAAATCTTGAAACCCTAACCTTTAAAACTTCTACCCAAGCTTTTACTCAAAACCATTCTGAAACTCTAACGATATGTGTGAAAATCCTTAGTTGAGTAATTTGTTCCCGAATGTCACCTAGATGATGGAGTATTAAGGAAAGTTTTTTCAAAAAGGTCTTTAATTCGCTTTAACAATGGGGTTAATAACTGATTAATAAAAAGGTATAATAATAAAATTAGATTTTAAATATAAATAGTCGCACCTAAGCTCTGCCTAGATGTTATAAAGTCAAGGTGGTCTCATTATATTTAAGAATCCAATTTCAAAATTGCATTTCATCATTATGCACAACATCTGTTAATGCATCTATTTATTATTGATTGCACTTAATTCCCATGTTTGTGCTTTTACTTATCATTTGTTGTCTAATAATACCATCATTGGCATTTTCGCATAAAAAATGTGTTTAATTTAAAAATGTGAAATAAAAAAAATAACATCTCGAAGGAAATAATTCTTAATACTCTGCCTAGATATTGGAGAGTTATCAATAATTATCTTTTTCAAAGAATGTTGTTTTTATTTTTAAGGGATATCATGGTAAATATTAGTTAAAAACATTATTTTCAAAGTTCTGCCTAGATGTTGGGGAATTTTGAGATAATTTTTTAACTTAAATATTTTCTCGATTTTCCTAAATAAATAATTTTGATAGAATTAATTTTCTTTCTTTTAAAATAATAAAAAGGGATTATTATTAAATTTCAAATCAAAACCATTTCATCCAACATAAAAAATAGCGCATGATTAAATGGTACCAATTATGGGCGTTGTAGGGATGCTAATCTTCCCCATATGTAAGCAACTTTCGAACCTAACCTGATTTTTCGTAAACCAAAATTTATCTTTTTGATAAACTTTAAACCCGCTTTTATAGTTTTATTAAAAAGATAAACTTTTGAGTGGTCAATCACACCCTAACAAAGATAGGTGGTGACTCTCCTTTTATTTTTCTCGATTTTAAAATTCTTTACGTCTAGCGGTCCCAAAACCATTATGACAGCTTGGCGACTCCGCTAGGGATTTTGAAAGTCAGGCCAAAACTTTAATTATGCGCTATTAATAATTATTGGATTTAATTAGTTTTATTTGATATTTAATTTAATTCCTTTTATTTTATTTTTCAAAAATATAGAAGTTAATGAATAAAATAAATTGGATGTTTGTTACTACTTTATTTTGATTTTGTACTTATGATTTATTCATATAATTTTAATTAATACATCTCTTTGCACACATTGTGTATATGCACTTACATGCATGAGCTCTAGACCCGGGCTCTATCCCTTTTAGGAGGAAGTGAAGTAGCTACGCTCTTATGAGCTGATAACCTTCGCATTTGCTAACAAAATGCTTTCACTTAGATTGAACCCTTTCCATTAGTAGCCTACAATGGGTAAGGATCAGGGAATCTTACTCGTCTATAATAGATGATGATGTAAGAAATAGTTTGGAAACCCTAGATAAATAAATTCCAACCCAACATATTGAGAGCCATAGGAAACCTGCCTAGGATAAAGTCATGCCACCTTTTAGAAAATTACCAAAAGTTAGGACATTATACATTATGTTATTTTGTTATATGGTTGTTATATTATTTCTCTAACTTGTTTGTTTTGAATTCTTGAGTTATTTATTTTTTATATATTCTTTGATTTTGTGCATTGTATCTCAAGATGTGGTATTTATTTTAGGGCAATCATTAAAAAACAAAAAAAGAACAAAAGAAAGGCAAAAAAAAAAAAGAGTTCTCATGGAGCCATTAGCTGTGTCAACCTTTTGTAAAAATCATTTAGAAGTCCAAAGCCATACCATTTTTTTTTTCATTACCCAAATTAGGATATATGGGGCACTTGGATACAGTTTGTGTTTAATGGTAATAAAAGTGTAAATAAAGTTAGGATAAACAAAAATAGATGAAAAAAAAAGCAAAAAAAAAAAAAAAGATTTGGATAAGTAAGAAGTTTTGTTTTCTTTTTGCAATTTAGTCATTCTTTTCATCATTAGGTTGGTTTGTATATTTTTGAGTTATTCCATTTTTGTATATAAATTTCATCATTATCATATTCAAGCATTCACTAACATGTTACATACAAATTAGGAATTGTACCATTCATTCAGTAAGAATAATAGCATAAGCATTGTTGGTATTAAACTTTTGAAATAATATTCTTGTTATTTGGTATAAGAAGCCAAAATATGGAAAATCACTTGGAAGTCCGAATTAGTGCGTTAAAATGAAATCAAGAAGAGTTTGGTCATGACATTAAAAATAGCTTATTGAGTTGATGAAAACCGTGGATAGATTTAAGAAATTTATTTTGACACATTTTCAAAAAAGTCCTTACCAATTTTAGCCCAAGTGAGTCCTATGAATTCATAAAGTCATGATCAATTGATTCTCACTTGGCCTGGTACAGTTTTAAAGCATGCTGAATCATTTAATGGTTTGAGCAATAATGAAGGTCTCGACAAGATCATGAGTGGGATGAGTGATCTAACTATTCAAGTGTTTGAGCTCTAGAATTTGATTTTCAAGGCGAGGTTACTAGGTTCAATGCAACTTCACTAATTGTTTCAAGCTCAAACTTGCATTCAAATCCTTCCCATGACTGTTTTTGGCCTATTTTCTAGACATCTATGATCAGGCCCTCAAATTTCATACAATCTCCAAAAAGTCCATATTTGAACCAAAATCTTCAACCTTTCATTCCCCAACCACCTGTTCAACCGATTACTAAAGTCTAAACCTTTGCACCACTATCGAATCCTAGGACTCTTAGTTGACCTGTTACCCAAAAATTACCCAAGAAAAAGAAATAGTTAGATCATTTCCCTATTTCATAAAAAAATTTTTTCCTATCTATTTGAGAGGCACATTATTATCCCTGTGGCTTCAGAGCCTTTAAAGCTTCCACACCTAAAATATTTTGACTCAAATGCAAGATGCGAATATCATAATGGGAATACAAGGCATTCTATTGAGAATTGTAAGGGTTTCAAACATAAGGTACAATTATTCATAGATGCGAAATGGTCTGATCTAACTACAATAGGAGATTAAAAGATATAAGAATATTGAAAAAAGGATGATGATAAACTTGGATGAGACTTTTGTTTAAAGAGGGTCTTCAAGTGATAAGCTATTCAAAAAATAAAATACCTTATGAATTTTTCTGTTTGAAATTTTTTTACATTGACATGACATTGTTTGTTGAACTTAGATATGTGAATTATGGTTCATCTTTCATTTTTGTCCTTTTGCTATTTTTCGTAGTCTTCACTAAAAAGTTTTGTTAGTCGTGCATTCACTCATTCATTCATTCATTTGTGCATTCATTCATTCATTCATTTGTGCACTCATTCATTCAATATAATGCAATTCTTATGTGCTTTAAAAGAAAATTTTTTTTAAAGAATAATCTCTACAATTTCTTCTAAGGATCTAAAGAATATTGATCTGTTTGGAAGAGATAGAGAATATCATCGATGTACAGTGTGTTTAGGGAAATAATCATCCTGAAGGATTTGGCTTAAGACTCATAAGAGAAAAATTAAAGAATCTAAATCAACAGTGAATGTACAATCTATTGGAAGAAAGAGTTTGAGCTATTGAGGGTAAGGATAAATCTTGTAATGTAAAAGAATTTCAGCTAGTTCTAAATGTGGTTATTCCACTCAAGTTCAAGGTTTCGACGTTTGAAAAGTATAATAGAATTGGATGTCTTAAAATACATTTGGCTCAATACTGTCACAAAATGATTGGATATGTTGGTGACAAAAAGCTACTTATTCATATTTTTCAAGAAAGTTTGACGGGGGCAATAGCTAATTAGTATTATAGTATGAAGAGCAGTCAAATTCGTACTTGGAGAGATTTATCACAGGCATTCTTAAAGTAATACCAGTATATGTTAGAGTTGGCCCCAAACCTATTAACCCTTCAAAATATGAGAAAGAGCCCTAATGAGAGCTATAAAGAATATGCTGTTAGATGGAAGAAGATGACATCACAAGTGCAACCGCCTCTTACCAATAGGGAACTGAATTCTCTATTTGCGTATACCCTTTCTTCTCTCTATTATGATAACTTGATCAATAATACTTCATCAGAGTTTGTGAATTTATTATTTGTTATGGGTAGAATTAAGGATGTGATAAAAAGAGAAAGCATTATAGATGTTAGTGATGAAATGAGGGGAGATATTTTTGTAGAACAAGCCTAAAAAATAATTATTAAAGGGCAAAATGAGAGAAACTTCATCATGATGCAAGAAGATTTAATGGATGACTATTCGCAATGGTCACCATATTGTCCCCAACCGATATTTCAAATCGATGATTTTTCTCAACCACTTTATCTGTGTACTCAAATTTTTTCACCATAAATAGAACCAAGGATAAACTCAAGCCATTCACGAAGCCATAAAAAAAGATAGTCAAAGTGTATCATTCACTTTCAATACCTTACACTGAGCTTTTTACCTTACTGATCAAGAATTATATGATCTCTGTTATTCTTGCAAGACCCAGGAAGCCTCCGTACCTGAAGTGGTATAATCTTAATGCTAAATGTAAATTTCATGATAGAGTTAAAGGGTATTCCATAGAAGATTGTATTACCTTCAAGGATATAGTTCAAGCTTTGATTGATGCAAATGCTGCAAAGTTTAAAGAGCTAATTGGTAGTCTTGATGATTGATGGTAGTAGAGTTGCAAGTTAGTGATGCCAAACTTGGAACTTCAAAGAGGGAAGCTTTTGTTTATGTAACTTTGAATGTTATCTTAAGAGTACATCAAGATGGTAAATTTTTTTGTCAGGTTCGAAGGTTTGCATTGCATGAGTGGACATTGTGCATCATAGTGTTTTGTGGTTATATTATCATTTGCGATCTTCTACTTCGTTTAAGTTTTCGATATATGGTTGGTTTTCTTTTTAAAAAAATTAGTAAAAAAAGGGAAGATGTTGATATGAATAAAGCTCCCACGTAGTTAAGTGCCGAGGTTATAGTAATATCTTTAAAAAAATAAAAAAATAAAAAAAAAGAAAAGTTTTAAGTCTAAGATGAATTGGCGATCACTATTAAGAATTTCCTAAATACCTAAACACTAATTCCCTTTAATCATTCATTTGATCCCATTCATCAGCCATGACCCATTGACAGCCTTGAATTCAAATTTGTGGACCTTGCTTTCACCTGATACTGTTATTATATCAAAGGGGCAATGTTCTTTTCTAAAACAATGAACAATGAAACAGCCATTGAAAAAACATGTGGTTCCTAGAAAATCAAGTGTATATGACTTTTTTTTTAAGAATTCAAATGTGATAATTTGATGTGTCAAGGTTATGTTACAGTTCTAAAATTTTCAAACCTAAGTTCTGTAAAAGGCACTCAAACATACTACCCTTTCAGCCTTTTACCCCAAAATTAATCCGATCTTTTATCCTGAGGTATGTTTGTCAGAAAAGAAATACCTCATTGCCTCTGAGGTAACTTGAGTTATGATCACCTTTTTTGTCCTCTTTTTGTGGAGTAACTTAGATCATCTGATACCTTAAACATATTTACCCCACATAATCTTTTTCTCATTCTTTCCATATGATCATTCTCTTGTAATTACTTTCATTAAGGGTGGTTTGTTAAAATAGAGCATCTTTCATGAGATGTATTACTAACAAAATGAATTTAGGTGTGAACTATGGGGCATATAAAAAAAAAATGGCTATGACATCATGCATTTAAAAAATTTGAGCAAATCCAAATAAAGTCCTAACAAAGTCAAAGTTTTGGAAAAGGGATGAAAAAAAAAACCCAAAATAGAAAAGAGCCTATAATAAAAAAATAAAAAAAAACTTTTGAGATAAAAACCTTTCTTCAAGTTTATTTTCCTGAAGAGAATTGCTTTTCAATTTAAGTGTTTATGCTTGAAATGAGAAATGGCCATATTTCATTATCCTTTCATAAAAATAAAAATTTATCCCTTGTTACCTCTTTGAGCCTAATTGAATTTTTTCAAAATAAACCTTGACTAAAGATCACCCTCCACATTAGGGAGCAAAAAAAAAAATACGTTTGAATGATAAAAATAAAGATGTCTAGTGGAATCTCATGTGGTGGAGGGCAAAAGCCTAATATAAAAGTTCACAAAAGTTTTGAATCCACTCAATGAAAAAATGCAAAAGAAAAAAAGAAAAGTGAAAAGAACGGAAGAGAAAAAAAGAAAAGAAAGAAAAGAAATGGATGGGTGGAAAGCATAAAAGGGAATATTCCTTAGATTGTATCCTTCAAATGAAAAATGATCCTTAGTTTCAAATACCCTTAAATACTTGTTTGGGCCTTTTTTATCCTTTTCCTTGGCAACCATGAACCTTAAGCTACGTTACAACCTTTGAAAAGTCCTTATTAGATCAAGTATGAAGGCTTTAAACTTGAAAAGTTTCTTTTCAAAAAATGAACATGAATCTTATGAGTTTCTCTTTATTACCTAATTTCCTGTTTGAATCGTTAAATCCTTTTGAAAATTTTTTTTCCTCTTTCGAATTAGGTTTGAATTTTTTAAATGCATGGTGTGTAAAAAAAATCAAGCAAAAAAAAGAAAGAAAAAATAAAAATAAAAACAGCTCTAAGGTGAAAACCCTCAAAAGGGTAATTTAGAGTCAACCCTGAAAGACTACTATTAATGCTAAATATGGTGGATGTTGAACAAAAGTAAAGCCAAACATTTTTGAAAGATCTAAAATATCAAAGCCACGGATGTCTGAGATGGGTTGATTTTGAAAATCTCAGCTTTTGTTTATTCTCAAAAAACCTTTTAAAATCTCAAGCCCTTACAGTTGACCTTAACATATATCAAAATGTTGTATTTGGAGACTAAGGAAAATGTTGAATATGTTTGATTTTCATGGAATTCATGTTTTTTAAAAAAGCTTATGTTTCATCTGTGAGCTTGCGTGAAAAATTATTTGCCTCTTTCACTCCCTTCAAGTCTTGAAACCTTTTGAATAAATAAAAATCTATGTCTACAAAACCATTGCATCCGTTTGAAAAAAAATTCCCACCTTTTTCATTTCTGATAGGGATTGCCAAATTTTAAAAAATTTTAAGCCAGTTTAGCTAGTCCCTAAGGAAATCTTAAGCCCAGTTTACTTGGCCATTAACAAAGTTTTAAGCCTAGTTTATTTGACCCCAAATAAGGTTTTAAGCCTAGTTTATTTGACCCCAAATAAGGTTTTAAGCCCAGTTTAGCTGGCACATAAGCTCAGATTATCTAGTACCAATGAAGTTTAAAGCCCAGTTTAGTTGGCACTAATGAAAAGTTAAGCCCAGTATAGCTGACATGCAAGCCCATATTAGATGGCATATAAGCCCAGTTCAACTGGCACATAAGCTCGGATTAGGTGAAAAAGTGTATACCTCTTTTATCACTTCTAAGTGGTGGGATCTTTTTGAATTAGCAAGAACTTTGGGTGCTAAATCAACCAGTCCAATGAGAGAGATTTTTCATTCTCTTCATTTCTAATAGAAATTGTTAGTTTTTAATAAAAATTCAAATCTACATAAATTTTAAGCCCAGTGTAGCTAGCCTCCAATTAAGCCCAGTTTAGCTAGCCTTTAATAAAATTTTAGCCCAGTTTATCTGGCCATTAATGAAGTTTTAAGCCTAATTTTTTTGGCCATCAAGAGATTTGAAACCCAGTTTAGCTGGCCCTCAAAGAAATTTAAGCCCAATCTATCTGGCCTTCAAAGAAGATTTAAGCCTAGTGTATTTGGCCATCAATAAAATTCTAAGTCTAGTTTATCTGGCCATTAATGAAGTTTTAAGTCCAATTTAGCTGGCCATCAAAAAAGATCTAAGCCCAATTTATCTAGCCCTAAATGAAGTTTAAAGCTCAGCATAGCTAACCTTTAATGAAAGCCTAGTTTATCTAGCCTTTAAAGAAAGATTTAAGTCCAGTTTATCTGGCCTTCATTAATTTTTTTTAAGCCAATTTAGCTAGCATGTAATCCCAAATTAATGATTCCTTAATTTTGACTTGTGGTGTTATCCTAGTCGAATCTTTATTTTTTGACTTGTGGTGTTGTCCCAGTCAATTCTGTAAGACCTCCGAACATGATTTGTAAGACCTCTGGGCATAATCTTTAAGACCTCCAGGCATAATTTCAATTTATGGTGTTGTCCCAATCGATTCTTTATTTTTCGACTTGAGGTGTTATCCTAGTCAATTCTGTAAGACCTTCGGGCATAATATTTAAAACCTCCAAGCATAATTTCGATTTGTGATGTTGTCATGATGGATTCTTTATTTTTTGACTTATAGTGTTGTCCCAGTCAATTTTGCAAGATCTTCGAACATGATTTCTAAGATCTCCGAGCATAATCTTTAAGACCTCTAAGCATAATTTCAATTCGCAGTATTATCCCGATCGATTTTTTAATTTCAACTTGCAGGGTTGTCCCGATCGATTTTGTAAGACCTTCGGGCATGATTTGTAAGACCTCCAGGCATAATTTTGATTCATGATATTATCCCAATTGATTTTTTATTTTTTAACTTGCGGTGTTATCCCAATCGATTCTGTAAGACCTTCGGGTATAATTTCTAGGACCTCCAAACTTAATCTTTAAGAACTCTAGGGCATAATTTTGATTACGGTATTGTCTCGATCGATTCTTTATTTCTCGACTTGCGGTGTTATCCCAATCGATTTTTTACTTCTCGACTCACGGTGTTGTCCCGATCGTTTTTTTACTTTTCAACTCGTGGTGTTGTCCCAATCGTCTTCTTACTTCTCAACTTTTTCTTTTATCACTTGACTTGTGATTAAAAAAAAACTTTTGAAAAATTCACGATTTGCTTCCAGACAAAATTGATCTCTTTGTCTTTGCCCTAATTTTGATTCTTAATAATGTGCAAAGAGGGACAGCTGTAGACACTAAATTTTGTTCGGATCTACTAGATTAATCTTTATTTTCAAGTTTTGTTTATTAATATTTTTGATATTATTATAAAATATAGTAATTAATAAAAATAAAAACAAAAAAATAGAAGACTTGGGTGGCAGTGGTGCATTGCACGACACCACTGGCCACCCACCCCTTTGGCCATACCTATACCCTGCACTGCCAGAACCTTTACTCTGTTATACCAGCCATCTCCTGCTCCCCTTTTGAAGCTCCTAAAAACCCATAAAGCCTAAATCATCGATCCTCTCTTTCTTCCACTGTTAAAAAACACCTTCGAGGCTTTTGGACACCCAAGAACCCATTCATTCCACCCCTACCAGAAACCCTCAAGCTCAAACATCCTTCCCCCCATCTACCAGAAAACCAGAGACCCCCACTAAACTTTCCATCCACCAAGAAACCAAAACACCAGAAAAATAAAAAAAATAAACAAACAAGAAAAACACAGTCCTCGCCATAGGCGAGGAACCATCAGCGTCGAGCAAACCCTGCAAAACAAACAAAAAATAAAAAGTCAATTTTTAAAAAAAAAAAAAGAAAAAAAAGCTCAAAAACCATAAAGGAACAATGGTGGCTTATTTAGGCGATCGGTGAAGGTGAAAAGGGGGAAGAAGGTGAGGAGAACAACATACTACAAAATCAAAAAGATCTAACGACGGATGAGGAAGTTTTGGTGATTTGAAAGTTTTAGCTTTGGTTCAAATATGGTGATTTTGAGGTCATTTTGTACGAAACAGGGCTTGGATTCGTGAAGAAGAGGTGAAAAGAGAGCTTTAGGGAGATTTTGAAGATTTTTTTATGTCGGTGATTGGCGGCTTGCGGTGAAGCACAGCGGCCTGTACGGCCACCGACGACAAGTTTCTGGCAAATGGCTAGCCATTTGTTTGTTTTTGGTTAAGAGAATCTGGGCTTTTTTTTTTTTTTTTTAGAAAATAGAAAAAGCAATGAAGTAAAAAAAATTAGGTTTTATATAGGGTTAAGAAAGCTTAAAACGACGTCGTTTTAGGCAGGGAAGATCCGCGCGTCAACCCGGATCAACGTAAATCGACCTGACGATCCACCACCCTTCAGCCCCTAGCCTTGATTGATCCATTTGAACCGGTCTGAACCACCTATTCCTTGAACCACTCGAACCGATCGAACCTGTATTGATCGAACTGTTGATTGGTCCAGTTCAGGTATTTTTCTTTATTTTAGTTTTTATTTTTATTTTTTCCTTTCTAATTTTTTATATTATTATTTTTAGTTTTATTTTTTTACATTTATGCATAATAAAGTTTTAAATTTGTTAGAATAAATATTTGATTGTTTTTAATAATAACAAAATGAAAACAAATAGAATGATAATTAAAAAATATTAAAATGCTAAAATGATAATAATAATAATAATCTAACAATAATAAGAATATAATATTTTTATTTTACTTGCCTAGATGTTGGAGGGAATAAAAAAAATATAATTCTGCCTAGATGTTGGAGAATTATATAAAATGTTTTTTAATAATAATAATAATAATAAATAGATTTTTTAATAATAAATTTTCATTAAAAAAAGAGATTTTTTTAATTAAATTTTGAAAAATGATAAAAAATTGAACTTGCTTCGAAAGTTCGCCTAGATGTTGGAGATTCTTAGAGATGTTCTTGTTTTAAAATTAAAAAAAAAATTAAAATCAAAACCTAAAATTTCTAAACCCCTAAATTCCAAAACCTTAAAATCCAAACCCTTAAATCCAAACCCCTAAAATTCAAAACCCTAAAATTCAAACCCCAAAACTTTTAAAACCTAAACCAAAAATTTCTAAACCCTAAAATCAAAACCCCAAACCTCGAATTTTAAAACCAAAACCCTAAAATCCAAATCTTCAAAATCTTGAAACCCTAACCTTTAAAACCTCTACCCGAGCCTTTACTTAAAACCATTCAGAAACTCGAATGATACGTGTGCAAATCCCAAGTTAAGTAATTTATTCCTGAATGCTACCTAGATTATGGGGTATTTAGGAAACTTTATTCCATTAAGTTTTTCAAACGGGTCCTTAATTCGCTTTAACAATAGGGTTAATAATTGATTAATAAAAATGTATAATAATAAAATGGGATCTTAAATATAAATAGTCGCACCTAAGCTCTGCCTAGATATTAGAGAGTCAATGCGGTCTGATTATATTTAAGAATCTAATTTCAAAATTGCATTTCATTATTACGCACAACATCTATTAATGCATCTATTTATTATTGATTGCACTCAATTCTCATGTTTGTGCTTTTACTTATCATTTGTTGTCTAATAATACCATTGTTGGCATTTTTGCATAAAAAATGTGTTTAATTTAAAAATGTGAAATAAAACAAAAATAACATCCTGAAGGGAATAATTTTTGATACTCTGTCTAGATGTTAGAGAGTTATCAACAATTATCTTTTCCAAAGAATGTTGTTTTTATTTTTAAGGGATATCATGGTAAATATCAGTTAAAAACATTATTTTCAAAGTTTTGCCTAGACGTTGGAGAATTTTGAGATAATTTTTTAACTTAAATATTTCCTCGATATTCCTAAATAAAGAATTTTGATAGAATTAATTTTCTTTCTTTTAAAATAATAAAAAATGGATTATTATTAAATTTCAAATCAAAACCATTTCATCCAACATCAGAAATAGTACATGATTAAATGGTACCAATTTATAAGTGCTGTGAGGGTGCTAATCCTTCCCCACATGTAACCGACTCCCTAGCCTAATTTGATTTTTCTTAGACTAAAATTTATCTTTTTGATAAACTTTAAACCTGCTTTTATAGTTTTATTAAAAAGATAAATTTTTGGGTGGCCAATCACACCCTAACAAAGATAGGTGGCGACTCTCATTTTATTTTTCTCTATTTTAAAATTCTTTACGTCTGGCAATCCCAAAACCGTTATGACAAATATTTACACATTATTCTATATTAAAATAAATAAGATTTTATGAAAAATAATAATAATTAAAATTTTAAATTTTAAAAATATAAAAATACTATGAAATATTTTTTTGACCAATAATACTTTGAAAACATTTAATGTTTAAAGGAATAATATTTATAACAATTAGAAATATTATTTAAGAAAAAAAGATGAAACATATCTATACTAACCTAGATTAAAAGAATCCTCAAGACACTGATTATGTGACAGCTATTTATTATTTTAAAATTATTACTTTACCCTTATTCATTAATAATATTATAAACCTGTTAAATGTTATAAAATTTCCATTTTGCTTTTTAACAAAGCAAAACACATATCTAATTTCTAGACACAAACAAAAATTCTAAAAGCTTAAACAAAATCTAAGGCGAAATAAAAGAATTATGCGAAGTGGCTGAGAACAGCACCATATGGTTTTAGATCTGTGTAAATAATAGAGATTAAAAGTATGGATTCTTTACACATCATATATATATATATTATATTATATTATATTACAATATACATAGTTACTAGATAACATTTGCTAGCATTTGATAACATATGGGCATCTTCTTTTTTCTTCACGTAAGATAATTCTTAAAATTTTTCATTATGATGACACATAAGATATTTATTTTAAATTATTTATAAAAATATATTTCAATAATTATTAAATTATCTAAAATTTTAAAATTTAATAAAAAAACCAATTTAAATTTTAATGAAATTCTTTTCTCATGGATATTACCTTATCTAAATTTAAAATCAATTTTAAAGTAATTTATCTATTTCAATTTATCTGCACTTAACATGATTATTTAAACTTAAAAACTTTTAAAAATATTATTTAATATTTTTAATATTTTTTATAAATAATTCTTGTATTATTTTCAGCTTTTAAATATATTAGTTATAGATAAAAATAATTTTAATAAACAATCCACAAACTTTAAAAAGTTGATTTAGATACATTTGAATTAAAGTAAAACTTAAATTTAAATCAAGATTTGCCATAGACTTTTAATATTAGTATTTTAAGAAAATGTGAAAAAATAAAATATAAATACCATAACAACTTCAAGAAAGTCATCATTATTAGTAGTTTTTAGTTAATTATTTCATGCTCAAACATAAAGATTTTTCTTACTGATATTTAATCACTCTTTTTATTAGCTCATTTGTTATCAGGAACTAATCTTTTTTTTATGATAGTACATTTCACTAAATATACTATTACTCTTCAGGAAGATTTTTTTTCAATTTAATTTACATTTTTTTTTATTTTCAATTAAAATAAATTAAATTAGAAACCCATAGCTAACATCCTTTTTATTATGATTTAAAAAAAAAGAAAATAAACTCAATAAATTTGTTTCATTTATTTATGCAGATAAAATCTCAGTGCACAACTAAATAATAGAAAGTAGAAACTCTATGTTAGATAACTTTTAAACTCTAATATCTAATAAGCCATGGTGGTCACTTTAATGAAATTTCTTGAGTCTAAAGTTATCAAGTAATTATCTGATTAGATATGTTTTTTGGAGGATAAAGGTATAAAACAGCAAAATTTAAATATTATTATTTGATTAGATATTATCTATAGATAAAATTATTATTTAAATATATTTATGGATTAAAGTTTATCAAGATTTAAATAAAAAATCAATCATATGTAATATTATATTACAATATACAAGAATACCTTATAAGATTTGCTCATATATAATCCTATGTGTACAATCTATTTTGATGACACATATGATAGTTTTAAATATATGACCAAATAAGCATTTTTGCATGATCACTTACATGTTCAATCTACACATAAGATAATTCTTTAATTTTAATTGTTTACCAAATAATTTTAAAATTTTAAAAATTAAGTTTATCCAATATTTCAATTTTATATAAACTTTAACTTAATTTAAATCATAAAAAATCTCAACCAACTTTTATCATCAATATGTATTAAATCCAAAATTCAAATGCTAACTTTTAAATATAAATTTTTTTTTGATTAAATCATTATAGTTTTACTAACATTTGACTTTTTCCTATGTATATTACTTTAGATATTTGGATTAATTATATATAAAGCATATGAATTAAAATAAAATTTAGATATATTTCTTTTAAAATATAATTTTCTAATAATATACATGTGCCGCTTTTAAATTTGAAAGTTTCAATATCTTCATAGATTTCCTTATAATCTTTTAATATTTGATTTTTTTAAAATTCAAAAAAATTAAAATCACTTATTATATCTTTTATACTTTCAAAATCTTTTAACATTTTTTCGATTGAACTTACATTGAATACAGGTTAAATATTAAGTATGTATTTCCACATCTAATAATTCTACAAGTATATTATTTTTATTCAAATTTTATTTTTAATGCAAATTTCTTAATATTTTTTTAATGGTTTAATCAATATTACATTTAAGTTAAGGTATGTCAATTCTTTTTTGAGTTAATTTTATTTTCTAACATTGTTGTTTTTTTTTTTAACTCTTTTTTTATTTACTTCACATTTTTTAATAATTTTAATTACTTTTTTTTTATTAAGATCATAATTTTCAAACACTAAAACAAAAGTTGGAGGTACATTTTTTTTGTTATGCCAAAAAAATCATTGAATAAAAAAAATAGTTTTATATCATTTATAGATAATATATATGTATTTCATTCATTAAATTTTTGTATTATGTATTGAGTTAACTTTGTGAAAATCCTACTCTATGTGAAGATCTTACTTAGATGTCAAATAATTGATTAGTCATTAATCTTACTACTTATTTTTTGGATATATGAAACTTCTCATAATGGTTTTTAACATGCAAGGTTATGTTTATTATAATGTTTTATTAAATGAAAAGTGAAAAACAAAAATAGGGTAAAGAGAATAATTATTGTTGTTACTACTATATTTAAAATTTTAAATATTTATGTTTTTAACTTTTATATTAACACATTTTTTCTCAAGTAAAAAGTGATAACATGAATTGTGCATATGAATATTAAGCCACAAAATATTATTTTTTGTGAAGATAATGATAGTAAGTTTTACTTAGTCAATAAATATTTTTCAATTCAAGAATTTCTAGATTATTTTTTACTGTTTTGTAACTTAAGTAGGTTTATATATATATATATATATATTAACTTGAGTAGATTTCATACATTAATTATTGGTTTTGAAATCACATAGATTTAAAAGTGGGAATCAACTACATTCCAAAGAAATTTTTTTAGATCCAAAATAATATTTTTTTATCTATTGGTTACATAAATATTTTATAGTTAGCTTATGTTTAATTGTTAATAGATATTTTAATATAATCTATCTAGTTTGTTTGTAATAATAAATTTTAAATAATAATTTCATAAATTTGAAATATTTTAATTAATAAATAAAATTAATCCATACATCACACGGATCATAAAGTAGTATATAAATATTTTAAATTCATCTAATGTGACACAAACAAAAATTCCTAATTCCTTTACACATATCTAAAGCCATTTGGTGGATATAAACATACTAAGGCTGGAAAGCATATAGGACGGTGGACATAGGATTTTTTGACATTTGAAACAAAGAGATTCAAGTTTAGATCTAAGGTCAGTTTTTTTTTTTTTTAAAAATTAGATTTCGGGTCAGGTTGGGTCAAATAATGTTAAGAAAAAATTGAGGTTGGGTCGGGTTCAAGTTTTAGGCAAACCCAACCCAATATTATATAACAATTATTTTTTAATTAATTATTTAATTTTTTATTTATATATTTATTTATATAATTATATAATTATATTTTAAAAATAATATTTTATATTTAAAAAATAATATTTTATTAATTTTAGGTCGGGTTAAGTTGGGTCGGGTACGATATATACAATATCAGGTTAGGTCGGGTTCGAGTATGAAAAAAAAAAAAAACTTCGCGTCAGGTCGAGTTCGAGTTTTAAGAATATAAAGTTGGTCGGGTTCAGGACGAGCAAAAACGCATCCCGACCCGACTTGTTGTCATCTTTAGTATTGGGTTTCACTTAATTTTTTGCAAGGAAGATTTTTGGATTTTAGAAAGAAAAGGTTTGATTTAGAGATCAACATATATATATATATATGTATTTGATAATTTAGCCTTAGTAGTGGTATTTTCAGACAAGTAAGGAAAAAATACAATGTGATTACCAATAAACTCTCATTTAATTTAAAAGAAAATATTTAATATGACATATATTAAATTAAAATGAAACAATTGTTTTAATTTTATGTTAAATTATATATACATTATATTAAATTATAATTTACTTTTAATTAAATAAAAACATTAAGTTATATAATAAAATATAAATATTTTTAAAAATAATATAAATGAAGGGGTTAAAAACACTCCTAAATTATAATTTAAAAATAATTTAAATGCTTAATATTTTATTACAATTAATCGAGTTCTTAATTTTTTATTTCGACTAATTGAACCCTTAATTAGATAAAATTTAGCGACATGATAAAATTAAATCAATTAATTTTTGAACAATAATAAATTGGATCTTTAAAAAGATCTTAAAAAGAAAAAAATAAAAAGCAAAAAGAAAAAATAATTTAATTTAATTTTCTTATATATTAATTGCTTCACGTGACAAATTTTTATTTATTTTATTATTGTCACATGGAATTTTATTTTAGTTGACAAAAAAAATTAATAATGTTAATTTTTTCATCTAAATAAAACTTAATTAGATGCAAATAAATATTGAGTGGATTGATAAATTGCAATAAAAAAAAAAGCTAGATGATATTTTTACTTATAATTCAAAGGCTTTTTATACTATTTAGCCTAAATTAAATTTGCATATGCTTTTGTATTATTTAATTTGTAAATAATTAATTTCATATATTTATTTTCATAATTAAAAAATATATGATTACATTAATATCATGTTAAAACACACAAAAATAAAATTTTATTTAAATAAATAATTAATTTTTTAATATGATTTAATTTAAAATTATATATTAAAATTTAGTAAAAAATTATAAATATTAAAAAAAATCCCTGACAATTTGGGGAACAACAATCTAGTAAAATATAGAAATAAACTAATTTAAATATAAATACAAAATAATTAAAAATTTTAAAAACTAAAATAATTAATAATGGTCAAGGGACCAATACAACGTCTCATAGACCCTTATGTCGAGTGGTGTAATCGATTGAGTTGAGTCGATATAATATTAAGTTCGAGTTCAACTTTAAATTTGAAGCTCAAAACTCAGTTCGAACTCAATCGAATTTTATTTTTTTAGTTCAACCTCAACTCAAAATTAAAATCGCGCTATTCGAGTAAGCATATTAGACTTAATTAATATGTAAAAATAAGTTTGATTAATATATTCGATAAAAGTTTGATTATTTGTACTTAAACGTGAGTTCGAGTTGAGATATTTTATTAATTAAAATAATAAAAATTTATTAAAATATAAAAATTAGATTAAACTCGTGAGCTACTCAAGTCAAAAATAAAAATACTCGAATTCGACTTGATCGATAAATCAAGTTACTTGAATTCGAACTTGACTTGATAATAATCAAGTCAAATTCAAATTTTATTTAAATCAAATCCAATATCTTACTAATACTAATGATTGATACCCCTACTTATACCTCCAATCTAAAATTGCCTGCGGTTGAACACTACACGCTTGTGATTCAAATGGTTTGAAATAGTGGAATTACAACAAAATGTTGCTAAATCACCCCGTATTGGGATAACAATCAAATCCAAATGGGGTTTTATTCATTCACAATTTTGTTCAAAAGTACTTAATTTATGATTAAAGAGCTAAAAAAAGTATCTTTCAATTATAATTCAATAATCGATTAAATTTTAATATTTTATTACAATTAATTAAAATTTTAATTTTTTATTTCGATTTAATTGAACTTTTAATTAAATAAAATTATACATGCTACAAAATTGAATCAATCAATTTTTAAATTACAATCAATTAAATCTATAAAGAGATCTTAGAAAGAGAAACAATAAAGAATAAAAAATAAAGAATAAAATTTTATTTTATTTTATTTTTACATATATTAATTAAGTTAAATATCAAATTTTCGTATATTTTATTAATTTCACATAGAATTTTATTTTAATTGACAATTTTTTTCATTCAAATAACAGCTTATTTAATTAGATGATTTATTATAATAAAAAATATAATTTTTTAATTATAGTTGAGGAGTTTTTTATATCTTTTAATCTTAATTAATCTTGTGAAAAATATTTAATTAGGTGGAAGATTCAATAAATTTTTTTCTGTACTTTATTTTTTTAAGATGAACTTTTATATGTACAATCAAATACTTTAATTTCCAAATATTATATATTACGGGACCATGTAAGCTTAAAAATGAAACACTTCAAGCCTTTTGTTATTGCTTTCCTCTTCTCGGTTTTCTTCTTCTGTCTCCTTTCAACATTTCCAGCCGACCAATGAGACTACCCATTACCCACTAAAATATTCGTTTCCTCTTTTTCATTGTTTGGCTTTATTTTTCTATAAGAAAAAAAACTGCATCTGGTTAGAACCAATAAGTGATGTAAAGTTGTATATGCAACTGGTGACATAAAGAGTATATGTAAAGTTGATGCAATCCATTGGCGTTCCTAAGCCAAGATTGAAGATTCATTACCTTTATCAATGGCGGCCATGCAAAGCAATAACCTTTGCGAAGGAAAAGGCCCAAGCCATTCCTTTCTTCTTTATTATGACTATTACTTCCTTTCTTACCAAGCATAGAACAACCCCCCTTCCATTTTCATGATATATTAGATTAGTTCTAAGCAAATGTTGATAGAACATTTCTTTTGATATCAACAGAAAAGAATATTCAACCATGCCGATATATGAATCATCAGAGTCCGACAATGAGACCACCCCACGGGTAAAGCTGTTTGGACGTCAAAGGCCAATGCATGCTATTCTTGGAGGAGGAAAAGGTAATTCTTCTCTCTCTCTCTCTCTCTATATATATATATATATATATATATTCACTTTTGTATTTGGTACCAAGGAAAAGGTTGGAATGAAGGGAAATGTTTTGGTCCGTGGTTAGGATGTGTCTGCTCCTTTCGGATACTTTTGGTTGATAATTGGATGCGACAATGTTCCCCTCTTCTACTTTTCCTTCACAAAACATGTTAAACATTGGATTTTATTGAACAATATTGGGATTAAACCTAGTTGCCATGGAACTGACCGTTTTATCAAAATCTTTCTCATAAATTTTATTGTGGTAATAACTTTGATTAATTACCATCCAAGGAAACATTTTGACCATTCAGAAACTGAAATTGCAGTTGCTGATGTATTACTGTGGAGGAACAGAAACGCGTCCGCCGCATTATTAATTGGAGTATCAGCAATATGGTTTCTTTTCGAGGTAGTTGAGTACAATTTCGTGACCCTTCTCTGTCACATCTCCATTACCACAATGCTTGTGATCTTTATATGGTGCATGACTGCAGAGTATTTTGGATGGTAGTTTTACTTCACCACCGAAAATTTCCTATTAATTTGCAAAACTTGTTTTTCAATCCGTACATCGATCCCATATTGATTCATAAATCATATCCAGGAATCGTCCGCAGATCCCTGAATTGTTATCTAATGAACATACCTTCCAAGAAGTTGTTTCCAACTTCCATTTGAGGTTCAACCAGTACTTGCGATATTTCCTTCACATTGCCGGTGGAAATGACCCCGTACAATTCTTTTTGGTATCACCATCAAAACTCTCCTTCCATAAATCTGATCTAGTCCTCAAAAAATTTACTTATGCACTCTTCTATCGCTATATTAATTATCTACAGGTAATTATTTCTCTGTACATAATATCAGTGATCGGATCATGTTTTGACTTCGTGAATCTCCTGTTCATTGGTATGGTTTATCATCTAATGTGTTACTATTGGTAGTTTTAAGGCATTGAGCATTGCAGTAATTTGTTTTTCTTTATTGAATCAAGGCTTTCTCTGCATGGAGACGCTGCCATATCTGTACAATCGATACGAGAGGGAAGTTGATTATCATGCTGGGCAAATGACCCGAAAAGTGAGCAAAATGTACAGATGGTTTGATTCAAGAGTTCTTAACAAGATACCGAGAGGACCAGTGAAGGACAAGAAGCACACATAAATAATGAGTAGCGCCCAAAATTAGGATTTCCTCTTTGTTCATTTCCATAAACAGAAGCTACAGAATTCATGTTGTACTGTTAAAGTTCTTACCATAGCATAGAAGGTAATGAAATTTGTTCGATGCATGGGTGATCAAATAAAACAGATTCACATTTTGGATAATGAATAAATTGAAAGGGAAGCTGGAATTAGTCATGTATCATTGTGGAAGTTTGGCAGCATAACACCAATCATTCAACCAACAGATTAAGAACGACCCTCATTCCGATTAATGAATCTAATAAAGCAACAGAAGCTGCCTGCTCTCCTCTATACTATCAATTTGCTGTCCACTTTCACACCACTACTCCTTCGGTCCTGGGCTGGGCTGACGAAGGGTATGTCCACAAATCTCTCCCTCAACTTCATTTCCACCTTCTTTGTATCTTCAATAGATTCGCATGCCGGAGAGGAAATCTTAGATTAATTGTAGCCTATCAAGTTAAACAGAACCTTGATTCTCTGGATATGGTTTTAACCCATTGTTACATACTGCAGCCAAAACTTCATAAATTCAAGTACTGCTCAAATTGTTCATCATCAGTTTTAACCCATTGTTTAACAGGTTTTGAAAAAGAAATCTTGTGCTAAAATCCTTTTGGACCATTACATAATTAAACAAGCACATGTAGAGAGATTAGGAGGAAGCCAACAAACACTAGCAATGACACGATCCAATTTTTTTTTTGGTAGTTTTCGAATGATTTAACGCAAAACCCAATTTCTAATTGGCCTCCACAAGCAACTTAATGTTTGTGGAAACTCTTAAAAAGTGTGAAGCGTCCACTTAGGCAAATAATTGCAATTTAAACCCTTTTTTCCACAGTAACTTCATAAGATTGGACTAGTTCCAGCCAGCCCCACCTACTACTGAGGAAAGTTGTTCTTAAATAATTGAATTATATTTCAAGATGGTGGCCAACCAACTAATTGGTGGTGATCAAACATATTCTTGGAATTTCGACTGTCATGGATTAAAATGACATTTTGGCAGTTAACATTGCTTGTTTCTAATCAATTTTTGTGTGACAAGAAAAAGTGGAAGTACATTGTAAAACTAACCATCATACAAAGTATATTATGGTGGTGCATGTTGGCCCACTATTTTCATGTCAAATTCCAATGGTTTTGCCTGCCAATTCTAGTGCAAGCAAGAAGAATCCCTAAAAGCTGAAACCTTAAAGCAGGAGTGAAAAAGAAATATCTCACTATGGCTTTATGAATATTGGAGCAAATATTATTATAACTATTTTTATTATTATCATTATTATGCTTTTACTAAGTCATTGACCTGATAGAAAAGTATATACGAAGACTCACTGCCTCAGTTTGGAATGCTTATTTCACTCAAGGAGAACCACCATCCACCAATACCACCACTGCAGGCTTGGGGAAGAAGATAAAGGAGAGAGAAGATGGTAAGGTAACCCAAAGTAATTATTGATCAGGATGGAACTGTTATTGGTGGGATTGGTGGTGTTTTTCTAGTATTTTGGGCTGCCCTGGTTACCTTATCTTTTATTTCAGCCATA
This sequence comes from Durio zibethinus, assembly GCF_002303985.1. Next base: position 9,105,811 of record NW_019167827.1, read on the forward strand.
ATTTTCTCTTATGCAGGTGGTGTATCCAAGGACAAAACAACTTCAGGTGATAAAAAATTTTATGGTGGAGGATGTGCTGCTGGTTGTGGCGGTGCTGGATGTGCGCAGCTTGTGGTGGATAAATCCTTTGTTTCCTTATTACATTTACAAACGAGAAATCTTGGACAAGTTCAATTTAGCCTAGTTATTCTGTCTTAAGGTAGCTAATTTGCTTTCTACTTTGAGAGATTGGTAGAATTGTAAATATGGTGTACTAACTATCGAGGCTTAAGCAATTGTAAGTGAAGTAAGGCAGCTGGCTTCCGTTAAGAAATACTATAAATTAAGCCACACCTTTCCCATAACATGTATTTTGTTCCACTTATCACATGGGAAGTGCTGAATGTCAAGACTCATTTAGTTTACCATGTTTTCTCTGATGTTCTCTCCAATGAAGTACATTGATTATGCCAGGATACCGCATATATATATATATGTATGTATGTATAAATAGGTTGCTAAACATCCATATTTTTTTGCATTAGATACATTCTAACTTTGGGTGTGGGGACTAAATGATCTCACTATACTTAATATGAGTTGGATATACAGTTGGTCTTGTCATTAATTTCCGATAGCTGCAGACTGCAGATAATGATATTCCGAGGGAATACTGAATAGCGAATAGCATGCTGCATGCTACTTCATCCCATCTCTAATTAATTATAATTAATATGCACAATTATCCTTTACCATATGATCAGATCAAGTTTGAGTTGATTCTCTCTTTTACTCCTGCAAATCAATAAACCATATGTATACACCACTGTTTCTTGTTTTCTCCCCAAGAATGAGGTGATATTAATCCATAAAATCATTGGCCATTAGAACTGATTGACAGACAAACCATAGAGTTCAATATAAGGCTAAAATAATAGAAAAACCCTTGAATTATTCCTCTTTTCTTAAATAAATTAATTTGTATATTTTTTATATTTTTATTTTGATTTATATCCAAACAAGTCCTTATTTAAAATTTTTTTTGTTAAAAACTTATTTAGGTACAAATTAAAAATTTAAGAGATAGTAAGTTTTCTAGAAAAAGACATCAAGCCCAGCTTCTGGCAACTGATCTAGGAATTCTAAAGAGAAGCGGGATAAAAAAAAAGCTAGAAAGAGACAAGGCTGAGGCATGTTTGAGGAAAAACAAATGACTTTGTCTTTTACACTACGTCAAAATAATGTCGTTTTGAAGATCTACATACTAACCTGTTGACCCGTGTGTTGATCCGCGCTCCAGACCCAACTCGATCACTTGTTTTTTTTTTTTCATTTTTATTATTATTATTTTTAGATTTTCTTTTATTTCATTTATTATTATCATCATCATCATCATCATCATCATTGTTTTGTCTCTGATTATTATTTTACTTATTTTAAATTGAACAATTTATTTTTTTAAACACCTTCATGAATTTCATTTAAAAAAAAACATAAAAAAATATTTCTAAAATAAATTCATGAATTCTACTGAACTATTGGAGGATTTTTAATGAATTTAAAATTTTTATGAAATTTATCAAATTATTGAAGAATTTTATAAATCAATTTTTTTTAAAAAAATTTTGTTTTGCTATCAACTATTGGAAGATTTTTCATGAATTTAAAAATTTTATGAATTTTACCAAACTGTTGGAAAATTTCATAAATTGATTTTTTTCTAATAAAGTATTTTGTTTTGATGCTACCAAACTATTGGAGAATTTGCATCTTAAATTAAATCTTACCAAACTGTTAGAAGATTTAATACATTTTCTAAAAATAAATTTACAAAGAGATATCACCAAACTATTGGGAGATTTGCATTAAAGTAAATGTTACCAAATTATTAGAAGATTTTACTGAGTAAAAATATATTAATGAATCTGACGATGGAGTCTTTTCAGAGTGGAATACTAGTCTCCATGAATACTTCTGATATGAGAGAATTATCTTAAATTGGATACCAAACTATTGGAAAAATTTTAAGATCAAATTTTAATATTAAATATTTTGATAAACTATAAATATGATTAAGGCTTGGATAGTTTGAAATCAAACTATTACCATCCTTTAGATGGGTGCTGTGAGGGTGCTATAACTTTTTTTACATGTAACTGTACTCCTGAATCTAAAATTTACTATTTGAAAATATCTTAAGTCAATCTTAAGATTCTTCTTCAAATAGGACAGATTCAATTAGGTAGTCAATCGCACCTAAACAAAAAAAATTAGTGGCAACTCTTAAAATCTATATCTAGCGATAAGTCCACAGATCTATACGATATGACAGTTTGTAAACACCTATTTTTGTTTGAGACATGCAATCAATTTCTCATCTGTGAATTTCATTGGGATTGTCGGGCCTTGAAAGTGCTTGTGTTTGGGCTTTGAGCCCAATAATTGTTAAATGAATAGGGCTTTAGGCCCAATGAGTTTTTTTATTATGGTTTATTCATTTTTAATTTTATTCCTTACTTTAATTTTTTAACCTTATTTTTTTTTTTTTTTACACTTAGTTTTTGTATAAGAAAACTGAAAAAAGAAAAGGAAAGTAATTGGTAGTTTTTTGGGATTTCAAGTGGGAATTAGGTGAAAAAAGTTTTTTTTATAGGATTTGATGTATAAATGAGAGACTGAAATCACATAATAATTGACCACAATCAATCGTGATAAAATCTCGAGATTTGAGTTTGGATTAATTTTGTTTAAGCCCTAAAATCACTGTTAAAATAGGCTATAAATTGGACGTGGAATTGCATAGAAAAAGGAATAGAAGGTATTGAGTTTTCTTGCTATTTGGACGAATCTAGTTTTTTTTTTTTTTTGGCTTTTTGAATTATGTTTTTGGAGTAGGATTAGTTGGTCTTTTGGAGGTTTTTGGGATTTGATAAGAAATAAAACTGATTGGAATCTTTTAGGAATTTTTTTTTTTAAAAGGAAAATCTAGATTTTAGATGAACATATGAATGTTTTGGTTAAATTTTCTGGCAAGATTTGAAGTTTTCAACCAAGTTTCGATAAGTTTTCTAGAAATCGATGGTCAAGCCCAGTTTTTGGCAATTGATCTAGGAATTTTGAAAAGAAGTAGGAGGAGGAAAAAAAGCTAGAAAGAGAGGGCTAAAACAGGTTTGAGGAAAAATAAAGGACTTTGCTTTTTATACTACGTCAAAACAACGCTGTTTTGAAAACCTTCGACCCACATATCGACCTATTGACCCACGTGCTAATTCGCGCTCCAAACTCAACTTGGTAAGAGGTTTTTCTTTTTTTTTAAACATTTTATTTTTTGTTTGCATTTTTTATTATTTTTAGATTATTTTTTATTTCATTTATTATTATTGTTATTATTATTATTATTGTTGCTGTTGTTGTTGTTTTATCTTTGATTATTATTTTACTTATTTTAATTGAACAATTTATTTTTTTAAACACTTTCATGAATTTCATTTTATAAAAAAAAAAATAACCAAAACAATGTTTCTAAAAAAATTCATGAGTCATACAAAATTATTGAAGGAATTTTTATGAATTTAAAATTTTTATGTATTCTACCATACTATTGGATAATTTTTCATGAATTTAAAAATTTTATTAATTCTACCAAACTATTGAAGAATTTCATAAATCAATTTTTTTAAAAAACAATTTTATTTTGAATCCTACCAAATTATTGAAGGATTTTTTATGAATTTAAAATTTTTATGAATTCTACCAAACTATTGGAGAATTTCATAAGTCAATTTTTTTAATAAGTATTTTGTTTTGATCCTACCAAACTATTGGAGGATTTGTATCTTAAATTAAATCTTACCAAACTGTTGAAAGATTTTAATAAATTTCTAATAATAAATTTATAAGAAAATCTCACTAAACTATTGGAAAATCTACATTAAAGTAAATCTTACCAAACTATAAGAAGATTTAATTGAATAAAAATATATTAATAAATCTGATGACGGGACCTTTTTAGAGTGGGATAATAGTCTCCATGAATACTTTTGAGGTGAAAGAATTATCTTAAATTGCTACCAAACTATTGGAGTAATTTTAAGATTAATTTTCAATATTAAATATTTTTGTAAACTATAAATATGATTAAGGCTTGGATAATTTGAAATCAAATTGGCACCATCTTTTGAATGAACGTTGTGAGGGTGCTATAATCTTTCTCACGCATAACTGCACTTTCGAATTTAAAGATACCTAAGTCAATTTTGGGACTCCTCTTTAAATAAGACAGATTCAATTAGGTGGCCAATTGTACCCAAAATAAAAAAGATTAGTGGCAACTCCTAAAGTCTATGTCTAGCGGTAGGTATTTGGATCTATACTCTATAATAGTTTGTAGACACTCATTTTCATCCAGGACATGCAACCAATTGCTCGACTGTGAATTTCATTAGGATTGTTGAGCCTTGAAAGTGTTTATGTTTGGGCTTTGAGCTCAATAATTGTTAATTGAATACGGGTTTTAGGCCTAATGAATTTTTTTATTATGGCTTATTCATTTTTAATTTTATTCCTTAATTTTATTTTTTATGTTATTTTACTGTTAATTTTTGTACAAGAAAATTGAAAAAAGAAAAGGAAAGTAAATCAACATTTTTTTTTTTGGATTTCAAGTAGGAATCAAGCGAAAAATTTTTCTAAAGGATTTGATGTACATAAATGGGAGATTGAAATCGTGCAGTAATTGACCACAATCAATCGTAATAAAATCCTAGGATTTGAGCCTGGATTAATTCTATTTAAGCGCTAAAATCATTGTTAAAACAGGTTATAAAGTGGATGTGAAATCACACAAAAAATGGGAAAGAGGGTTTTGGGTTTTTCTACTATTTGGATGAATCAAGTTTTTTTTGGCTTTTTGAATTGTGTTTTTAGAATAGGATTAGTTGGTTTTTATGAGGTTTTTGGGTTTTGATGAGAAGTAAAACTGATTGGAATCCTTTAGGAAAATCTTAAAAAAAAAGGTGAATTCTGAGAAAATTTGGATTTTGAATGAACAGGTGAATTTTTTGGTAAGATTTGAAGTTTCTGACCAAGTTTTGGTAAGTTTTCCAAAAACTGATGATTAAGCCCAATTTTAGACAATTGATCTAGAAATTCTAGAGATAAGCAAAAGAGAAAAAAAGCTAAAAAGAGAGAAAGGGTTGAGGTAGGTCTGAGGAAAAACAAAGGGCTTTGCTTTTTATATTACACCAAAAAGACGTCGTTTTGAAGACCTTAGATCCGCATGATCTACGCTCCAGACTCAACTTGATCGCAAGTTTTTTTTTTATTTTATTTTCTGTTTACATTTTTATTATTATTATTTTTTAGATTTTCTTTTATTTCTTTTATTATTATTATTATTATTATTATTATTATTATTATTATTATTATTATTATTATTATTGTTTTGTCTCTGATTATTATTTTACTTATTTTAAATTGAACAATTTATTTTTTTTAGACACCTTTATGAATTTCATTTTATTAAAAAATAATAATAACTAAAAATGTTTCTAAAATAAATTCATGAATTCTACCAAACTATTGAAAGATTTTTCATGAATTTAAAATTTTTATGAATTCTACTAAACTATTGAAGAATTTTATAAATTGATTTTAAAAGAAAATTTTGTTTTGAAAATTACCAAACTAGTGGAGAATTTTTCATAAATTTAAAATTTTTATGAATTTTGCCAAACTATTGGAGAATTTTATAAATCAATGTTTTATAATAAAATATTTTGTTTTGATCCTATCAAATTATTGGAGAATTTGCGTCTTATATTAAATCTTACCAAATTATTGAAAGATTTAAAAAATTTTCTAAAAATAAATTTACAAGGAAATCTCTTCAAACTATTAAGAGATCTGCTTCAAAGTAAATCTTATCAAACTATTGAAAGATTTTACTAAATAAAAATATATTAATAAATTCGACGATGGAGCCTTTTCAGAGTGGGACACTAGTCTCTATGAATACTCATGAGATGAGAGAATTATCTTAAATTGCTATCAAATTATTGGAGTAGTTTTAAGATCAATTTTCAATATTAAATATTTTGGTAAATCATAAATATGGTTAAGGCTTGAATAATTTGAAATGAAATCGGTACTATCCTATGGATGTGTACTGTGAGGGTGCTATAACCTTTCTTATGCAAAACCATAGTCCTGAACTTAAAATTTGATTTCGTGGACTAGAATATACTATTTAAAGATACCTAAGTCAATATTGAGACTTCTCTTTAAATGGGATAGATTTTGTCAAGTGGCCAATCACACCTTAACAAAAAAGATTGGTGGTGACTCTTTTAATCTATGTCTAGTGGCAGGTCCATGGATCTATACATTATGACAGTTTGGTGACTCTATTAAACCTACCGCTAGACATAGACTTTAGGAGTCACCACCAATATTTTTTGTTTAGGTGTGATTGGCTACTTAATTAAATCTGTCCTATTTAAAGAGGAGTCCTAAGATTGACTTAGGTATCTTTAAATAATAGATTTTAGTCCACGAAACTAGATTTTAGATTCGGGAGTATGGTTATGCGTAAGAAAGCTTGTAACACCCTTCTTGTTGCCTATCCAAGGATGGTACCTGTTTGATATCAAATTATTCAAGCCTTAATCATATTTATAGTTTACCAAAATATTTAATATTAAAAATTGATCTTGAAATTACTTCAATAGTTTGGTAATAATTTAAGATGATTCTTTCACATCAAGAGTATTTATGAAGTCTAGTGTACCATTTTGAAGAGGCTTCGTTGTCAGATTCATTAACATATTTTTATTTTGTAAAATCTTCCAATAGTTTTGTAAGATTTACTTTGAAGTAGATCTCCCAATAGTTTGGTGACATTTTCTTGTAAATTTATTTTTATAAAATGTATTAAATCTTCCAATAGTTTGGTAAGATTTAATTTAAGATGCAAATCCTCTAATAGTTTATTAGGATCAAAATAAAATATTTATTAGAAAAAATTGATTTATGAAATTCTTTAATAGTTTAGTAGAATTCATAAAAATTTTAAATTCATGAAAAATCCACCAACAGTTTGGTAGGATTCATGAATTTATTTTAAAAATAATATTTTTGTTATTATTTTTTATTTTATAAAACAAAATTCATGAAGGTGTTTAAAAAAAATAAATTGTTCAATTTAAAATAAGTAAAATAATAATAAGAGATAAAACAATGATGATGATGATATGATGATGATAATAATAATAATAATAATAATGATAATAATAATAATAATAATAATAATAATAATAATAATAAAATGAAATAAAAGAAAATCTAAAAAAATAATAATAATTAAAATGTAAAATAAAAAAAAACTTGTGATCAAGTCAGGTCTGGAGTGCGGATCAGCACGCGGGTCAGCGAGTTGGTACATGGGTGTAAGGTTTTCAAAATGGTGTCATTTTGACGTAGTAGATAAGGTAAAGTTATTTGTTTTTCCTCAGACCTGCCTTAGCTCTCTCTCTTTAGCTTTTTTTCTTTCCCATTTTTCTCTAGGATTCCCAAATTAGTTGTTGAAAACTGGGCTTGATCATCGATTTCTAGAAAACTTACCGAAAGTTGGACAGAAACTTCAAATCTTACCAAAATATTCATTGAAAAATTCACATGTTCATCCAAAATCCAAATTTTCCCATAAATCCACCTTTTTTGTTTTTTGTTTTTTTTAGATTTTCCCAAAGGATTCTAATAAGTTTTAATCCTCATCAAAACCCAAAAATCCCAACTAATCCTACTCTAAAAACATAATTCAAAATGAAAAAAAAAAAAAAACTAGATTCGTCCAAACAACAAGAAAACCTAAAACCCTTTCCTTTTTGTTGTGTCAGTTTGCATCTAATTTATAGCCTATTTTAGCAGTGATTTTAGGGCTTAAATAGAATTAATCCAAGCTTAAATCCTAAGATTTTATCATGGTTGATTGTGGTAAATTACTGCACGATTTCAGTCTCCCATTTATTCATCAAATCCTTTAAAAAACTTTTTTCGCCTAATTCTTGCTTGAAATCCCAAAAAACTATCGATTTACTTTTTTTTCCTTTTTTAGTTTTCTTATTCAAAAATTAAGAGTAAAATAAAATAAAAAATAATTATACATCAAATCCTTTAGAAAACTTTTTTAGCTTGATTCCCACTTGAAATCCCAACAAACTGTTGATTTACTTTCCTTTTCTTTTTTAGTTTTCTTATACAAAAATTAAGAGTAAAATAAAATAACAAATAAGGTTAAAATATAAAATTAAGGAATAAAATTAAAAATGAATAAACGATAATAAAAAAAATTCATTGTGCCCAAAGCCTATATTCAATTAACAATTGTTAAGCTCAAAGCCTAAACATGAACACTTTCAAGGCCTGACAATCCCAATGAAATTCATAGTCAAGAAATTGGTTGCATGTCTGGGATGAAAATGAGTGTCTAAAGTTGCCCCTCTTTGCACATTCCTGTGAAAAGGAATGATGTAAAGACATAGACAACTATTATGTCTGAGTCTAAAAAATGAAGTCAAATTAGATTACGAAAATGACTAAATCAAGTCAAAGTCAAAAGGAATCAAAGTGTGTCAAAATATGGTGATGAAGATGATCGGGAAAGAGCCGTGAGTCAAAAAAATGATATGGATTAAGCAAAACCAGGGATGAGTGTTCGAGATTGAACCACAAGTTAAAAAAATAAAATAATTTGGACCAAGTTGAGATAAAAAATTAACGATCGAGATCAAATTATAAGTCAAAAAATAAACATGACTTCGACTGAGTCAAGGTAAAAAACGCGTGACTGGGTTTAGAGCCGTTAGTTAAAAAAGTAAAATGATCTAAATCGAGCTGAGATAAAAAATAGGTGACCGAGATTAAACTGCAAGTAAAAAAAAAATGATCTAGACCGAGTCGAGATCGAAACTAAGTGACTGAGAATGAACCATGAGTCAAAAAAATAAAAATGACATAAATCGAGCCGAGGTTGAAAACAAGTGATTGGGATCAAACCACAAGTCAGAAAAATAAAATAATCTAGATTGAGCCAAGATAAAAAATTTGTATATAACAAGCGATAATGCGAACAATGCCAATGCGTGTCTCATCTAAGATGCAAATGCGTGAAATTTTGATTATGGTACTAAAGTTCTCAAGACTCTTTCTTTTGCATTCCAAACTCTGCATTCTTCGCAAAGAGAATCAAATCCATTTTTCATCATTCAAAATTGGCACTTGACATTTTCTTTTAAGGGAATTTTCAAAACCAATGTCTTTACCAAACTTTGAGGATTTTATCTTTTGCCTTGTCCCTTTCAACTCTCCCAAAGTAATGCTCAATCTCTTATGACACTACTCAATTATTAGTTATTATCCCAATTTCAAAATATAATATGCAAATTATACATTTCTATTTGTGGCAAAGCATAAAAAGGAAAAGGCAAGGATTACGGGTGAGACATAAATAAAATGAAATGAATACCATTTATTTAGAGAAGAAACAGATTACAAGTGATGGCAACGGGATAAGATAAAGGCATATAAGGATGGCTATTTGAGGTAACAATGCCCCAAGACAAATAATCAAATAATGATGACAACATATCTCGAATTTCTTTAAAAATTCAATCATATAATGCCCTCAGCACTTTAGAGCTTTTCAAAATTCACTAATTTTGGTTTTGGTGCACCTCACGAATGATGTCGTATCTTCCTTATCCAAGTTGCCTTTACATGTTTTCAACTTAGATAAACCTCTATTTAGTTCAAACCACCTTTTTGGGTTTTCGATTTGAACTCTCTTTCTTTGTTTTTTTAAGCAATGTATTTCTTCACGACATTAGAATTTATGGGATTGGGAAAGTCATCCCCATCCATCTTCGCTAAAATTAAGGCTCATCGTAAAATGACTTTTTTAAAACATTCAACTGTTTCCAATTTGGGGTCCGCTTTCCTCTGTCATCATGTTGACTCAAGAGAATTCTTTTCAACACCAATTCTCATTCTCAAAATTGATGAGGTTGAACATTTTTAGCATGAGCTCTCATCATCCTTTTTTAGTATAATTGATCATGACAGAGTGCTAGTAATCTCTTCTTTTCAATGATGTTTAATTGCTCATAGTGCTTTTGAATCCACTTAACTTTTTCTAATCTCACTTCTTTTAAGACTCTTAAGAAAGAGATTTCTACTTCTACTGGCAATACAGCCTCTATCCCATAAACCAAAGAAAATGGAGTTACCCCAATAGAGGTGTGTACTAACGTTCAATAGGCATGCAAAACAAAAGGTAATTTCTCATACCAATCTTTATACATTTTCGTCATTTTTTCTAGAATCCTTTTGACATTCTTATTTGCAGCTTCTACTACCCCATTCATTTTTAGGTAGTATGGAGTTAAATTATGGAGTTTAATCTTGAACTAAGCATATACTTCCTGCATTATCTTGCTATTTAGGTTCTTTGCATTATTTGAGATGATCTTTTTTTAGAGTCCATATTTGCATATTATTTCTCTCTTGATAAACTTGTAGACTATTGATCGAGTTACATTTGTAAAAAAAGTTGCTTCGACCTATTTAGTAAAGTAATCAATTATCACAAAAATGAATCTATTCCCATTTGATACTTTTAGGGTAATGGGACTAATAACATCCATTCCTTACATAGATAATGACCAAGATGGTGCCAAAACATGTAATACAGTGGGTGAAGTGTGAATCCTGTCGATGTAAATTTGGTTTTTATGACATTTTCGAGTATAATCAATGTAGTCACTTTCTATTATTAACCAGTAATATCTGACTTTCATAATCTATCTTACCATCATATGTCCATTTGCATGTGCTCTATATATGCCATCATGTACCTTTTCAATAATTTTCCTTGCCTCAGAGGCATTTACGTAACATAATAACATCTGATCTCTGCTTCTCTTATATAGAACCTTTCTATCTAAGAAGAATTCCATAGCTAATCTCCTCAAGACTCTTTTATCATTCTCTGTTGCTTGATTCAGGTATTTTTTATTCCTTAGGTATTTTAGAATATCATAATACTAAGGATTTCTTCTTTTTCCTCCTCCACATTGGCACAATGTACTAACATATCCTTGACATCTAACTTAATGGACTGAATTTCAACATTATTACCAATTCATATCATTGCAACCAAAGTGGCTAATGCATCTGTAATTTGATTTTCTTCATGAGGTTCAACATTATTACCAATTCATATCATTACTTGCCATCTCGTAATTTTACTCAATAATGATGGCTTTTCAAAGATGTATTTGATTGGATCAAGTTTAGCTATAAGCTAAGTGGTGTGGTAAAACATATACTGTCTAAGTCTTTTAGTTGTCTAAGCCAAAGTGTAACACATTTTCTCTAACAATGAATACTTGGACTCATACTCCATAAATTTTTGGCTCAAGTAGTAAATAGCCTTTATCTTTTTGCTAGATTCATTCTGTTATCCCAGCACACATCCCATCGATTTCTAAATGCACCACTATATATAAAATTAATGGTCTTCTTAAAATGAGTAGTACAAATATTAGAAGGTTTGACTGGTATTGCTTAACCTTATCAAAGGTTTCTTGGCATTTTCCATTCCATTCACCAAGGTTGTTCTTTCGAAGGAGTTTAAAGATGGGATCGCATTTAGAGGTAAGTTGAGAGATGAATTAAGAAATGTAGTTTGATCTACTTAAAAACCATCAAACTTCTTTTGGTGTACTTGGTGGGGATAAGTTCTGAATGGCTCATATATTGTCTGGGTCAACTTCAATTCCCCTTTCAATAACCACAAAACCCAACAAGTTTCTTAACTTGGCTCCGAATGTACATTTGGATGAATTTAACTTAAATTGAAATTTCCTTAACCTCTTAAACATCCATAAAAGAGAAAACCACATGTCAGGCTGTATTATCCACCAATGTATGAATATGAGGTAGAGAAAAGTTATCCTTCAAGTTGGCCTTGTTCAGATTGCAATAGTCCACACACATTCGTACCTTTTTACCTTTCTTGAAGAAGGTACTATGTTGACTACCCATTTGGGATATTAGGCCACTTGCACAAATTCGGCATCAAACTATTTTCTTACCTCATTTTTAATCTTCAATAGCATTTTAGGTTTCATTTTTCTCAATTTTTGTTGCATTGGCCTACATTTAGGCTTTAAGGGTAGCTTATGTTCCGCTATCTCAATGTTAAGCCCAAACTAACACATCTACAAATTCTCGAAGCTAATCCTCTAATCGTTTTTTATCAACTACTGAGAGTGAGGCACCAACTTTGACTTTTTTTTTTGTTCTCGTCATCGCTTAAATTGATTATCTAAATAACTTCCTGATGATGCTCAATAGATTTATTCTCTTGTTCAATTAATCTCATTAAATTAGAGGCAAGGTATATTTTTCAAAGTTCTCCTCAGTGTCAAGTTCATCAGCATTAATTAAAATTTTAAAATTAAATCCCTGATTGTTATCATGATTATCTTTATATTCAATTAAGGACTTGGAATTTAATGAAATAGGGAGTATTAGCAAAATGCTTTAATGAGAAAGTTGATTGAATAGAAGAGATGAATAAAATGCATAATATTATTTTTTATTGAGATAATGGATAAAAAGATACCTATAAATAAGATATCATCTCAATGCTTTTAGGCATAAATGATTGGGAGTTGTATTTACATTAAGAAAGTATCCAAGACAATAGGCATATGGATAACACTCTAGTTTTTTTGTTCAAAATTTGGTGAGCATGGATAACCTAACATTTTTTCCTTTAAGATATCTTTGCCTATCATCTGGATGGATATTTCTCTCTTGATAAACCTGTAGACTATTGATCGAGTTACATTTGTAAAAAAAGTTGCTTCGACCTATTTAGTAAAGTAATCAATCATCACAAAAATGAATCTATTCCCATTTGATACTTTTAGGGTAATGGGACTAATAACATTTTGTGATATCATGACTTTTTGTGATATCATGACTTTTGTTTCTTCACATATACTCTATTTGGATACTAAAAATGCATACCTACCAAAATTGAATACTCATCTATAGTTGGCACCAAATCAACTTCATTAAAAATGAAACAACGATATGAGGGATCCCAAATTGTACCATCACCTTAATGAGTGAGTTTTTAACTTTCACTAACAACAGATGTGCAACATGCCTAAACTTCTAACAAAAGGCTTGTTGTCTTGAAGGAAACATGTTATCCCATATCTCTGCCAAGTCTTTCAAATCGTTTTGTTTAAGGAGTAGTCGAACTTCCTTAGGTAAGGTACAGACATAGTTAGATGGTAAACAATCTCTTTCTTTTCGTTGCCTCCTTTCTGACTTTATTTTCATATCAATGGGTGACTCACATTTGAAGAATACAGATGATGTGCAAACTTGACGTTCTATGGGTTTCATGAAAGCTTTTGTTAAAGATATCTTTAGGGTAGGAATAATATGTAATATGTATGTATATTCGTGGAATATGCACAAGAAGAAAGACAAACAAGAAATTGGTTAGTTATTTTAATATAAAATAAAGAATAAACATAATAAAGCAAGTAGAATGCAATTACAAAATGACTCTAAATTTCGGATTAACTATAAAGGGTAAAAAGACATAGCTCTACCTATGGGTTAAGCTCATAAGGTTAACTATATGTAGCTTGGGTCATTTTTAAAAGGTTTCCAAATTATTCCTTACATCATCATCCATTGCAGACTAGTAAAGCACCTCAATTCTTACCCATTATAGCTACAAGCAAAAAGGGTTCAATTTGAGTGGAAGTATTTCGCTAACCTATGTAGAGACATGAAATCTCACAAAGGTGTAGTACTTTACTCCCTCATAAGGGATAAAACTCAAGTGTAGAGCTCATGTTATGCATATGCAAATGAATGACAGATACATGAAAATGAATAAATAAATGGATAAATAAAATACAAACAAGGAAAAAATCTCAAATTTATTAGGTTAGTCTTGGATAACAAGAAATCATTTACTGGCTTGACTTTCTTACTGTCCCCAGTGGAGTCATGAAACTGTTATAACATATAGATTCACAGACCTATTGCTAGATATAGACTTTAGGAGTCACCACCAATCTTTTTTGCTTAGGTACGATTGGCTACCTAATTGAATCTACTATTTAAAGATACCTTAGTCAATCTTGAGACTTCTCTTTAAATATGACAGATTTAATTAGATGGCCAATCGCACCTAAACAAAAAAATTGGTGGTGACTCCTAAAGTTTATGTCTAGTGGTAGGTCTACGGATCTATATGTTATGACAATAGGTAAGCTTGTATGCTTGTAAATAGGTGGAGTCTATACAAAGTTAGATATGAGAAAATATGTAAGAAAGTTGTAGGGTTTTATAAGATAGACACCTTGTAAAATTACAGAAGATTGATGTCTTTATGGGAGTGTATGTTTAAGTGGACTAGAGGGGATTAAGATGATCCACATAGGTATGGTGCATAAGTGCACATAAGCATGTATGTTTGGGGTTAAAAATACTCTATAGAATAAGAGGAGATTGAGAGGGTCTCTAAGTAGTGATTATGAATATTTGATTTCATTGTATGTTTGTAATTTTTAGCAACTAGTAAATATTTTTTTCTCATTCGTAAACATAGGACGGTTGGGCCAAACCACATTAAATTGTTATCTTTTGTGTGATTGATTGATTGTTTGATTATGCTTCTGCTGGCATGAATATTCAATTCGTTATGGGGCTTTTTGGCCTAATTGATGTGACTTTAGTCAACTTATGAAACTCAATTAGATCCAACTTGTATACCAAATCAAATGATATGGATTAATCCAACACCACACTTTAAATAACCTAGCTACGCCTTTTTATAACTAGATCATTGAAAATTTGACATGAAAATAGAAGAAAAGTTAATGAAAATAATATGAGAAACATATAAGTTTTATTGTTATATATGTGTTATGTAAAAATCATCTGTTTTTATGACACACAAATGTTACAATTAACAACAGGTAGCAAAATAGGCAAAACTTGGATTATGTATAGCTGTATTAAGAACATTGGTAAAAGGTTTATAAATTTTAAGAAGAAGAAGTAGTCTCCTAGTATGTCGTAACCTATGAGTCAATTAATTAGTGCTACAACTAATCTTGCTCCTTACAGCTTTGAAACAATAAGAGGAAATATTAAGTGATTTACATGGCAGATCATCCAAATTGATGTTAGGAAATGAATAGTATTTTATAAAAACCATCATATCCTATCCGCAACAAGCCTAGTTGATTGCAAGTCATGCAATGTGCCATCTAATCTTACAAGATAATATGACAACACTAGACAATTGAAAGATGGCAAGAAATACAAAAAAAAAAAAAACACTACTTTAAGCAAACACTATTAAATTGTTATAGCTTTAAGGAATTTTGTTCCTTGAACCTTGGATCAAATGCTAGAATAAGGATTTACCTTGGTGTGATTATGTTTCCAATCAAGGTATTTTACCTATTCTTTATCTCTAAAGGAAAACTTGCTTTCCATTTTGCTGATGATCAAGGAATGAATCTTAATTTTGCAAGGATGATGATGAACAAGAAAAACTACATATATAACTGCATCTGTTGCTAAGGAAATTGTTAAAAACCTTTATTAGGAAGTTTTGCAAAGTCATTATTGTTGGTTTTAGCTAGAAGCTCATTGGGTCACTAACACACTTTAATAGAAACTAAAACTAACTTGGATTCAGGCAAGAGTAAATCTAGTTGAATTCACGACCATATAATTGATGTGCTATCATGAGCTTTTCATTGCGTCTGATAAGTGACCTACACAGTAAAAGGAAAAAAACTTCTCTTCACTTCTCCAAACTAAAGTTATGAAATTTAATGGGCTAGCCTCATAAATATAGAAGTGATAGCAGGGATCTTCCCTAACATGTTTGTCAAAAGTAACTAATCCCATTATAGGTCCAAATATAGAATTAAACCATAATCACACTTAATTGAAATCATGCCACTATTTGGATATATTACAATATGGTACCACAACAATTACTCATTAATTGACATTAATTAATATAATTCGATATATAACAACTTTTTTGGTCCACCAATATGAGATAAATATAACAATCTCGCACTTAGACAACACAAGTCATTAACCCTGAATCCGGATTAATGGAATAGTTATAAATAGAAAATGTTAATATAAGTATATACCCATATCATCATACCACGTAATTAGCATCTATAAGTTGTCGTAAAGTATCGGTCTGGAGACTCGATTGTTAGATGTAAAAATTTAAGATCATGAAAATATGAAGGGTTGCCACCAATCTTTTTTGAAGTGTGATTGGCCACCCAAAAATTATCTTTTAATAAAACAATAAAACAGGTTTAGAGTTTATTAAAAAAATAATTTTAATCTATGAAAACAGATTAAGTTTGAAAGTCGATTATATGTGGGGAAGGATTAGCACTCCCATAACAACCATAAAATTGATACAAATTAATTATGCGCTATTTGTAATCCTGGATAAAATTTTTTATGAAATTTAATTATAATTCCCTTTGTTTTTAAAGAAATAAAATTAGCTTAAAAAAATCTTTATTTAGGAATATTATGAAGATCTTCAAATTAAAGAAATACCTTTAAAGTTTTTGACATAAAGGTAGAATTCGAAGATAGTATTTGCATCTAAGATTTATCGTAACATTCTTTTAAAAAAAATAAAATAACATTCTTTGTAAATGATAATCATTGATGACTCTCCAGCATCTAGGCAGAGTATCAACAACTATATTTCACAGAATATTATATTAATTTTATTTCTTCAAAACAAAAAGATTTAAAAAAACTTTTTATGCAGTAAAAAAAAGAAAATAATATAATTAATATTGAACATTGCAAACATATATATGAATTATGAATGTACACGTTATTTTAAAAATGAGTTATATGCAAATGATGATAAAATACGAATTTATGAATTAAGTTGTCAAAATATAATAAGACCACCTGAACTCTCTAATATAGAGGCAGAGTTTGAGTACGACTTTTTATATTTAAAATCTCATCCTATTATTTTTATTATTTTATATTTTTATACTTGTTGTTTTAACAAAATGAATTTATTTTGAGTTGCAAAAATGTATGAAAATTTTTAATAAAATAAATTTCCTAAATACTTCAACATATAAACAGCATTCGATAACAAATTACTTCATAAAAGGTTTCATGTAGATCTTAGAAATTTAAAACAAGTTTTGGGTTCTGAGTAGGTTTGGATTTAAATTTTAAGAATTTATGAACATTTCTAAAAATTTCCAACATCTAGGCAGACTTTTAAAGCAAGCCCATTTTTATAGTTCTTCTAAAAATGAATTTTTTTTATATTCTTATATATTTCGTATATATTCCTTTTTTCTTTAAAATTATTATTATTATTTCTTTTTTTTATTATTTTCTCATGAAACAAGAGTGCAAATAAAATAAATTGTATCAACAACAACAACAACAACAACAACAACAATAATAATAATAATAATTTATGACAAGAAAAATTAGATTGCATAAAATTAATTTAAGCATAAAAATTTAAACATTAAATAGATGATAATACATGAGATTCTAACTTTAAATAAGTAAGAAATAAAATAACTATGGACATGTGTTATAAAAAGCATACGTGACACCTATTAGGAATAAAGTCACTTTCTACCTCATGCTTTGAAGTTTTCTCATGTCAATGAAAGAAAAAGACAAAAAAACAAATTAATCTTTTTAGACCTTTACTCTATCCATGCCACTTTTCATTCTATCTTAGATAAGACAGTATAAAGAATAGGAAGAAGAAAAAAAACTAACAATGCATAGTCTATTTAAAACACATCCCTTATTATTAATTTGAAAAATTCTTAAAACTTCCAAGTCTCGGACACACGATTTGGTTTGTCAAAAAGGAACTCCTTTTCTGTAACTTAAATTGTAGAGGAGAATAGACTTAAAAGATGAACTCTCATAACCAAAAAAGGGGTGCAAGTTGGGTTTGGAAACCATTTTTGTATATATTTTTTATTTTTGCCGCATCTTGGAAAGTTGTTGATGGAAGCTAGTTTAAGAAACTTTTTTTTAATTTTTTTTGTTTGTTTTTGCCACACCTTGGAAAGCTATTGATGGAAGCTGGTTTTAAAAACTTTTTTTTTAATGTTTTTATTGCACCTTGAAAGCTATTGAACTCTCCATGCCTTCATGAAACTTTTATTTATCAAAACAAGGATTTGGCAAACCAAAAACATGAAACTTCCTTATATTAACAACCCAAGTAGGTGCAAGCATATAAAAAAATGAAGCTTTTGTTTCTTGTTGCGTATTTAAAACTGGTTTGTAAATTATAAAGCTTGTCCTCCTATTTATCCTTTTATAAACCATTAGCTATCATACAAAAAAAAAAGAGTAGTACATGCTAGGAAAATTGAGCTTTAAACTCCTGTGTACAGACCAGAAAAGAAAGCCATAAAAAAGGAGAAAGTTTTGAGCTTTAAACCTTATGAACATGTGAAAACCTTTAGGGAAAAGAAAAAAAAGTTTCAAAAAATAATGCCTTTTCCCAAATTCTTTCTTCCTTTTTTTCACTTCCAGTCTCTTCTCTTCTCCTTTTTTATTTTATCTTTTCTTTTTGACTTTCTTAAAAATCCCAAACTGTTAAAAAAAACCTTTTTTTTGTGTTTGTTTTTTATTTTTTCTTTCCAAGCTCCAACCCAGTCGCCCCTTATATAGCCACCCTTTTTTTGTTTCTTTTCCTATCAAATACTCTGAAATTGACACCACTAGCCACTAACTTAGTTTGTTTTTTTTCATATGTTGCAAGAGTTGTTCCCTCCTCCCCTTTTGTGGTAAGTCAGCTTATTCTTAGTTGATTGTCTCTTAGTCTATGCAAACCTCAATTATCATATGAATGAAGATGGGCTCTCTAATGCCTAGCCATCATAGGTTTTCATTTCCATTTGGGTTCTTTTCTTTTCTTATTTATTGGATCGAATAATGGGTTACACTATGGACTCCACTTGGGCTTTATTTTAGGCTTCGTAAAAGCCTTATAAAAAGGTGCATTATGGGCTACTTGTTGGGTTTTAAAATGGACCTTTGTGGCCTATGTAATGGCTTTCTAAAATGGGCCAAATATAATCTACCCAAAATATGGGTCATAGCCCAAGTGCAAAAACAAGTCTGAATTAATAGTGTTAAATTGTTCCGGACAAAATTAGGTGTCTACATAAGTCCTAAAATACATTGTACTGATAAGATACCAATGTGTGAACAAGTATACTTTTTGTAAAATAAGAGTATTCATAGGCTTTAAAATCCACTATATCGATATGATACATGTACATAGACTTATGAATACTTTAATAGTAGCAACAATAGAATAATAACAAGCATTTATGAGTCCTTAGAATCTATTGTACTAACAGAATACGCGTAAACAAGCTTATAAACGCTTCAAGGTAGTGGTATTATAATGTGAAATGGAAATGATATGAAAACAAAATCAATATCTATTTCCATTAGGTCCTTCACATTGAAATCGAATTACAAAGAACCACATGAGACTAAACCTGAATATCTTATCCAAAAGAATGTCATATGTAGACACCCATTTGTGTTTGAGGTCAATCAGTGTCTTTTTTTTTTTTACTAATATTATTATTATTATTGTTATTATTACTAGTATTATATTATAGTCTATTATATTATATTATATTATTGTTATTACTATTATTATTATTATTATTATTATTATTGTTATTATTAGTGCTCCTATTAGTATTATATTATTATTATTATTATATTATACTATATTATTATTATTTTTTTTTTTCATAATCTGCAATTGAATCAGGAAGGGTAAATCTATCAAAATCAAGGGATTTCAATTCTACATGAAACCAGGGATTAAATCAAACAACTTGCCAAACCTAAGCCTAATGTGTGTTGGACAAATCCAATCATAAGATTTAAGCCTGGATTGGTTCTGTTTGATTTCTAAATTTGTTATCTAAAGCAGCTTATAAATGGACACAATATTGCAGAACAATGGACAGTGGATTTTGGGAGAAAAAAAAATTGTGTTTAAGTTGGGATTTTGGGTTTAGGTTTTTGGAATTTTGGATTTAAACTTTTGAGTTTAGTTTAAAGTTTCTGGGTTAGGATTAAATTACTGGGATTGAGATTTCAAATTTTTGGGTTAAAGTTTGAATTTTTATAAATTTTTGAAATTTTTTGGAAAATCTAGGTTTTCGGTTGAATATTTGAATTTGTTGATTGAATTTTTTTTATGAGTTTTGAAGTTTTTGGTAGGATTCCAACCAATTTTCAGAAATTGATGACCAAGTCCAGTTTCTGGTGGCCTATTCTTGGGTTTTTTTATTAAAAAGGCAGATAGAATTCAGTTAGAGAGAGAGAGACGACCAGATGCTTCCAAAGAAAAATAAAGAGACTTGGCTTTTATACCAGGGCTAAATGACAATGTTTCATCTAGTTCAGGATCCACGTGTCAACTTGTTGACCCGCACATGACCCGTGCGTCTGAGTCAACCCGATCACAGTTTTTTTCATTTTATTTTTTTTTTACTTTATTTTTTAATCATTTTATGTTTTAAGTTTTTTATTATTTATTTTACTTTACTGATTTTTTATGGAGTAATTTATTATTTATTAAATATTTTGTAAAAATTCATTCTATTATTTTATTTTTGGAAAACAATAAAAAATTAATAATAGTAAAAAAAAACTCTTTTAAAAAAAATGCATGAATCCTATCAAACTATTAAAAGATTTTTTGTAAATTAAAACTTTATGGAATCTACCAAACTATTGGATAATTTCATAAATCAATTTTCAAAAGAAAATATTTTTTAATGAAGATTTTGTATTTTATCCTATCAAACTATTGAAGGATTGCATCTTAAGTTAAATCTTACCAAACTACTAGAGAATTTAATAAATTTTCTCAAAAATAAAATTTTATAAATATTTTTACAATAAAATCTCACCAAAAATCTGCATCAAAGTAAATCCTACCAAACTATTGGAGGACTTTACTAATTATTTTCTTGAATAAAATACATTAATAAATTCGATGACAGAACCTCTTTAGGGTGAGACATTTGTCTCTATGAATACTCTTGAGGTAAGAGAATTATCTTAAATCGCTACCAAACTACTGGAGTAATTTTAGGATTAATTTTCAATATTAAAATTATAAATATATTTAAGGCTAGGATAATTGGAAATTGAATTGGTACTATTCTTTAGATGGGCGCTGTGTTGGTGCTATAACCTTCTTTACTCGTAACCGTACTCTCGAACCTAAAATCTAGTTTCATGAATTAGAATCTACTATTTAAAAATAGCTAAGTCAATCTTAAGACTTCTCTTTAAATGGGACAGATTCAATAAGGTGACTAATCACACTTTCACAAAAAAAATTGGTGGTGACTCCTTTAATCTATGTCTAGTGGTAGGTCCACGAACTTATATGTTATGATAGGTTGTCGACTCCACTAGGGACATCGAGAATTAGGCTAGTAAATGGTTTCTTACTGTCCAAGCCTTGCCTAACAAACTTTAGATTTTTTTTCTTTCCTTTTTCTTTTTTTTCCTTGCTTGTATTTTGTTTAGTTTTTCATTTATTTACTTCACATATTTGTCATTTATTTGCATATGCATAACATAAGTTTTATACCTGAGTTCTCCCTTAGGAGGAAGTGAAGTACCTACACCTCCGTGAGATTTTATGTCTTCATATGGGCTAGTGAAAACGCTTTGACTCTAATTGAACCCTTTCTGCTTGTAACCTATGGTGGATAAGGATCGAGGTGCCTTACTAGTTTGATGGACAATGATGTAAAGAACAATTTGGGAACCTTTTAGAAATAATCCAAGCCACATATAGTTAACTTTAAGAGCTTAACCATAGGTAGAGCCATGTCTTCCCACCCTTTATAGTTAATCCAAAATTTAGAGTCATGTCATTATTTGACTTATTTTATTGTGTTTGTCCTTTATTTTATATTGAGATGACTAATTAGTTTTCTTGTCTTGTTTATTTCTTTTTTTCTTATGCATATTCATAAACATACATGCAAATTGCATATTGTTCCTGCCCTAAAAGTATTTTCCACAAAAAGTTTTCATGGAACCCATAAAATGTCAAGTTTACCCCTTATTTGTAATTTTCAAATGTAATTTTCCCATAGATATGAAGATAGAGTCTAAAAAGATATAGCGAGAAGAATTGGATTGTTTACTGACTGGTTATGTCTCTACATTGCGAAAAGAAGTTCGTTTGCTCCTCAAACAAAATAATTTGAAAAGCCTATTAGATATCTAGAATAGCATTGTTCTTTCAAGGTAACATGCATTTTGTTAGAAGTTTAGGCATATTGCATATCTCCTACTAGTGAAGGTTGATAACTCTCTTATTAAGGCGATGGTATAGTTTTGGGATCCTTCCTATCATTGCTTCATCTTTAATGAGGTTGATCTAGTGCTAATAATAGAGGAGTATTCAACTTTGATGGGTATGTGTCTTCAGTATTTAGACAGGGTGTATGTAAACAAGCAAAAATCAGGGTATCGCAAAAAGTTGGTTTATATTTTAAGGATGGAAAAGGAGCTCATATATTCACATATCCAAGAAAAAAAAAGAGCATAAAGGTATTCCATGAGAGTTTCTCTGAGACTTTATTGTTAAACATCCAGATGATGATTAAGGAATAAAAGTGTTTGCTCTGGTAATATATGGATAGTCATTTTCCCTAAGGTCTTAGGCCACATTGAGATAGAGGTGGTGGATTTATTTGAACAAATTAAAAGGGGATACAAAACTTACACCAGCAGTATTGGTAGAAACCATCAAATCTCTAAATTTTTATAGACAGAATGATAAGGCTCGTTTTATGGGTTACATACCACTATTGTATCTATAGATGAAGAGTCATTTCGAATGTAGGAAAAATGATTTCTCCAAATTTTGTTTTCGTAGTTGAAATCTAGTTAAGGAATTTTGTGAGAGTGAATAGCCAAAAGCAAAGACCCAAGAAGAATGGGAATGTCTACTATAGAAACTCACAATTTGTCAAGTGAAATGGCTAGCTCCATGGATAAACTGGGAATCTATGTTGTATCAATGTGGAAACAAGATAAGGGTTCCAGTCTTAGGCTTATGGAGGTTAATGGGTTATGCACCATTGATGGTAAGAAGACAGTATAGAGTTAAAACTATTTACTCTTATGACATTTAAGCTTGACCAGTTTGACTGTTTATATGGGAGCCTAGAACTTTTCAAAAAATTGATGGCATGATCAAAGCATGAAAAAGCCCAAAAGGGTAAGTCGTAAACCATTTACTGATAAAGCCACTTAGAGGTATTTGATTTGAAGAGTCAAGAGAAATAATGAGGTTGCACCTATGTTTAAGAACTATTGCCTGTCAATGAATTGAGAGTTGGATAATGTGCCCTTAGAGTCAAAACTTACAAGGAATGAACATAAAATTGAGAAAGAGAAACTGAAAACAAGAAGTTCTAAGGCTAAAGGAAGAAAAGGAACAATGGAAAGACAAAGTGAAAAAGTTAGAAATTCAAGTCCATAAGATTTTTAAGAAATACAGCAAGACTCAAAAGGTTATTAGAGAATGGGATGATGCCCTTAAAGAGCTGATGGAGCTATAACAAGAACATAAGAGGTTGTACATACAGGTGTAGGCCAAAGAAATAAACAATATAGATTTGACTTGTGATAATGAAAAGATGAAGAGAGAATGCTCGTAAATGAAAGATGATTATGTTGAAATCCTGGATGAAAATAAAATGCTCAGAGAGTACTTCCAGGCATTGAAGTAAAAGTTGAATGAGTAGAGAAATCATATCATGGCACTCTTAAAAAAATAGAGAGAATTATCTTCTCAAGTATGATTCGACAAAAGAGAAGGGTTGGAAGAGAAAGGTACATAAAGCATCTTACAACCAAGATAGGCAAGGCAATGATTAAAGTGGGAGAAATGGCAAAAGAGGCTTAGACATTGAGAGCTTTGGTCATGCCAATAGGAGAGCATCAATAATGATTACTGAACTTTATTGAGGAAACAAAGATCAGTACAAGCAAATTAGACACTTTTAGAAAGGAAAAAATTAGACTTGATGTAAAACAGACTTCTGTGGAATAAATGAAAGTTCACTTTTGTTGAAATCTTTAAAAGGGCAAATATTTTTCTTTCTTTTTTATGCATTGCATTACATTCATTCATGTCAAATCATATCATCATCACTAATTTTAAATTATGGTACTAGGTGCAAGAACAGATCAACATTCATATAACACCTGGGTTAGAGCCAAGAAGATGGAGCAAGATAATGCAAATTGTTTTGAAAAACTAAATAAGGCTCAAGAGGTAATTGAAGGGAAACTAAGCAAGATCTTCGAAGCTTTGGAAAAAATAAACAAAGAAAAAGGTGGAGGAAGATATCTCGTATAAAGTCATTGAATCACTATATCCTTTAGGTTTTGGTTTGCATTAGACCCAAGCCATTCCAAGCTTTCAGCCACAACAAACTATGTTCATAAGTTACAGTTACCCGAGAATGCCCTATACACTAAGTCATGTAAACATTCAAAGTTTTACTAATCTTGTATTTGCTAAAAAAGTAATCAAGCCAATCTAAATCCCCAATCTGGATGAGATGAAAGAAAAGTGAAGTTGCAGACAGTTGTGTCCTCAAAAGACTTTAAGATTGATCAAACAATGAGCATGATTGAGGAAAGATTATGGGTTGTAGAAGGCATTGACTTTTACCGATCTATGGATGCTATGAGGCTTTGTTTGGTGCTAGATGTGATGATACCCTCAAAATTCAAAGTGCCAAAGTTTGAGAAGTATAACGATACTAAGTGTCTGATTACACATGTCATAATCTATTGTCGTAAGATGACAGCACACGTTAGCATTGAGAAATAGCTCACACATATATTCTAGGATAGTTTAATCGGGTCTCTTGCAAGGTGGTATGTTCAGTTAGATAGGACTCGCATAAGATTGTGAAAGGATTTGAATCGATATTTCATCAACCAATATTGTTACATTATAGATATGGCTCCTGATCGCCTTTCATTGTAAGGTATGAAAAAAAAGTATTTGAGTCATTTTAAGGAGTATGCCTAAAGATGATGGGATGTTGTCACTTAAGTACAACCACCATTAACGAAAAAAAAACAACAGTGCTGTTTGTGAACACTCTAAAGTCGCCATACTATGAAAAAGATGATAAGGAATGCAACTAAGAATTTTGATATGGAGATCTTGGAAGAAATTGTTGAAAATAATATAAAAAATGGCAAACTTGAAGGAATAGAATCTTCTATCCTTAAAAGGGTGCCTAAAAAGAAAAAAAATGAGGCTTAAGTTATGAGTTTTGAAGGATAGCAATTCAGAAACTACCCTCGACTGATCTTTCCCACATACCACCATACTATAAATCATGCTGCCACTTTTCCTTACTAATCAACTACACGACCTCCTTACTCAACCATAACAAGACCTTTTGTTTATTCAACTACCCTAACAAGTGATGTGTGAGAATCATGGACTCGAGAAAGACCTACATTTGATCCTATTCCTATAAACTACACAAAACTCTACCAAGAGCTTTACAAAAACCACTTGATTGCCCTCGTCCTTGCTAAATAACTTGAACCTTCTTATCCTAAATGGTAAGATTTCACTACCTATTGTGACTATCATTATGGGGTGGCTGGCCATTCTATTGAGAATTGCACTTCTTTGAAGCATAGGGTGCAAAATCTAATTAAATAAGGGTGGATAAGCTTTAATACTAGTGGAAACATAGCACCCATTGTCAGTGGGAACCTCTTACCTAATCATGCAGTCAATGCCTTGAATGAGTATAAAAGGCAAATGAAAAAAAAAGTGAAGGAGATCAAAATGTCATTTAGTCAGTTGTATAAAGCTCTATACGAGGTTGGGATGATACAACTAGTAGCTCCATGTACCTATCATGGGAGATATGTCCTAAATCAAAGATGCAAGTATCACAGTGGAGCTTCGAGGCACTCTATTGACACATTCAAGCAATTCTATGATGAGGTGCAAAGGTTAATGGATTTCTACCAGATAGAGTTGTATGAAGGGGCAGAAGCCTCGAAAAATATTAAAGTGGCCATGACAGATAAATGGGTGCCAAAGCCTATCACCATTCGTCGCATTGAGAAGCTAAAATTAGTTGGGAATAAGTTTGTTCCCAAACCAATAATCTTCAAAGTTCCAGGCCCTTTCCCTTACAAAGATGAAAAGGTTATACCATGGAAATATGGTTGTAAGGTACCAATCCAGGGGTAAGAAAAAGTTATACCAAAATATGATATTGCAACATATCAGTGTATATGGCATAATCGGAAGTGAAAAATGCTATACTTTGAAGACATTAGAGAAAGTAAAGAAGGATAAGGTGATAGAAAAATAAACTAAGCCAAAATTGATTCCAAGAAAGACATCACAAAGCCTGTGCCAAAAAAAGAAGCTTATGAGTTTTTAAAATTGGTGAAGCATAGTGAATATTCTGTGGTGGAACAATTGAACAAAATACTAGCCAAAATCTTTTTGCTATCACTTATACTAAGTTTAGAACCACATTGCAATGCTTTGTTGAAGGTGTTGAATCAGGCTTATGTGGCATATAATGTATCTATGGAATATGTGAACCACGTAGTGGGAAACTTAGTGGCACCACATCATATAGCTTTCAGTGATGATGAGATTTTGCTCGAGGGTAGAAGAAGTACTAAGGCTTTATATATCATTGTTAAATGCAAGGGCCACATAATCGCCAAAGTCCTTATTGATAATAGTTCGGCTATTAATGTCATGCCCATGTCCACTCTGACCAGCTTGCCTATTGATATGTCCCACATCTAAAGTAGCCATACGATGATTTAAGCATTTGATAGGACCGACGTGAAGTATTGGGAGACATTGAGTTACCCATGCAAATTAGGTCATGTGTTTTCAATATAAAGTTTCAGATTATGGATATATCTCCATATTACAGTTGCTTATTAGAGAAAACCATGGATTCATAAGGTAGGTGCTGTTCTTTCCTTATTACATTCAAAGATTAAATTATATGTGGAAAACCAATTGGTGATTGTGGCTAGGGAAAAAGATTTGCTGATAACTCAACCTATAAATATCCCATATGTAAAAGCTGTATAAAAGTCATTGAAATACTCTTATCGATCTTTTAAACCTATCAATGCAGTAAACGGATGACTTGAGTTCAGCAAAATTGTGATTAGTCAAATGATTAATAAAGGTATTTAGGCAAAAATCTACATGGGATAAAAGAACCACGAAGGATTGAAGGTAATAGCAAAAGATTGGGTCTGGGTTGTGAAATAGAAAAAATGCAAGATAACAAGGAAAGGTCAAGAAATAGGCCAATGGTTATTCCTCTTTTGAATGAAACATATATTCCTTGAGGATATATGTACTTAAGTGAGGAGAACACTAAAGAAAAACCAAGGTAAGAAGAAGCTTTTATTGAATTGTCTATTCATATAGTAGGCAAAGATAACTAAAAGGAAAAAGTTTTGGTTTATCTATGCCCACCAGAGTATAAACTGAAGAACTAGAGTCTCATCCAGAACCTACTGTCTTTGATGTTATTTCAATGTAATTACAATTCTTTATTGCTTATGCCTTAAAACATTGGGATGATCTCTTATGTTTGGGTCTTTTATTTTTCATTATTTCAATAAAAGATAAGAGCATGCATTTTATCCATTTTTTTATTCAATCCACTTTTTCATCAAAGCATCTTGTCAATATTTCTTATTTCATTTAATTTTAGGTCCTTAAATGAATATGAAGATAATTATGATAATGATTAAGGATTTAATTTTTGAAAACTCCATTAATACTAATGAGCTTGACATTGAAAAAGACTCTAAAAAATATACTTTACCTCTAGATTTAATGAGATTAATTGAACATGAAAGTAAATCTATTAAGCCTCATAAAAAAATTACTGAGATGATCAACTTGAGGAATACTGAAAATAGAAAGGAAGTCAAGGTCGATACCTCACTCATAATGGTTGATAGACAACGATTGGATGATCTGCTTCAAAAATTTATGGATGTTTTCACTTGGTCCTACCAAGATATGCTTGGACTCAGCATTGAGATAGTGGAACACAAGCTACCCTTGAAACCAGAATGTAAGCAAGTTGAACAAAAGTTAAGAAGAATGAAACTTGAAATACTGCTAAAGATTAAAGAAGAGGTAAAAAAATAGTTTGATGTGGGTTTTCTGTAAGTGGCAAAATATCCTGAATGGGTGGCTAATATAGTACCTATCCCTAAGAAAGATGAAAAGGTACGAATGTGTGTGGATAATCACGATTTGAATAGGGCTAGCCCAAAAAATAATTTTTTTTTGTGTCATATTGATACATTGGTGGACAATATGGCCCAACATGCGGTGTTTGCTTTTATGGATAGGTTCTTTGGCTATAATCAAATAAAGATAGCTGAAGATGACACGAAAAAGACCATTTTCATAACTATGTGGGGAATCTTTTGTTACAAGGTCATGCCCTTTGGACTGAAAAATGCTAGGGCAACCAATCAAAGGGCTATGATGACACTCTTTCATGATATGATGCACAAAGAGATTGAGGTGTATGTGGATGATATGATCACAAAATCTTGAAAAGGAAAGGACAATGTAGCTAACTCAGAAAATTTTTTAGAGGTTAAGAAAATTTCAGCTCAAGTTAAATCATCCAATGCAAATTTGGAGCTAAGTTAGGGAAACTATTGGGATTTGTAGTCAGTGAAAGAAGAATAGAAGTTGACCTAAACAAGATTCGGGCCATTCAGAACTTATCCCTACCAAGCACACTAAAGGAGGTCCGAGGTTTCTTAGGCCAATTAAACTACATTTCTCTATTCATTTCAAAACTTAATTTCAAATGCGATCCTACCTTTAAGCTATTTCAAACGAACAATCCTAATGAATGGAATGAAGAATGTCAAAAGGCTTTGATAAGATTAAGCAATGCTTGTCAAATCCTCCAATATTAGTACCACTTATTTCGAGAAGACCATTGATTTTGTATATAATAGTGCATGAGAAGTCGATGGATGTGTGCTGGGACAGTAGGATGAATCTAGCAAAAAGGAAAGAGCTATTTACTACTTGAGTAAAAAGTTTATGGAATACGAGTTCAAGTATTCATCATTAGAGAAAATATGTTATGCCTTAGTTGGATAGCTAAAAGACTCAGGTAGTATATGCTCTACCACACAACTTGACTTATAGCTAAATTGAACCCAATCAAGTATATCTTCAAGAAGCCATCGTTATTGGGAAGAGTCACAAAATGGCAGGTGATGCTTTCAGAGTATGACATAGTGTATGTGAGCCAAAAAACGATCAAAGAAAGTACCATTGTAGAATTTTTCACAGACTAGGCCATCGAAGATTATGAACCCATGAAACTCAATTTTCAGATGAAGAATTAATTGGCCATCTCAAGGTTGGAAGAAGAAAGTGATGATGAAAAGTCATGAAAAATGTATTTCGATAAGGTTGCCAATGCCATAAGGCATGGGATTGGAGCAGTTTTAATATCTCCAACAAAACATTATTACCCTATTACAACAAGATTGAACTTCAACTACACTAACAATGTGACTGAATATGAGGCCTATGTTATAGGATTGCACGCTGCTTTGGACAGAAAAATTGAAGTATTAAAGGTGTTTGGGGATTTAGCCTTAGTTATCTATCGATTGAAAGGAGAATGGGAAACAAGGGACTCATAACTTATCCCATACCATAAATACATCTTAGAGTTATGCAAGTAATTCGAGATAATCCAGTTTAAACATTTGCCTCGTGAAAAAAAAAAATTGTAGATGTTTTAGCCACCTTGGCTGTAATGCTGCAAATTGGTAATACTGCCAAATTCAATCCATTAAGTTAGATGTTAGCGATATGTTGATGCATTGCACCAACGTAGAGGATGAAGAAGATGAAAAGCCATGGTATCATGACATTTTACGATATCTAAGGGATCAATAGTACCCAAAGCAAGCAACAGAGAACGATAAGAGAGGAGAACCAAAAGGAGGTTCGGCCATGGTGAAGTAATGCTTCGCCAAACCTCCAAATGGTTTTTAATAATGGATTGGCTTTTGTTTTCTTTGATAAATTGTCTCAAATCAAGTTATGAGTTAATTGTTTGAGATTTTGGATCAAATTTGAGGCTAAGAACACAAGCAATAATGATTTTTTTTCAAGAAAATTGGAAAAAATGAGGAGAACCAATATGAAAATGCAATGATATGTGATGAAAATGCAAGAAATGCAAGAGAGAAATTAGCATAATTATTCCTCGAAGGTAGCAAACTTCAAAGATTTTTTCTTTTCTTTTTTCACCTGCTTTTTACACATTTTTAGCCCATTCTCCTCTTTCAATATGAATCCTCAGCCTTCTCAAATGGTGAGAAAATATCTAACGCAAATGACTGTGAGCCATTAGATTAAAAGTTTATCTAATGGTTAAAAATTTTGCCTTGTTTTCCTTGCAATGAGCCACCTTTCACCATTGCATCTACCCTCTTAAAATTATCTTATGGTTGAAAATGCTTGCTACCAAAGATTGAATTTTTAATGCTGTTGGAATCAAGTAAAAAGATCATTTTACCCCCATTAGAAAGTTTTAAGTTTCTAGGCCATTTTCTTGGAAAACAATGCTCTTTTCCTTATTTTTTTGATTTTTAAATACAAAAAATCTTCAAATAAAACGAAATTAAGATTTGAAAGTTTTCATGAAAATTTGACATTGAGAAAGTCAAATTATGATATTACCTTTAGGAGTATTTTAGTAATTTTACACCTCCTGAGGTGCTGCAGTTTTTAATGCACCCAAAATTATTAAATAATTTAAAAACATGATTTGGAATGTTATACAAAAAATAGACGTAAGAAGGTCAAATTACAAAAATACCCTTAAAGGGAATTTTAGTGATTTAACACTTTTCGAAATATAATTAAGGTATTCAATATTTCAAAAACATCAAATAATATTAAATCATGATGTGGAGCTTTTCATAAAATTTTGATCTCAGGAAGGTCAATTTATAAATATTACCCCTAATGAGGCATTTTGTTTAAGGGGAATCCATAAATCTTTTCCCAAAATCTTATTGTTGGGTATTTGATTCCAACATTTGATTCAAGATAATCTACTTTCAATAAAAACTAACAAATTCCCAACAGTACCCAAAGTCTCAAAATAAAAAACCTACCTCTCTCTATCTATTCTAGGATTTCAAAGGGAAAAGTAGCGTTGTTTCCAAATTTGACCTGACTAAAAAATTGTGAAATAGCCATTACCATTTTGAAAAGTCATGTTTAGAAATGAATAGAAGTTAGTTGTAGGTTTCTGCTGGTGAAAAATTTAGTTTATATATGACGTTTGGCATGAAAAACATATTCAATAAATCATCATTCAAATAAATTTTGAGTTGAAGAAACACCTTAAATGATCATTATTTAAGGGGTTTCATCTCAAAAAAGGCCTTAAATGTTGATCATTGAAGGCTTTTTTTTTTTTTTAAATACCTTCAATGATGATCATTTAAGACATTTTTTCTCAAAAATGCCTTCAATAATCACCATTCAAATAAATTTTAGGTTGAAGAAATGTCTTAAATGATGATCATTCAAGGCATTCGGCTTGAAGAAACGCCTTAAATGATCATTATTTAAGGCATTTCTTCTAAAAAAAATACTTTAAATGTTGATCATTTAAGGCGTTTTCTTTAAAAAAGCCTTCAATGATGATCATTTAAGGCTTTTTTTTCCCAAAAAATGCCTTCAATAAATCATCATTCAAATAAAATTTGGGTTGAAGAAATGCCTTAAATGATGATCATTCAAGGAGTTTGGGTTGAAAAAATGCCTTAAATGATCATTATTTAAGGTGTTTCTTATCAAAATACACCTTAAATGTTGATAATTTAAGGCATTTTCTTTAAAAATGCCTTCAATGATGCTCATTTAAAGTGTTTGCCTCAAAAAATACCTTCAATAAATCATCATTCAAATAAATTTTAGGTTGAAGAAATGCCTTAAATGATGATCATTTAAGGCATTCAGGTTAAAGAAACACCTTAAATTATCATTTGGGTCTAATGTGGGCCAAATCTTGGTGGATACATTGGCTAAGTATCTTCATATGAGATGTCTTCTTCTACCTCTTTTCCTTTGTTTATCTTTTCAAAAGCATCTAGAATTTTGCTTATTTTCCTCTCAAGTATCTCTTGGGCTTTTTCTATCCTTTCGAGACAACTTGCGTTATCTTGCTTCATTTTCTTGGCTCTAGCTCAAGTGTAGTACTAGTGTTAATCTATCCTTGAACCTTTATTTCCTATAATTATGGTGCAAATTTAGAATGATGTTTATGGAACCATTAGATTATGCATGAGAATGAATGCAGTGATTTATGAATACATGCATACACAATAAAGAAAAAGGTAAGTAAACATAATATGTAATCTACATGTATGTTTATAAACATGCATGATAAAAAAAGAAATAAAAAAAAGATAAGAAAATCGGTTAGTCACCTCAATAAAAAATAAGAATAAACACTATAACATGACCCAAAATTTTGGGTCAACTATAAAGGTGGAAAGATATGGCTCTATCTATGGTTAGGCTTTTAAAATTAACTATATGCGGTTTTGATTACTTCAAAAAGGTTCCCAAATTATTCCTTATGTCATCATCCATCACAGACTAATAAGGCATCCCGATCCTCGCAATCATAGACTATAAGCGAAAATGGTTCAATTTGAGCGAGAATGTTTCGCAGGCCCATGTAGAGACATGAAATCTCACGAGAGCATAGGTACTTCACTCCTCTTGAAGGTAGAGCCTGGGTGGAGAGCTTATGTTATGCATATACAGATGAATGATAGATATATATACAATAAATAAATGACTAACTAAAACATACATAAGTAATGAAAAGAAATAGAATAAAAAAAAAGAAAATAAATTTTAGATTTATTATGCAAGGCTTGGATAATAAGAAATTATTTACTGACTTGACTCTTAATGTCCCTAGCTGAGTTGCTAAACTGTTATAACATATAGATTCGTTAACCTATCGCTAAACATGAATTAGAAGAGTCGCCACCAATCTTTTTTGTTTATGTGTGATTGACCACCTGATTGAATCTGTCTTATTTAAAGAGAAATTTCAAGATTGACTTAGGTATCTTTAAATAATAGATTTTGATCTATGAAATCAAAGTTTAGGTTCGGGAGTATAGTTATGTGTGAAAAGGTTATAGCACCCCCATAACGCTCATCCAAGATATGGTACCAGTTTGACTTCAGATTATCCAAGCCTTGATTATATTTGTAATTTACTAAATTGTTTAATATTGAAAATTAGTCTTAAAATTGTCCTAATAATTTGGTAGCAATTTAAGATAATTTTTTCACCTCAGGAGTATTGATAAATTCTAAGGTCCCACTCTTAAGAGATTCCGTCATCAGATTTATTAATTTATTTAAAAAAATTAGCAAAATCTCTCAATAATTTGGTAGGACTTATTTTGAAGCAGATCTCCCAATAGTTTGGTTAGATTTTATTACAAAAAGATTTGTGAAAATTTTGAATCTCATTAAGTCTCCCAATAGTTTGGTAAGACTTGATTTAGACAGTAATCCTCCAACTGTTTAGAGGACGAAAATATTTTTTTGTTTTTTTTTTAAAAACTAATTTATAAAATTTTTCAATAGTTTGGTGGATTTCATAAAATTTAAATTTATAAAAATTCTCCAATAGTTTGGTAGAATTCATAATTCGAGATTTAAATCCTCCAATCATTTTGTAGGATCTAATTTCAAAACTGATTTGTAAAATTACATTTGCCCTTAATTTAAACAAATAATACTATGTAAAAATTTAACAAAAATGAAATAAATAATAAAAAAAGTATAAAAAAATTACCAATTCTAGATTAAAACCCAAAGCAAATGGAATCCAAAGCACATACAAGCCAAGTGAATTGGAAAAATTTTGGCCCAACTAATGATCCATAATTGAAAGTAAAAGGGGCCGAATCATCATCACCACTTGTTTGTAACTTTTCCAATAATTTCTATAGTAGCAAAGTCCCATTGGAATCTTGTGACTTTTGGTTCCAATTCCTTTCCTATGTTTGCAAAAACATCAATGCCGTCTCTCTCACCAAACTGAAATTCTAGCCACGATGTGGGTCACACTGCCACTATCCTCTATAGTTGCTCACCTTTTTTTGGTGTTTGTTTTCTCTTTGCAATCTCCAACCAAGACCTAAAAATAAAAGCCCAAAAAATAGTTGTTGGATCTTCCTTTCACTATTGCAAGCCACCGTATGGAAATTAAGACCATTGCTTGAACCACCAGTCACAATCGAAATTGCTAAGGATTTTCCTTTCTCTCTAGCTTCTCTCTAAGTTTCAAACCTAACCTAGGGAACAATCTCTTGCCATCGTTTCCTCCACTATCGGCCACCAAACCTATGCCAGAAGTCTTTCCTTTTTGGAACACTTTTGCTGATGATTGCATCTCGTTTATTATTTTTGGGTTTACTAGGTTTAGGTTCCTTACTATAGGATTGGTTATTTAAATATTGATCTCTATTCGAGGTTGTGGGTTCTGTTTTTTTTTTTTTATATAATGAAATGCTAGATTCTAGGTTTTCTTGTTCTTGAATTTGATTGATGACATTGTTGGTGAATTCTTTGATGCTTGCGTTGTGAAATTTGGCTTCGAATTGCTCGCTGGTTGATTTCAGGATATTTGCTACTAAGAATCGCTAGTGGTTGTTTTCTGCATGATTCCTCCTTCTTGATTTTTTTTCCATTATTTGCTCTTTATTGCTAACTGTATATGCTTGGTTCTTTGCATGAATTATGCCCAACAAATCCGAGACTAAATCACCAAGAATCATGCTCTAACGGATCCATGATTGAATCACCAAAAATCATGCTCTATCGGATCCATGATTGAATCACCAAGAATCATGCTCCAATGGATCTGAGATTGAATCACCAATTTCTTTCTTCTTTTTTTTTTAATTCTTCTTTTTATTTTAAACCCTTTTCAGTTTTTTAATAATAATAATAATAATAATAATAATAATAATAATGATAATAGTATAATATAGTATACTATAATAACAATGACCATGGACTATAATAACAACAACAATAATAATAATAGGTGTCTACACCAATCATACGTGATAAAATGAGCAATTATACATACAATCTTTTTAGCTTTTTTTTGGTTGCTTCATCTGCAAACAATCCATCCTTTCGCATATGTCTTTGTTTGCACACATCCTATCTAGAAACTTCGGTGCCAAAGCTAGATGATTCTTATTAAATTAACACTATCTAAGAATCAGAATCTATTAAACGAATGTTCATAAATATTTATTTATGAGTAAAAACAAGTGTGTGAATACTTACAAGATTATACTGAACATTTACATAACACTTTCTCGATGTCCGATGGTGATATACTTGTTTCTTTTTTTGTTCTTTGATTTTCTAGAAAAGAAAGAAATAAGGTAAATCACATATTAAGATATCGAATATATTACATAAAATCTTGTAAACAATTAACATAATGGGTATGCATACTGACAATTCTTCTGATAATTGATCTCGAACAAAATGCATCCAATCTTGATAACTGATAACATCTGTACATGACAAAGAAAGATTAGCCAACAAATCATTATTATCAACGAATGGTAAAATATTATTAGGTTATCAATCTGTTTTTAAAGTCTCTAAATGCTTTCTTACCCCGATTGCAACACAAGCTTTTTATACTCATTTGGGACGTCAAACCTCTTAATAAATTTAAAAATATTAATATGAACACATTGCATTTCAATTAAATGATTATTTAATAAATTTTATGAAATAGTTGAATAAACATACCACAACCAACTCCCATATACAATCCTTTAAATCATCAGAAACTCATCACCAATTATGGTATTTAAAAGAAATGCTAGTACGAACAATCGCTTCGTTATGATTAGCCAACTTGGCAGCTCCATCAGACACTGGCTGCCCACTTTGATTGAAGTGAATGTGAATTTTCGTGTTAGTTGCTTTAATTTGTTTATTTTGTCTCCTTGCTTTTCTTTTTTTCATTACGGGTGTGTTTTCTTTATATTCAGTAGCAGGAGACATATGTTCATTCCATAATACTTGCGATTTTAATCATAATTATACAAAATACACCAAACTTTCTTTTTCAATTTCACACAATAATAAAATACAATCAATATCATACTATAGTTATTAGACTAATATTCGTAAAACATCTTCAAGCCAATAATATTTTACAGGTACAAGCCATACTATGATTCTCACCTTAAGTAAGAGTTTCATGCAAAACAAATGATGAGTACAAAAATACACAATTTCCATGATACCATTCAGCAAACCACAATACTTAAACCAAACTATAAAGAAATACCATACATGTAATAAAGGAGGTTGGGCGACTAAAGTGATAATGGAATGAATAAAAACACAAAAAAAATTATATATATTTAATAATGAACAAAAAAAATACCTATATCGAAGAATATAAATAATAGAAAAATAGATAAAATATGCACATATTGGTAAAAAGAGAGGTGCAATGGTGTTGAGTTGTTAATAGACAACGACGACGAGAGAGATGAAGTAACCAAAAAGCAAACTAAATGGGTTGATGGTTTAGGGGTTGGTTGCAATGCAGCTTTTTATCATTCACTGTATTAGCCGTTTGGGTTTTCAAAGTTCAAGAAAGGGGAATGAATTTTAAAAATGATCACTAAAGGTGTTTTACAAAAAAAAAAAGGTCTTAAATGATTCCTGATATTATAAAAAATATTATTTAAGGAGTTTTCTGACCAAAAATGCCTTGTATAATCTCATTCAATTTTTTGTAAAGGAATTATTCAAGGCATTTTATGAGTAAAAACTCCTTGAATAATCCAAAAAAAAAATTGGAAGGGATTATTCAAGGTATTTTTTGTTAAAAATGCCTTGAATAACCCTATTCAATTTTTTATAAGGGATTGCGTTTTTTGGGCAAAAATATCTTGAATAATCTCCAATAAAATATTGGATGAAATTATTCATGGCATTTTTTTTGTCAAAAACGCCTTAAATAATCCCCTAATAAAAATTAGAGGGATTATTGAAGGTAATTTTGGTCAAAAAATACCTTTAATAACCCCAATCAATTTTTTGTAAGTGATTATTCAAGGCAATTTTTGGTAAAAAAATGTTTCGAATAATCCCAAAAGAAATGGAAGGGCAAAAATACCTTGAATAATCCCATCATAAAATTGAAGAGGATTATTCAAAGTATTTTTGACCAAAAACGCTTTAAATAATCTTCTCATAAAAATTAAAGGAAATTATTCAAGGTGTTTTTGGCTAAAAACGCCTTGAATAATCCCCTTTAATTTTTTTAGGGGATTAGTTAAGGCATTTTTTGGTAAAAAAACCTAAAATAATTTTTTTAAAAAAAATTAAAAATGATTATTCAAGGCATTTTAGGCAAGAAACACCTTAAATATCTTTTCAATTTTTGTAAGAGATTATTCAAGGCATTTTTGACTAGATAATGTCTTCAATAACCCCATTCAATTAATTGAATGAGGTTATTTAAGTTACCATTATATATGCTAAGGAGATTATAGTAATTATTCAAGATTTAATATAAGTGAATTTCTTTCAACCAAACGAGCGAATCTAAACACGAGGTGTCTTAAAAATGAAAAAAAATCTCAAAAATTGCACTTTATCAAAGATCACACTTTCCCTCAAAATCTACAGTTACGCAAAGCAAACACCCTATAAAGATATTTTAGTAATTTTAGACCTCTCAAGGTGTGATCAAAGTTTTTAATACATTAAAAATTATTAAAAAATATTTAATTATGATCTGGAAGTCTTCACGAAAATTCAACTTCGAAAAGATTAAATTACGAAAATACCCATAAAAGTATTTTTATAATTTTATACTTTTTGAAATGCAATCACACTTTCTAATGCTTTATAATCATGAATTTCAATTTAAAACCACAATGATTCCAATTGGTTGTGAATTTTGAAAGTTGACCAAAGTTCTAAACATTTTAACCAATTTTGATCAAATTTAACTTTGTTTGATCAAGTTTGACCTTATAACATTTAGGTTAAATTGGTCACAATTTTAATCTTAAAAACTTGTCAAAATTAAAGAAATATTGATTTGGATTGAATCAAATTTTTAAAGGTGTCACAAATGGTTGAATTTTGCTCGAATAAAATTAAATGTATACAGTTACCTCTCTTTCATATTTCTGAGAATAAAAAATAATGTAAAGACTAAATACACTAATTTTGTCTGGGACCAAGGGCTGAAAGGATTTTGTTTGTGTGCTATTTGTTTGTTTTTTATGTTAGTGGTTTTTTTCTTTTTGTTTTTTTTAAGGTGCTCTTATAAACATAGATAGGTGACTTTAAAATAAATAACAATTTGAAAAATGCTCCTATAGACATAGGCAAGTGACTTTAAATTTAAAAAAAAAAAATGCTCATATAGTCATAGGTAAATTACTCTAAAAATCTTTTTTTGAAAAATGTTATTATAGATATAGACAAGTCACTTTAAAAGATCATAATTTGAAAAATCTCAATTTCAAAAGTGTTTCTATAGATATAGGCAAATGACTTTAAAAATCTCTTTTTAAAAAAAATGATCCTATAGATATAGACAAATGACTTTAAAAAAAAAATTTTCAAAAGTTCTCCTATAAATATAGGCAAGTGAATTTTAAAAAATCTTAATTTGAAAAATGCTCTTATAAGGATAAGCAAGTGACTTTAAAAATCTCTTTTTAAAAAGTGCTTGTACAAACATAGGCAAGTAATTTTAAAAAAAAATCTTAATTTGAAAAGTGCTCTTATAAACATAGGCTAATAACTTTTAAAAAAATCTCTATTTGAAAATGCTCCTATAGACATAAGCAAGTGACTTTAAAAATCTCTTTTTGAAAAGTTTTGAAAGTCTAATCTTTAAAAAATATGGTTGCTTATGAAGGCTTAAAATGGATTTCTTTCTTCTTTAAAAGATTATTTCTTTTCTTTTGTTTCTTCTTAAGGAGTATTCATTCTTTAAATGTATTTGTTTGCTCTCAAAAATCAAGTTCATTCTGTATATAATGTATGTGATGAACGCAAGGAATACATTGCATAGGAAAACAATTTTGTTTTCATCATGTGCTTGTACTTATGGAAACAAAGTTATCATGATCACAATTATTCTCAAATTTGCAATTCTGGATGATTCATCAACAATCACACCCAAACTTATCTGATCAATGTCTTTTCTTAATCCAAACATTTATCCTTTCTTTCTCTATTTATCAAATCTTTTCACTTTGATCTCTTCAGCAATTGTTTAATGATTTTTGCCAAAAACACTTTCTTTTTTTCCTTTATTATTGTCATTCCATCATTTATCTTCATTCACTCATTCATCTTTCATTCATTTCTTCATCAATTTCCCATTTACTCATTCATTCACATCTTTCATTTCCCATTTTCTTCAATTTTCATTTCATTCAATCATTTTTCAATCACACACCATTCTCATTTTCATTCATTTTCCCATATTTTCATTCATCATTTCATTCTCGTTTTTCCATTTCATTCATTCATTTTTTTATTTTTTTCATTTTTAGTTTTTTCTTTCACTTCTTTTTCTTAATTAGTGCCAATTTCTTTGTGCTTAATGATCTTATCCTGGTGCCAGCTAACTTGGGCTCAAATCTCATCTTGGTAACAGCTAATCTAGGCTTAAATATCCTTGGTATAAGCTAAATTGGGTTTAAATCTTCGTAGGTGCTAACTAGACTAGACTTAATTCTCTATAGGTGCCAACTAGACTGGCTTAATTCTCCATAGGTGTCATCTAGATCGGGCTTAATTTTCTATAAGTGCTAGCTAAATTAGGCTTAATTTCTTTGGTGCCAGCTAGACTGAGCTTAATTTTCTTCGATGCAAACTAAATTAGGCTTAATTCTTCTCGGTGTCAAGTAGATTGGGCTTAATTCTTTTCATTGTGAGCTAGACCGAGTTTATTTTCCCTTTCTGCCAGTTAAACTGGGCTTCATTCTCATTAGTGCTAGTTGTACTAGGCTTAATTCTCCATAAGTGCCAGCTATATCCTCAATGGTAGCTAAACTGGGTTTAAATCTTCATGGTTATTAGTTAGATTGGGCTTAATTCTTCATAAGTGCCAGCTAGACTAAGTTTAGTTCTCCATTGGTGTCAGTTAAACTAACCTTAATTTTTCTTGTTGCTAGCTAAACTGGATTTAATCTTCCTTGGTACCAACTAGATTAGGTTTAATTCTCATTAATTTTTTTTATTTTTTAAAAATTTCTTGACATTTACTCAACTTGTTATCACATCTCATCTTTTTCATTCATTTTTTTGGCAACCCTTCCACTTTTGTAGATTCTTTTTTCAATTTTTCGAACTCTTATGTCATTTTTTTCTCTCATCAAGCTATTCTCTCTTTTCCTTATTTTTCTTTCTTTTCCCATGATATACTTCTTTATCTCCTTTTGCTTTCTTTTTTTCCTTTTCCTTTTTTTTTCTCTATTTTCTGTTCTTTCTTTTTTTTTTTCAAACTCTTTCCCTCCATCTTTTCTCTTGATAGAATTTGCTTTTCTTGTCTCTTGAATTGGGAGATTTTTTTTTTAGTTTTTTAATTTGATAGACTTTTTCTTTTCTCTTTTTTTTTTGTGTTCTTTTTCTTTACAAAATTGATAAATGCAATCATGGTACAAATGAATATTTTTAGCAAATGATGTTAATGCAAATGTCTTTATGCAAATGCAAAAATTCATGGTTTGACATAATTTTTTCATGATGCAAATACTTAATGCAAATACAAGTGATTTTTTCATGATGCAGATGCCAATCTTCTTTTCATGTAGATAACCTTACGATGATGCAAATTTTTTCTTGTTTTATGACATAAATGTACTTAAAAAGATGCGTGATAAATTTTTTATTAGCAAATTTTTTTTCCATAATGCATATCTCTCTTCTGAATGCAAATGTTAATGTTCATGTTATGGATGCCCCAAAGATATAAATGCAAATTTACAAAATTAATTCTTTTCAAGTACTTCCAACAACCACAAAACTTCATTTGACAAATGTCAATGCCCATGTAGATGCACAAACTTCACAATGTATGTGCCTCAACATAAATGTGAACCCCAAAAACACTCTTTTTCAAAATGAAATTCTTTCTCAATTCTACTAATCTCCCATTATCTATCCAATCAGGTCTTCAATTTCTTCCCAAAATGATCTCAACTTACCATTTTCCTACTTGTTTCTTGACCAATTTCTACCTTTTTCGCTTTTGGACAGGTCCTCTTGATTTTCCTTTTATTTTCAACATGTTTTTTTTTATTTTTACAAACATACATATGCAACATGCTTTTTGGACTCAATTTTTGAAAAAAAGAAGACAAACTATTCCTAACAGCATTTTTTCTCTTTTGTTCTTTTCCCTTTTTAACACATGGCTAAAATTGACATGCCATTAACAATAAAAATTAAAATAAAATATGAAAGAATTTATTTTCATTGTTTCCTATTAATAATAAAATTTTTATTTCCTTTCTCTTTCCTTTACCATCCCTACTTTTCTAATCATTCATTTCCCTTTGTTTCTAACAAGTAAACTAAAGATTGAGGTAAATAGGGTCATCATCAATAGCTTTTAACTAGCATACCAACTGAAAACCAATCATTGCCACCATTTTCACCATTAGAACTACTTATTCTCTCATTCTCCATCATTAATAAAATAAACAATTGAAACAACCCATAAGAAAACAAAGCAAAACCTAGATAGTCATATAGCAAAAAATTTCAATCTTTTCAAGTTTTATCCACTATTTTTAAAACCTTTAAACAAAACCCAAATAACCAAAACCTTAAAACAACCATCATATCCTCACCTAAACCCTTTGTCATTACCAAAAAATATCATTTTCTTCCCTTAAAAATACATAATCAAAACAAAAAAAAAAAAAGCAAGAAAAAATATTAGCTTTATCTTCCAAAAAAAAAAGCAAAACAAAGTACAAAAAAAAAAAGGAAAGGGTTTTAGGTTTGGCTTGTTCTAGAGGATTTTAGAACTTGAAAATTAAGGGAAAAAAACAAAAGTAGAAGAGAAACAAATTAAGATGTGGTTCATTTGGAGTGATAAAGGTGTACATTTTGGGTTTGAAATCATAGGACTAAATCCTAAATCTAAGATTTTCAAGGATTAAAAAAAAAATAATTGAATGAGTGAAAAGAAAAGGAAAAAATGATTCAAGAAAGGTCTTTAGGGTATTTCTGGTGCTAACAAACGGCAATTGACATAGTGGATATGGATCAAAAATTGGGTTTCTTGAGCTTTTTGATAATTGAGATTGTATTTTAGAGAGA
Source organism: Durio zibethinus (assembly GCF_002303985.1). The sequence goes on from NW_019167827.1 coordinate 9,148,526, forward strand.
GAAAATAGAGAGAAGGAAGAAAAAATGAGGATGAAAGAAAAAAAAAGTGAAAAGTGAAAATTTTTTTAAAAAAATTGACTTTTATACATAGTTAGCTAATGTAGCATTTAACAATTATGTGGCATGTCTAGTCAGCATTCTGTTAAAAATTTACGACTGAGTGACAAAAAAAAAACACTTATTCAAACATTAGTAACTACATTGAAAAATTTAATAGTTTAGTGATCATGTTTAAAAAAGCCCATATAGGTAAATGACCATTTGTGTACTTTATAATTCTTTATTTTATACAACAATATGTGACTAGTTATTTAGAATTTTTCAAAATGATCAACAAAATTTACCCCACATAATTAAATTACTTATTCAAAGAGAATGAAATATCTAAACAAATGTGACTTTGAAAGTCTCTTGGGAATTGGTATTTACTATTAGAAATGAAAGAAGTGACAAATTTTTTTTTCAATGGATTAGATGATTTAGCATGTGAAGATTTCGATTCATTCAAAAAAGGTCTCACCATTTGAAAGGAATAAAAGAGGTGTACACTAGTCAATATAGGCTCACAAATGAAACAAAAATTGTTCTTAAAAGCATAAATCCATTGAAAACCAAACACGTTCGACAGTTTTTTTAGTATCCAAATGTGACATTTGATAGATGTCAAAGTTAGCTATAATGAGCTCAAAATTTTATGAGTCATTTAGGGTTGAGAAAAGAAGGCTTAGAATTTTCAAAATCAAGCCCCTTTTATGCATGTCAAGCTTTTGGATATTTCAAAAGGTCTGGATTGTCTTTGGTTAGCATCTATCTCGTTTAACATCAAAAGTGACTTTAAGGCCTTCTAAATTTACTCTAAACTACCCTTTTGTAAGGTTCTCACCCTAGAGCCACATTCATTTCCTTTCTTTTTTTTTTCTTTTTTTTTCTTTAATTTAATTTTATTGATTATTACAACATACACTCAAGAATTCAAACTTATCCAAAATAAAATAATGATCCAAACGAGTAATTAGGGAATAAAAGAAGATAAAAAGATTTATGAGTTTTATGCTCATGCCTCAAAGAGAAGCTATTCAATATTAAGCATCCAAGCTTGATCAAATATGGGCTGTTCTAAAGATGAACGTAGGCAAAGGTTTGAGGCTTTCAAATAAAGGGATATATAAGCCCAAAATGAGTGTTTGAGAGTGATTAAACCAATGATCATTTATTCATTTAAAGGATTCATTTTGAGGCATTTGTCCTCTCATTTTCTCATACTTTACACATAATCATTCATCTTTTTTTTCTTTTCTTTCTTTTCTTTTCTTTTTTTTTCTTTTCTCTTATTTCTTTTATTTTTTTCCCATTTCCCTATTTTTGCCTTCTTTGACATTTTTTTTGTTTTTTTTTTCCCTTAAATGGATTTAAAACTTGGGGAACTTTTATTGGATATTTTGCCTATCAACATACAAGGTTCTTTTTTAGGCATTACCATACTTAATCCTTTAAATGCATTCCTTTTGTCCCCCAATGTGGAGAGTGATATTTGATCAGGGTTTACTTTGAAAGAATTTTATTAGGCTTAAAAGAGTAGCAAAGGATAAATTCCTTATATTTTGTGAAGGGATAATGTAAAATGATCATTTATCATTTCAAGCATAGCTACTCAAATTTGAAGAGCAATTTTTTTAAGAAAAAAGGTTTGAAGAAAGGTTTTTTTTTTTTTTAGACTTTAACTCTCTTTGAACTCTCTAGTTTTCTCTCATTGGTTTCTTTATACATTTATTAAGACTTTTTCAATTTTGGATTCATTTAAATGTCTCAAGTGCATGATGCCACAACCAAAAATTTTCTTTCTCCTTTTTTTTTCTTTCCTTTTCATTTTGTTCTTTTTTTTGTCTTGTTTTTCCTTTTCTTTACATGCCCCTACACCACAATTCAAAAAATAGGATTTTGTTTTGACAATCACCCTTAATAAAGTTTAATGTGAGAAAAAAGGCCATGTGGAGTGAACTTGTTTAAAGTGTCAAATGATTCATGTCAATTCACAAAAAGTGAACAAACAGGTTAATCATAACTCTAGTTATCTTAAAGGCAATGAGGTCTTTCCTTTTAGTCAATGTGCCCTAGGACACTGAACAAGGATAATTTTAGGATAGAGAACTAGGAGTCTGAAATTTTTTTAGTCATTTAAAAAGATTTGGGTGGCTTAAATTTTGGCAATTTCGGAGCATAACCTTGATACATCAAATTACTACATCAAAATAAAAAGTCATGTTTACCTAATATTCTAGGAGTCCCAATTTTTTTTTTTTGAATTGATTGTCCCATTGTTCATTGCCTAAGAAAAGCATATTTCATTTTTGTATCACAATATTATTAGGCAAAAGCAAGGTTCACGAATTCAAGTTCATGTCTATTGGGAGGTTATGATTGATGAGTGAAATTAGCTTATTTGAAAAAAAGCCCGAAGGCATTTAATGAGTTTATTTCTAATAGTGCACACCAACTCTTTCGAGACTCCTTTCACCTTTTATTACGAAGAAAAACTATTTTCTTTTTTCTCTTTTTTTTTTTCAAGGTATTTTCTCTTTTTTTATTTTGTTTTGTTTTTTTTTTAAATTAATTATGTGAAGCATTATTCAAATCCAATCATTTTTCTTTTTTTTTTTGGTAAAAATCCTAAAAAATCCAAAACTTTAAAAGAAATTAAAAACCTTAAATGAAAATATTCACAAATTCATGACACAATGCAATACATCATATCCATTCATCCAAAGCAAACATTGAAACTTAATTCAAAATTCGCCTCTTTAATGGTGCTCTCAAGATGGTATACAAGCTTGAAAAAAACCCTCTACTTGGTGCCTCACCTTTAGAATCTTAACCCTTAATTCCACTACCATCAATTATCATAGGCACCAACAAGTTCTTTAAATTTCGCAGGATCTACATCGATCAAAATCTGAACTGCATTCTTGAAAACAATGTAATTTTCTATGAAGTGTCCTTTTACCCTATCATGGTATTTACATTTAGCATCAGGATTGTACCACCTTGGGTAATAAGGCTTTCTAAACTTTATACAGATAAGGGAAATCATACAACTATTGATAAGCAAAGGGAAAAACTCTATATAGGACATTGAAAGTGAATGGTATGTCTTGACTTTCTTTCTTTTGTGGCTCTGAGAATCACCTGAGTTGATCTTTTATTTTGTGAATATTTGTGACAAAGGATTCTAGGAAATAGACATTAGGACATAAGGGCTTGAGTTCATATTGCCCTTTAAAAGCTGTTTCTTAGACGTGTTCGCCAGACATACCTTCATTTCTTTCACTATGAATTTTTACACTGGCATCCATGATCCTTTCTCTTTTTATCCCATTTCAATTCTACCCACAGCAAATAACAAATCTACGAATTTTGAATATGCATTACCAATTAACCTATCATAGTAAGAAGAAGGAAAGGTATCTACAAACACAGAGTTCAACTCTCTACTAGTAAGAGGTGGTCATACTTGTGAAGCTATCTCTTTTCACCTAGCAACATATTCGTTGTATCTTTCAATGAGGTTCCTTTTCATGTTTTAAATGATCAATCGATTTAAGACTACCTCTACCACATGCTAGTATCGCTTTAAGAATGCTCGAGATAAATCCCTCCAAATATGAATTTGACCGTTTTCCAAATTATAATACTAGTTAGCTATCGCCCAGTCAAACTTTCTTAAAAGACATGAATAAGCAAATTTTCATCATAGGCATACCTAACCATTTTATAGTAGTATCGAACTAAATGGATCTTAGGGCATCTAGTTTCATCATACTTCTCAAGTGTCGAAACCTTGAATTTGGGTGGAATGACTAGATCAAGCACTAAACTCAGTTTACTAGCATTAATACTTCCATACATATCGTGCCTTTCAATGGCCTTCAACTTCTCCTCTAGTAGGTCATATTTGTTTTTCATTTTTGTATTTTTTACATGCTCTAATACCCCTTTCAAGTTTCCTCATTCTTTGGGATCATCTATGTTGGGTATTATGATAAGACCATAAAAAGTAGACCTAGGATTGTCATTTATTTGAACCAATGATGGTATAAAAGAAATACCGGTATAAGTGTAAGGCTGGTGGTCTGCTAGTGGTCTACTAGTGGTGCTTATGTAATATAAGGATTCTGAGCATAGATATGTGTGAACCTAGATGGGTACAATGGTTTCTTAATGGTAAGTTCTTTCTTTGCCCTAGATGCTTTAGCAATTCCTTTTCCTTTTGAGAGCCTTAACAATATTTGTTTTAACTCCATTAACTGTCTCTCAATATCTTATCCTATTTCCACAACCCTTTCCCTCATCTTTTATTGAGCCTTTTCCACCCTATCAATGTGGCTCACATTCTCATTCTTCATGATTCTTGAGTAAAAGTGAGAAACAAATTGGTTTTATTTTTTATGATGCACTATCCTTAAACCTTTTATTAGTTACCAAAAGTTAAGAATGCATGGTGTGAATTTTATTGTTGGTACTAAAAGATAACTCTTAAAAATCCTCTAATATTTTAACAAGATTTTTAAAGATCTCTTCTTGCTTCGAAGGTTTGATGAGAGTATATTTACAATCACTATTTCTTATCTTTAGCTCACATAAAGTAGTATTCAAACAAATGATGCATGACATGCAAGTTAAATTTTATTATTTTTGCTTGACAGTAAACCCTTTAAAGTACCTTCTATATTTAGGCTGATTACTTAAAAGTATTCCCTTAAATGATTTGTTGCTTCATACTCGTGCCCAAATTTCTCTTGATTTAATGCACAAATTTTTTTCTCTAATTGATATCTCATTTTCGCCCTTCTGATGCCCAATTCTAAGATATTTTATTTTAAGGTTTAGACTAAAATGTCTATGGTATTATTCTTATGAATGAATTCCACAAAAAAATTTCTAACTTGCATAATACACCAGACATTTATGAACGTATGAATATGACAATGATTAAAGAGAATGTCATGAAATGCAAATATGTCTAAGATAATAGATTTTCATATGTACATCACCTAAAAATATGCAAGATATACAATGTCATATTACAAGGGTGGTGGGATATGTCCTCATGAAATGCAATTTATATAATGCATGTTTTATAGAATCCTATTATTCGTGGATCCACATGTATAAAATGCAATGACATAATATATGCATAATGACATGTATACGTATGACTGATGCAACATATATATACGAAATGCATGAACATATTTTCTTGAAATGCGATGCATGTGTTATATGAACTTAATGAGATTGACACTTCCATTAAAATGTACATGAGATGCAATGCATATATTTTATTAAAATATGCAAAAGATGGAATGCATGTATTATTTTATTAAAATATGGATGAAATGGAATGCATATTCTATCCATGTGCATGAAATGATATGCATGTACTATCTATTAGGATGTTAATGAAATGGAAAACATATACTATCTTATTATTTTCAACTCCAAAAACATGATAATGTATGCAAACAAGAGGAAATGAAATGTAAAGATTGAAACAATCTCTTTTTTTCTTTTTCTAGAAGGGAAAAAATTCAAGAATACACAATTTTTATTCGACACAGAATAACTAAGCTGTGAAAGTTTTCTTTTATTTCATTTTGATTTTTTTTTTTTTTCATTTGGCCAACAAAAAATTTAAGAAAAACTTTCCTTTTTTTTTTGTTTTGTTGAATAGTAAAAAGAAATTTTACTTTAACACATTTCTTGAAGATACATATTTTAGATAAACATCAAGCGAACTAAACTATATGTTAAAAGATTTTTTGAAAGAATGTTTTCATTATTATTCTTTTTTTTTTTCAAAATTTTAATCTTATTCATACCATTATTATCCCTAGATTGTATCAAAGTGTTCTTTACATGTCCTATTTCGCATAATTTTTACAAAAAAAGTCAATAGAGCTCTATTTAAAGCTAGCTCCCTACAGTTCACTATATGCTGGATTGAGAATTCATACGTCTAAAAGTTTTCAAATTGTTCCTCGTATCATCGTCCATTATAGACTAACAAGGTACCTCAATCCTTACTTATTATAGGCCTCAAGTGGAAATGGTTCAATCTGATTATGAGTGTTTCACTAGCCATTACGAAAGTTTACACCTCACAAGAGCATTGCTTCTTTACTTTCTCTTAAAAAGGGTTAGAGTCTGGGTATAAAGCTTATGTATGTAATGCAATGTGAGTGTGTGCAAAAAAACAAACTTTTCACACTTTCTTAAAATATCCCTATCCTAAATGCCCCACAATTATTAAAAATAGAATAAATAACAACAATTTAAAATAAATGATATGATTAAAATATGCATGAAATGTAAAACCCATTTTTTAAAATTTTTTTGGAAATAAAGAAATTAAAATCAAAATATTTTTTCATTTTTTTATTCTTTTTCAAATTTTTTTAACTTTTTTTCAAAATTTCCATTTTTTAAGAAAACAAGAAAGTTTTAATTAAGAAATTAAAATTAAACATTAATTAGGACCATTAAACCAAAATTTAAGATAACATGCAATCAATCTTTAGCCTGACTGTTTAAAAATGTATCTTTAGTGGAGTTGCTAAGCTATTAAGACATTTTAGGATCGAAAAGTGCTCGTCCGTTGGATGATTGGGGAATTTGGAAAATGAGGGGACTTAAAAAGTATTTTCGATAAAAATCAAAACAAGAAGTCACCATTAATCTTTTTTAGGATGTGATTAGCCACCTAAAAATTTATCCTTTTTTATAAAACATTTAAAAGATTTAAAGGTATTATAAAAATAACAAATTAAGGTTCGTGAAATCAAATTTAGGGTGCTAGAGTTAATTACGCGCAGGAAGGATTAGCACCCCCAATACACCCAATGTGGCGAAAAAGAGTTTTTCAAGGAGATATGAAATGGTCGCGTGGTTAAGATCTCCAACTTCGCGTCTACTTTTAGGAAATGTGTGGTGTCGAAAATCTCATAACGAGTCTATCAAAGGTGAAAGATAGCCCTAAAGTTAGGCTCAAGAGATAGTCATTCTCAATTGTCAACCCACGTGACAATCATGCTTGTAAAACAGACGACTTCTTGAAAATAATGTTGAAGGATCCAACAATCAGTTATCCTAAATAATAGTTGAAAGAAATGTATGAAAGAATCCTAGCTACTGATCCTCAATAAGTACTTTAAAAAACTAAAATATTGTTATTTGCATGGCAAGATCTAATCTGTCTCAAAATGTTTTGGAAATGAGAAACTGCAATAGTCTTTATGCGTTTCTCCCCATTAACCATTTGGTCATTATCATTTTTAATAGAACACAAAGTTTTTGGGCTCTTTTTTTTTTTTTTGGATAAGGCAGCTCATATAGTTCTTACCTTTCTATACTTCAATTTTCAACCACAGTACTTGAAATTTCTACCTGTCGAATACGATACCAATTAACTTAATGTTATCCTTAGACTTGAATTTAATTCATAAAAAGCTTGAATTTTTTTTCTTTTTGAAAACAAATTAATTTTTGAAAACAAAACATTTTATTTTAGGATCAAAGTGAAAACACCTTAAGTATCAAGATACCTTTTTTGCTTTCCTATATTTAGGTAGAGCTTCAAAAATATCCATAACTTAAAGGTTTTTAAATTGCCTCCATAGAACTAGATAACATCTTACATAAATGATAATCACTGAAAGTCCACCTATATTTGGATTAGATCTCAATGACTATATTTATTTAAGATATTATCTTATTTAAAGATATTTTTTCTTTGGAAATCTATTTTTGAAAAACACATGCATGATGTGAATGAACAAGATAATAACATGATGAACACATGATATGAATGACAAAATATGAATGAACGACAATTTGAGAATGCATGTGACAAAATAAAAAATGAAATGCAAATGCATGATTGGGATGAAAGGTTGACTTTAGGGTTTGAAGGTTGATTCGAGTTTGAAAGTTAGTTTAAGGTTTAAAGGATTTAAGGTTTAAGTTAGGGTTTAGGGTTTAACGTTTATGGTTAAGGTTTAGGTTTAAGGTTTAGAGTTTAAGTTTAGGCTTTAGGTTTAAGTTTAGGCTTTATTAAGGTTTAAGGTTTCAAGTTTGGGGTTTAGCGTTTGAAATTTAGGGTTTCAAGTTCATGGTTTAAAATTTGAGGTTACATGGGAAAATGTTTGTGACAAAAATGAATTACAAGAAGGAAAATTAAATCAAACACATTGAAAACTTAAAGAATCATGCAAAAACACAAATATGAAAACAAGAGCCAAACATATTTTTCTCATGAAGATCAAAAAGAAGATTTAGTTCAAGCAAAAAGGCTTGGTTGAATGCTTCTATAGCCTCCCACTATCATTCATTCATTCATTTAAACTCAAATATGCATTATACATCAAGATATTCACTATATAAAAGCATTGCTACCACAAGAAGAATTCCATCAAACATAGAGCAAACTAGAATAACAAGGGAGCAACAAAAACTAGAACGTAAACCAAACACCAACATGCATCACTAACTAACCAAATTCATTTAAAATACAAGGAAACTAATCATTTAATCATCATAAACAACATTTAGAAGCCAATAAATCACTAAAGATAACCAAATGGAGGTTCGGCCATGGTGAAGCAATGCTTGGTCGAACCTCCAAATGGTTTTAATGGTGGATTGGCTTTTGTTTTCTTTGATCACTTGTTTCAAATCAAGCTATGAGTTACTTGTTTGAGATTTTGGATCAAATTTGAGGCTAAGAACACAAACAACAATGAATTTTCTTTCAAGAAATACAAAAAAAGTAAGGGAAATCAATATGAAAATGCAATGATATATGATGAAATGTGAGAAATGCAAGATAGAAATTAGATAAATTATACCTCTAAGCTAGCAAACTTCAAAGTTCTTTTCCTTTTTCTTTTCCTCTGGTTTTTTCACGTTTCTAACCCCTCTTCCTCTTTCAACATGAATCCTTAGCGTTCTCAAATGGTGAGAAAATATCCCATGCAAATGAATGTAAGCCTTTAGATTAAAAGTTCATTTAATGTTTAAAAATTCTCTCTTGTTTTCTTTGCAAAGAGCCACTTTTCACCATTGGATCCAACCCCTCAAGATCATCCTATGATTGAGAATGCTTGTTGCCAAATATTGGATATTTAATGCTTGTTGGAATCAAGTGAAAAGACCATTTTATCCCATTAGAAAGTTTTCGATTTTTAGACCATTTTCTTGAAAAATATTGCTCCCTTCTTTTTTTTTTTGTGATTTTAAGACACTAAAAATCTTCAAATAATATGAAATTAAAATTTGAAAGTTTTCATAAATATCTGGCTTCTAAAATGTCAAATTATGAAATTACCCTTTAAAGGTATTTTAGTAATTTCACTCCTCCTAAGGAGCTGCCATTTTTAATGCACAAAAAATCATCAAATAATTTAAAAACATGATTTGAAACGGTTTCACAAAAAACCACCTCATGAAAGTCAAATTACAATAATTTTCCTAAAGGTATTTTAGTGATTTCACATATTTCAAGGTACGATCAAAATTTTCAATATTCCAAAAATCATCAAATAATATTAACTCATAATCTAAAACTTTTCGCGAAATTTTGACTTTGAGAAAGATCAATTTATAAAAATACCCTAAGAAGATTTTAGTAATTTTACACCTCATAAAGTGTGATCAATGCTTTTAATGCTTCAAAAATTATTAAAAAATATTTAATTATGATATTGAGGTTTTACAAAAATTCGACTTTGAGAATGTCAAATTACAAAAATACCTTTAAAGGTATTTTGATAATTTTACATTTTTTGAAATGTAACCAGACTTTTTATTACTTTAAAATCATGAATGTCAATTTAAAATCACATTGAGTCCAATTGATTGTGAATTTGAAAGTTGACATGAGTTCTAACCATTTTGATCTTTTTTTTATCAATTTGATCAAGTTTGACTTTATTTGATCAAATTTGACCTTAGGGTATTTAGGTCAAATCGATCCCAATTTTAATCTTAAAAACTTGTCAAAATTAAAGAAATGTTGGATTTGGCTTGAGTCAAATTTTAAAGGTTTAAAAAATAATCGAATTTTTTTCGAACAAAATTAGGTATATACAACACAAACTACAATATTCATTACACATGTTTGACCTTATTGCCTTAATTTTATGTTTTCAAAAACTTGGCAATGGATTTAAAAAAAAAAAAAAAACTTTAAGGCTTCTATATGGTCAAACTTCTCACTTTATATGATCGAAAACTTGAATGAATTTCAATAAGCACGATGAAATTTTTTTAAGGCTAACATTGGTGTCAATTTATCTTACACATGAAGGAATATATGGAAGGCAAATGTGGTACTTAAGGCTAGAATAAGATAAAGGGTGGGTAATGGCCCATGGATTCAAATAGTTGAGTAATAGCAAAATTATAATTGTTATTTTGCCGAATTGGGACCCTTTGCTGTTGCTATTCAACAAATATTGGATATGAAAAAATTTCACTTCTTTAGTGGTTCATTACGACCACAAAAAAATACTATGGTGGCAAAAAGCAACAACAACGGGATGCAATCGAAGCTATTCCCTTTTTTTTCCAAAATTTAATATAAAAAGAAAGAAAAATTTTCATTATCAAGCATTAAAGATTAACAAAGTAAAGCCCTAAACACACGAAAAAAAAGAATCCTGAATTTACAACAACTCAATTAAAAAATCAGCCTCAATCAAAGATTAAGGAAAAATTATTAAAATCAAGTAATAATAAAAAACTTAAAATTGCCTTTTCTTCCTTGTTTAAGTTTTTGCAAATTTTTGTAATGTAGGACTTAGATAATCTTAAATCTTAGAGAGATTTTGCTTCAAACTTTAAAATATCAAAAACCATCCATGAGCACTCTATGGGCATAAGTTTGGGGTGGGGCTGTGGTGGTTGTATTAGAGAAGAAATCAAATAAACCATGGCATGGATTGGATGGAAAGTTAAAGGAAGGTGGAAGCTTGGACGCGGGTTGGTTGCCATGATTAGTGGATGGTTTTTAGGAATTGTAAGAAGTAAAAGTTCAGAGAAAAACATGAAGAATTTTGAGTCAAACGAGACTTTTGGAGGATACAAGGGCATAAGGTTCTTTTGCTCTTTTAATTGAAAGAAATAATTAAGTGTAATGGGGAGTTTAGTGGCATTAAGTTTGGCCAATACTTGACCAATCAAACATTTGGTTTTTTTTTTTTTAATTTAAGGGAAAAATTTTAGAGGAGAAAAAATTGATTATAATTGAAATGTTTTTGGAATTAATTTTGATTTAGGTTGAGAAATTTGAGATGAATAAGTTTAATGTAAATTTGAATGGGATTTTATATTATAATTTAGATGAAAAAAATTAAATGATTAATATATTAATTTTGATTTTTTATTTTGATTTGGATTTTATTAATGATTTTATTGTTTTGATATTTGTAAGTTGTTAATTTCCAAACGTGAATATTTTACAATAATATAAAAAACTTGTAAATAATTTTTTTATATAAATAAAATAATATAAGGTATCATTAATTATTTTAAAAATCATGAAAAATGAATTTTTATAATTATAATTATAATTACTATGTTTTATAACGATGTGCAAATTTGAAAAATATTCATGATCGCAATAATATCTATTATAACTACAACCAAGAAAAACGTAACACGATCGAAAACACATTCTCGACTGCAATTTAAATCCAAATTATAAGAATTTGGTTTGATAAATGGCTCCCATCAAATGGCTTTATTGTTTCTTGTCCGAATCAACACCAAATATAATGGGATGCAAAAGTGTCTGATTTGATTAACTAGTTAATAAGGAGTTGGAACCTAGAGTTGATTAAAAGCTTGTTCAATGAAGAGGAGGTAAGCATGATTAGGTCTATTCCTCTTAGTCATTTTGAGCATGCAGATGAGTTAATCTAAAGGATGGATAGACATGGATCTTATATTGTTCGAAGTGCTTATCATATACTGATGTCCCACGTGCAAAATTTAGAAGAACTAGTAAAGCTGGAGAGAGAGAAAAGTAAGTTGTGGAAAAAACTCTTGCGCTTAACCATCCTTAACAAAATTAAGATACTTGGTTGAGACTACAACATGACGTACTTCCAATCTATAAAAACCTTACGAGAAGGAACATAGAAGTACAACCATTATGTCAGATATGTAAATAGGCAGAAGAAAAAATTTTGCATGTTTTTGCAGAATGTGATTATTCTAAAAATGTGTGGAAGGTTGGGATGGTAGATGCATATTGGACAAATCAAGTGTCTCGAGATAACAGTGGGTGGTTGGCGGCATATGTAGAAAAAAAGATCAAGGCAGTTTTGAAGGCACTTTGCCGGAACATGCTTATATAAAAAAATGAATATAGAGGACCAGTTGAAACTGTAACTTTTGCAAAAGTTATCTACAAGAATTCAAGAAGAAAAACGAAGCAAGGGATGGAAGAGGTTCTAAAGAGGTCGAAAGATGGAGTTCAACCCCCACATTTTATGTCAAAGCAAACTTTGATGGAAAATTAAGACAGGCGAAAAAGTTGGTCGAAGTGTAGTGATCATTAGGGACCACAAGGGAAGCATATTAGGTGCTACCTCCATTATCAAAATTATGATTTTTGAACCTTCAGTGGCCGAATGCATAGCATCTATAAATGCACTTGTGTTTGCAAAAGACAGGGTTTCAAGCAATCTTGTTAGAAGGAAATGCCCTTAATATAATAAAACAACTGAATGAGGGAACCAAAAACTTGTCTATCATTGGAAACTTGATAGAAAATGCCCAACTAATGATGAAGGGTTTCAACTCATGCAAAACAGTTCATGTGAGGAGAAAAGCTAATGATGCCGCTTACCTGTTAACAAAATATGCATTTTCATTAAGAGAGTCAATGTATTGGGTTAAGGCATGTCCTAACTTTATTCATGATAGCATCATTATTGATGTAATGACATTATTGTGAAATTTCTGCAATGAATTGAAATGTGAAAAAAAATAATAATAAAAATTTAGAGATATAAGAATACTAAAATTACTTTATTCAAAAATTATGGTTGAACCAAAAAAACATATCTTTAGAAACTCTTAACTTTGGTTTTACAAACTACACTTTTAAATGGAAAATCACAACTTTGTTTTTGTTAATTAACATTGAAATTGAGTCAAAAACAGTTTTTAATGTAAAAATCACTTTTAATCTCAATGATATACTCTGCTTTTTCCACAGCTATTGTCAATATATTACTAGTGAAAGCCCGCATTTCATTGTGGAAAATGAAGGTTTTGTGTGCGTTTGATTCAATCAAAATATATCAATCAATAAATAAATCTATATAATATACAAACAAAATATAAATAAGAATACATATAACAAAATATAGGCATGTACAATAAAAAAAATAAGATATATCATTGGTTATCAATCAAATAATGTTAAAAGCAACAGACAAATAAGTGGTTGAAAAGCAAACATAACAATTTGCTACATGAAACATCTTCACTTATTGGCTTAATTAATGGCTTAAAGATCTAAATTAACCCCATTAAACATCCTCACCCAAATCCCTTAATTGATGGCTTAACAACTAAATTAAACCCATTAAAAGTAGTCGTAGTCCTAAATGAGGGGAGCATTTTACTCACAATTCTTTTTCCTACAATACTACATTTATCCGATCATAATAAAGAATTATATAGGGTTTAACAACTTATAAGTATGAATTTCATATAAAATTTTGATAGTTCCCATACAATTCTAAATTATGATTGACTAATTGTACTACAATATTGTAGTTGATATGCTCACGTAAATGAGCCATAGTTAAGGTCCTAAATACATCAATTAAAGTCGATTGAAACTCTAAACCATCCCTAAACAAAAAAAAAAAAATGGCCTCAATTACCCTCCAAATAATAGTTTATGCCAAATTTTAGTTGGCACAAAATTATGCATTAAAATCCCCAAATAGCAAAATTATATTGAGTTGGAATAATTTTAATATATTGTATAGGTGATTTTTTTTAATTATATGTTGAATTTAGTAGATGTGAAAGAGATATGATTTTCAAATCAAATTTATAGTTAATTTGAAGTTTTAGAATTGACTAAGAATTTGTATTGATGCTTGACTAGATTAGTTAATTGATTGTAGTTAGTGAACATGTTTGCTTTGCTCATAAAGATGAATGATTAGGATAACAAGTTCTATTACATCCAATTTGTTTAAGATATTTTAAAATCCTCATTAAATCTTTTTTTGTGACATTTTGAATCAATGAAGCTTGGAAAATGAATAGAGATAGGCATTGAATGCATCATCCAGTGGAAGCAAATAGATATTTTGAGGAGATTTATTAACTTTCCTGGCAGTGAGATGCATGGCATCATCTATCTAGCAATGAATGTGCCAACAAGTTACTCTGTCCAGATAATTAATTAATGACTAAAAGAAAGTCATTCCTTTCTAAAACCATCCCAACTTCTAAATATATGTCAAATAGTTATGAAAAATGGATACATTAGTGAGATGATAAGTGACCGATAAGTCTAACTGAAGTATTCTGGTTGAGTTAGACAAGTCCCCTCTCACTGCTTTGTAGCATCAAAGAATCTGCCTATTAGATTCACAACAGAAAGAGTTTCTTTCACCAGACATCAAAGCTATAAATAATCAAATAAACACCAGAATTCTAGAAGACAGTAAAAGTGCTATATTCCCTTGATCATTTAAATAAATATATCAAGCTCCATCTTCATATGGTACTGGTGTTTTGTTGAATCATCCAATTTGACAGCAAAAAAAAAAAAAAGAAGGCATCTCTAAATAGTACTAAAGTGCTATGAGTTATGCAACTTACTGACCGGCAATTATGCTCTTTAAAGCATCAATCTCCATCAGTATCAGAAGAGTCAGTCAAATCGGAGTCGAATTCTTGTTCCACAACATCATCCAGAGGTTGGTGCCGTTCGCGGCGAATCTCTTTCATCAATTCATCATCACTCTCTTCATGCTTCCCTGACAACTTCCTCTTTAGAATCCCTTCAAAAATTGAAGGTATAGCGTCTTCATCACCATCAAAGAACTTCTGTATTCGCATTCGTAGCTCTGGCAAAAACCATCTCATTTTCAAATATTACTATTGTGAAAAAAAAAAAAAAAAAAACTCCTCTTTACGTATCTTTCAATTCGAGGGAATGCTAAAACAGATGAAAACAGTAAAAAAAAATTTATCTTTAAAAGATAGGCACAATAGTAAGATTACAATATTCTTTCATTTTCTATTCTAAAATTTCATCGACAACGAAACATAAAGTAAGTTTAAAAATTGGGTTACCATTTTTACCAACGTCGTCGTCGTCTTTGGTGGAATGGAATTCGGAGGAGTAGAACCTGAGTTGGGAGCGAGTCAAAGCGGCGAGTAAGAAGAGTGAGTGCTGCTTGGGAAGTGAGTTGAAAGTATTAGATTTAGCGAAAGAGAGAAGAAATCTGCAAGCAAAAAAAGACATGTTCCTAAATTCTAAATAGAGCTTCTTTCATTGCTTCCTCTACTTTATAGGGGTTTAGGGTTTAATGAAAAAAAAAGGGGGTGGCGGGATTTTATATGTCTATCCCCTCGGTCAGCTTGGTATTTAATTTTGTTACTATTTATTATTTTTACCGATTTAAAACTTCGTAAAAAGAATGGTCTTACGAAAAACCAAGCATATAAATTATATAAATTCAGATTAATTTATATTAAATTAAGATTACTTTAAATGCTAACAGTCCTGTTTTCTATTTATAAAATTTGAGATAGAAATTTAATTAGGTTTCAAATATTAAAAAACTAATTTAAATGTAAGATTATTATATATTTCATAGAATTTAAATTTCATCAAAATTAAATGTTTTGTTGTATATGATCACTAGAAAAATTACTTGATTATGTTCGAATTGAAAATTTTATTTATTTTGATAAAATATAATTTTTTTAAATTTTTAATTCAATAATAAATTAAAAAATTAAAGTTTTTAGTATTTTATTATTTTTTATTGTTTATTTTTAAAAATATAACCTTTTAAAAAATTTAAAAATTTTTGATGTTTTGACTATACCACGTAGTTGCGATTAGATAAGTGTTGACTTCTATTTTAAATGAAAAAATTATTTTTAAAAAATTATATAAATTAAATCAAATCCAATAATATATAATAATCCAATTTATTGATATAATATTTATTCATTATCAATTATCAAATTCAATATTGTAATATTTTAATATTTACTTATTAAATATTGATCAATTATCAAATTTAAATTCATTTACACATAGAATTAAAACCCACTAATATCATTATCCATTCAAGTTAATTTAAAAGAAAAAAAAACTAATAATTTTAATATGATAGGAGAGATATATTTGTAATTATGGTAAAAAAAATATTATAATAATTTTAACTAATCATGATCAAAGGATGTTTCTATAATTATGATAGAAGGAGCATTACAATAAATTTAATTAATTATGATAAAATGAGTATTTTAATAATTTTGATAGAAAATATATTATAATAATTTTAGTTGATTATAAAAAGAAAAACATTACAATCAATTTGGACACATATCATTTAATTATTATATAATTAAAAGACATTGTGATTATTTTTAAGAAGATTATTTTCATATTATTGTATTAATTAATTAATTAATTAATATCCTAATAATAAAATTAAAAAATTTTAAGGGATTTTATTAATTATTGTAGACCCCAATCATTTATATATTATATTACATTATCTTAATACATATATAAACTAGATAATTGTTTATAAATTTATCAAAAATTTTTTATTTATAATGAAATAAATATGTGACAATGTTAGAAACGATTAAATTTAATAATTTAAAACACGATAATATAACAAAATACAAAAATAATACAAATAAAAACTACAAAAATAACGAATTAAAATTTTAATAATAACAAAACAAAAAATATATATTTTATATTTTTATATCGATATCACTTATGATACGTTATTTTTATATTGAATATAATATAAATACATGAATTATCAATGTTTTATATAATATAAATGCATGAATTGCTAAGTTTACAAATAATCTCTTGTAGAGTTCCGAAATTATTTTAATTTTCTAAATCAAAAATAATTTGAAACTACTCAACCTTTTTGAGACCACTCAAATTTTTAGATCCTTTGGGTGGTAAAAAAGAAAAAATACAATATACCATGTTGCCAAAATTTTAACACCGGCAACGCTTGCACTTAATTAGCTTCCTGTCACCAGATCTATAGGACTTCAAAGTTACAGCAACGCGGACATAGATAGATATCGAACATTTTGATCGACATATTTTATGTAACTATTAAGAATAATGGAGTGTTGCAGGACATCAACCAGCCCTTGCATTACTATAATATAATATAAACTTGACATGTACATGCACACATAGATTTATGAAACTAGACATGGATCAACTAACCAGGCGAAGAGCTATAGTACATATCCAGCAGGAAAATGATTCTATTTCAGACCAAAGGTGCTGGACATCAGTGCAAATACTCCAGGGATGAGTTTCGAATTCTGATCCAATGCCACTCATTATACGTCAACCCACCAAGACAAGTTTAATGGCTTCATGAAATCCACCTGGCAAAAGTTGGTCCAAAGATATCAGTGCGTTGAATGCCAATTTGGGTCTTCAATCCTGTATTTTTTCTTAATTTTACAACTTAATCACTAAGCTTCATGCTCACTTTGCTCATCCTTGTAGCCAGATGCCTTTCCACTTCTTCCAATTAAATATGGCTCAGGCAAGGCACTGTTGGCATGCATTTCAAGACCATGATAAGATCGAGTGACGAAAAATTCAGCTCCAGATTTAGCTATTCCTTTGACAAGAGAATCAGGGTTTCTGTCACGCAATTGCAGAGCCTTCTCTGTCGCATTACCTAAAGCAAGACTGATTTCGTTATCTCCATCTCCATTCTCTGTATTAACATTACAATCAAAGTTAAGTATCCCTTTGTGGCCCTAATGCTGTTATCAAATAAAAATTGCGGTAACAAACCAAGTTGGGCAAAAAACAATAAGTTTGAAGATCTTTTCTGCATTTTGTAAGTACATTCTCCCAAAGTGCAAACCTCCCTTTTTAAAGGAAAAAAAATCACAGGGAAAAACACAAAAGAAACCACGTACAAAGGCATTGCTCGATGACTCATCCAAGCATGACTACCGCATTAAAACAATTACCATAAAAACAATAACAGAGTTCTACAAGTAATAGTGGTTTACCCATTATTTTATAAGCAAAAAGGAAACAAACAAGCGAAGCATTATGCAAATAATAGTTTCAGTATAACTTTCACTGTGAAGAGAAAAAAAATCAGGCAAACTATTACAAATTTGGCAGAAAATAGTTTTAGACAACGAAGATATAGTGCATGCCTTAAAACTAACATTCATACATATTGAATAGATGAGCTAAACATAAATTTCCATTGGCACTCTCAGTCTGAAGCTGCCAATATCTAATAGTGCAGCAAACACTGTAGTACTGCCAACTAGAATGCACTACACTGCAGCACATAGAAGTTACTATTTACTAATTATAATGGTGATTATGATCATATGGAAGTGAAAACATCAATTTATTTTTATGACATTTTTCCTTAGAAAGCACAAATAGAGTAGCAACTCTTTATTGAAACTAAAAGAGTAGCAACTTAAATTCCACCAATAATGGAATCAAAAGTGAGGGACATGTACCTTGGAGTTCAAAATCTTCAACATATCCACCTTTAAGGAAGGAAAACCGTGCTTCTTCCGGTTGGTTCCTTACCTCCAATGTAGAAGAATTAATTAAATCTCGAAATTCCATTACATATGTTCCCGTCCATTGGCTTCCTCTAAAGAATGACAATTTCAAACTTAGATATCCAAGATGGAAGCATAAAAATTCCAGAGACTTTAACTACAAGCACTTGTCTAAGTGACCAGATTGTTTCTCCTACATAGTTTTCATGCCATATGATTGACCTCTTTGATGGCACAATCTCTCCACAATTTTACTTTTCACATATCAGTTTGTATTAGTAGAGTACATATAAGAAAACCAATCATTGGAAGTCCATAGCATGGGATGTGAAATCGAAACTAAAAAAATCTGAGGAAGCAGTCATCTATAATTTTTCCATCTATTAAGCCACAAGAAAACTGGAGTTAATGTTCAGAAGACCTCAAATATGCATTATATGGGAAATAAAATCAAGAAGCATCTAACCCATAGACAACCTTTCCAGAGTATTTCTTGATTTTTCCCCTTTTTTCAGTTGAAAGAAGCAAGTTTAGTAGAGAGAGACAACTACATGTATCATCTTAACGTGATAAAATGCATGAAATTGACAAATATACAACACACAAAGAACATATTAACAAGTTAGAACAATCCAGGTAAAGTAGATACTCAGCAGGCATGCTCCAACAATAGCAAAAACTTTTGTTATATCAAACATCTTTATTCATCCCTTCTTATTATCTTTCATATTACATCTCTATTCAAGTTTAGAGACATAGAAACTCTAGGACAGAATAAAATAATGCAATCAACCAGTCTGCTTGGTTTCACAAAGCATACAGAGTCCAATTTTAATATGTTCATAAAAAGAGAGATATTTGCATTAGACTGGCAGTTGCAGGAGAAGGATTCATATGGCCATTCCCAGTTACACCATAAAGCATAGTTTAGTTGAACTGAATAATATAAAAATGAGATATATTGATAAATAAACATAAAGATAGAATGCAGAAAAGATTAAGGGGGGACGACCAGAGAGAGGGAGAGAGAACAGTCAAGATAGCATTTAATACTAGATAAATAAAACAATAAAAAGACAAAAGTTTATGGTTACGCACCTGCTGAAAGCTAGCATGGCTTCAAATGGAGTAATAACTGGTGCTAGGAACTCCTTGCTATCCAAAAGTGCAGTTTGGGCACAGGAGACATAGATGAAAACATCACACTGCAAAAATGGAATATTGTTGTCATTAAACATAAAGTCTTTGACTTCTTAACAAAAAGGCAATCTATGAGCTTGTCTACGAGGTTACTTCAGGAAAGTTAGCAAGTTTAGCAGGGTTTGGTCTTCCCATGACAAGAGTGTAGGCCTTTTTCCCAGCAAGCATGATCAGTTCCTTCATCTGATGAATCATGTGAAGGTACCCAGCTGCACAAAAGTTCCCACGTTATCAATGCATCTTCTAGCATTACTACAATGCATGTAAAAAATTAACCGCATCTTTGCTGGGCCTTGATAAAATAAAAGTTCTTACAGAGATCTCCAAAGAAAATGCAAAATAAAATCGCGTAACTATAGATTTGGGGCAGTAATAAACAAATTTACGTGTAAAGAAAAGTAAGAATTACAATTCCACACATACATATTACTCATGTTGGGTGACTTATGTGTGTATGGATATGTGAAAAACACTCTTAACCTATTCACAGACACGAGCAACATATATAAAGCACATAAACACGGTCAAATTGGTTTAGAAAAGGTTACCATCTGAACCCAACAAAGACACTAGGCATCCATAATTCAATTTAAAAAATAACAATTTACAAGGAAAGGAAGAGTGTCCTCTTTGGAGCTTTAAGTTTAGGAGGAACCAACACAATAACTTACCTACACCAAGAGTTCCAACCAAAATCCCAACCATATTAGCATCTTTTGCTCTCTCCACTAGATAATATCTACAAGAAACACCAGTCACATAATGCAAAACAAGTAACACCATATCATATTGATAGGGCATAAGCAAAATAAAGAGAATGTTTCATGTAACAAGTGACAGGTCAAGACGGAATGCAATTTTGGATGTTGTTGACTTGGAAAAGAAATAGCAAAACTTTGGGGAGAGGTAACAAAAGTAGTAAGGCTTAGGAAGCATGAAAAGTTGAAAGGCATACCTACGCTTCAGGATCCTTTTCTGTTGGGAAACATCTGTCACTAAGTGATCCTCTGTTGCATCATATCTGACTATAGACAAACACCAAACATTAAACAAATAGCTTTGCAAGAAGAAAAAATAGCATATTCTTCTAACACTGTACATAAATCACTAGAAAAAGCTAATTTGCTAAAAGCATCACAAGCAAAAGTAATTTTCACCAGATGAAACACTGTTTCCTTAATCAAAAGGCCTGAGAAAGTCTACCAAGAGCATAGAAGCATGTATATCTACTGGTATCATCATCTATGACATACTAGCTCTCGAACAAAAACATACAAAAAGAAAAGAAAGAAATACAAGAAAAAGCAAAAGAGTGTGGAGTGATCAGATAGAAGGAATAATATAACTGAATGATATGACGTATCACTGCATGGTTATCAGATGGAAGGAAATCAACGTAAGACCACATGCAAAGTAGGCAGTCAACCATTTAACTGTCTAGATGCAGAGGAACAATAGCAACTGTGAATTACATAAGTCCCAACTTGCAGAAAGCTGTCTATCAAAATTAGCACAAGTCCATATATATAAACAAAAAGTAAAATGTCCTTGCTCTATGGTGTGTGTGTACTCATATATCTTCAGGAATGAATGCATTAGTGATTATTCTATTCAAAGATGGGAATATTCAGACAAACATGGTAATACGTCTACCTATTTCACAGCCATTAAATGTCAGCACAATATTGGCAAAAGCTGAATTATCTGGCCCGATCCATAAAAGCAGGTAATCTTCCATTCTCTGTCCCTCTGGTAGATCCCATATCAAGCCTCCTAGGCTATACCTAGTACCAGTTGCTGCACCTAAACTGTTATTAGAAGTACAGCTGCCCAAACATCCCAGAAGTCCCTCAGACTTCCTATGATCTTCTAATGGATTAATAATGGAACACATAACATCAGAAAAATTGAGTTCCACTTTGGCCTTAGGCATAGCTTCTACCAATGCTCCTTTGATCTGTGATATTGCATGTGCATACTCTAACCCATAAAGAACCTGTAGTACAAAAGATAAGACCATTAGTCCTCGCAGAAATGTTTGTATCAGTTATTTCTGGCTATATTATATCCAAAAACAAGATAGGAAATCAGAGACTTGACAAAAAAAAAATCAGCATAGAAAGAACATAATTAATCCTTTTCTCAAATCTTTTAAATAATTTATAAGAATCATCCTTGACCATAATGCTAGTATGCAAATATTTGGCGTTTAGTTAATGTTTCCTGCTCATCTTAACATATGTTGCTTCCATATTGTGAAGAAGACATTTTTTTCACAAATAGGACAGAGAAAAATGAAACCTCAGAAAAGAGAAAACATAAACAGAGAACTATCATAATGACTTTTAAATAATTTTCGGAATAATTCATAACAATCACCTTTAAGCATTAATGCCAACAAGCTAACACTGATGTTTATTTGACATTTCCTTCTATCTTAACATAATGTAGCCAGCGTCTCAAAAAAAATTAAAAAATAATGTTGCCAGCACATTATGAAGAGAACCTTTCATGAACTGGAGAAAAATGAAATCTCTGAATGCCCTTAGTTTGTAGTAGCCTTGAAAAAAAAAATAAATCATCCGTTCAAACTAAATAAAAAAAAAGTCTATATGCCTCTTATCTGCCTTGAAATCCAAACAGATCACCAGTGTTAAAAAAGTGGTAGTTAGAAAAGTGGTGCTCATATATAGGTCAAATGGGATTGTTTTTCGGGATGCTAGATTTGCAAAATCACTCAAGTTCAAGTCAATGGACTTGTAGTTCTCAGCTATCTACTTTATGACAATAAAAGTATTTGCTAATTATATCAGCTGCAATTGGGCACTATTTAAGGGCTGAAATCTTATTTTATTTTTCTACAACAACAGCTAAGCCATTTCCTGCTACATAAGGCCAGTTATATGGAAAATATTGAACTATACTTTATTCAAAACCATCAATGAGCTCAGTAAAAGTGAGGTCCTTTTTTATAGTTTTCATCTAGTGCTCTTTCTCCTTCCTCTCCTTCTCTTGACATTAGTGTCCTCCATTAACTGACATCTTCTCGAAAAAGCATTTGTAGGTCTCCTTACCTGTCCAAACCACTAACACGTATTTCAATCATTGGGTCTCCAATGGATGTGACCATAACCTTTTCCCATGCACTCATTCCTTATTTTATCTTATCTTTTTCTCATTTTATATCCTTTTTCCAAAGAGAGAGAGCCCAAGGTGTATAGGAAAGCCTACACATAACTCCAAGAATATAAAGGAAAGCCAAAACATAACTCCAAGAATATATCTCGTATCCTCAACTGAAACTAGCATTTTAGTAATCTTCCTAACTACATAAGAAACTACATGAGCTACATATAAACAAAATACAGAAGCGAGAAAAATGATTAAGTTTAACAAAAATAAGAACACACATCAGGAAAATTGTTATCTGTTACATCTTTTTTTATCACAATGTAAAATAGCTTAAAAGTGAGAAGGAAGAAATTCTAGATTACTTATCATACCACAATAGGTTTGCCATTGGTCCAAAAGTAACTTGATAACTTCTCAACACAACGGGATATGCAGATTGAAGCTTTTCCAAAAACACAGAATGCAGGAAGAGTTGAGGTCCTGCAACAAAAATTAGTCTTTCATAGGAAAACATATGAAGTAGAGAACCAAATCTGCAGAAGCAAAAAAAATTGAACCATTTCCAAAGTCAAAAAATTTCAAATTGAACCACTACAGGAGAAAACCACAACACATAGAAACCAAGAGATGTAAACTAAGTTCAAAAACCTATCGGACAATCTCAAAAAATGTATGATAACTACAATAACAACTAACTCTTGCAGCAATCACTAACTCCCTTAGCTTATAACTAATCTTCAAGCAACATAAAAAATCCCACTGGTCTTAACACTTTCCACACTATGTTGACTTGACTCCTGGGTCCAGCCATTCCCCGCCACTCTTTCACACTGCAGCAAGGGCTTTGTCATAAGAAGCAGCACTCTCTTGTCCACTTCAATAGCTTTCGCAAGTCTCTTTCATACATCGTTCCGGGGTTGGGGACCCCCCCCCCCTTCTGGCGGGCCTTCTTTCCTCTGCTTCCTTGTGCTTCTACTTTTCCCTCCTGCCCCCGGATTCTTATCTATTAGTCTTTGTCTGCCTACTCCTACTCCAACTCAATTGATAAAGTCTTAGCTTTTTGTTTTCCACAGGCAGTTTGAAGAGCCCTTCATTCCAAACACATTATCAAGATCTCATTTAGTGGTAGCCTCCTCCAGAAACTTCTTTCAAGGCTGTCTGTGCTTTATAGTGAATTTCGTTTCCTTCTTTCCAAAACCTTAAGGCATCCTAGTCTCATCTATCATCGAAGCATCAAAATGTTGTATATCAATTGTCGGCTCTACTTTCGTACAAAGGTATGTTTCTTTATGCTCTAGCAGGACTTCAGCTGTAGTACGAGTCCTTCCTTTCCGCCATCACGAAGAGCAAGCAAATGCCCCCTCCCTTAAGCAATCCCACCGCCTGTGCAAGAATGCAAAGTCTCAATGGTCGACCAGGTGTGTTTAGTTTGATCTTCATCTACGAGAATTCAAAAACCTGTATTTTGAGTTATACAAATCTGTGGTTTCGAAAGAAGGTCTGTTAGTCCTTTTCAAATTAGGAGCTGTTAGGATAGGTCTTATCCTTCAGTATATAAGGTTCATACCACCCTGTTGCAAAGGTACTGGGATAATTTCCAATGCCCTAATCACTTACCATATGTCCTCCAGAAATTCTTTGATTACTTTAGGAGGAATCCGCCTCTTCTTACCAAGAAGGTCCGAAAGGCGAGCAGCTTCTGGAATATGAGAGATAGACCTTACATTGTAGACAACTATAGGGATAAGGGGCCATTTGTAAGCCAAGGATGATGCCAAAAACTGACCGAGGTTCCGTCTCCAATTTGATAGCGAATTGCATCCATTACATCATATATTATTCGGATCATATACCAAGACCGAATCAGAGTCTTTAGGCTTGTCCACTTGCCACAGAGAATTCCGACAAAGAAATTTCCTCTTAACCCAAGACGACCAGAGAGGCTTATTCCGGGTATAAGATCGAGACTATGAAACTCTCTTTGTAGCAGTAGGAGAATGGAATCTTTGAGGAAAGCTTTTAGTTCTCTTTCGACGTCTCCTAACTTGCTCGAGCTCTCTGACGCCTTTGGAGCTCTCAAAGCATGACGGTCGGCTATCCTTGCTTTCGTATTCTCCGCATCTTTAGGAGAGCAGCTCCCATTCCTATCTATTAAGGCAAGCCTTCACCTTGAACTTCCCACTGGGCCTATTCGGGACTGGAAAGTATGAACACAATAGTCGCGTCCGGATCTGATCTATCTACTCGGCAATTCATCCGGTGACTTCACGGTCGCCAAAGAAGCCCCAAGAAGCATCAAACATTTCCGATGAGATCCATGGAGCAATTCTTAGATAGCAAGCACTAGCTCCCGGTGCGACTTCATAAAAAGCAATCAAAGATAAGATCGAAGAGAATGAAACGCACGTAGTGGTCATTATAGCGGTTCCTTCTGATCCTAGAAAACGTCCGAAAAAACCTGCTACTCCACTACCGAGCAGGGGCAAAAATACGATAAGTAGATACATAATTTCGAGTGTGATCAGACAACCAAAAATCAGACAATGACAGAGCGGCCTGTGATGGAGTGATAGATTGATCGACGTCCGGAGAACGCTCGATCGAAGGAATGAGTCACAAGGTGAATTGGTTGCCCCAACGACAAAGGAACGAGCATTTTCGGGGACTAGCCTTCTTCCTTCTTACTTGACTTCCAATTCGACTCTTTTTGCTTGAATTTAATCACTTCCTCTTTATCACCATTCTTCTGTTTAAGAACTGCGCTCCACTCCCTATTTGAGTAAGGCTGGAAAGAAAGAGGTGCTTACTTTATGAAAATCATTCTTCAATCGGAATACGGATGAGATAAAAAAGGCCGTTATTCCAATCCCGTTTTTCGCCGGTGCTCTCCAACTAGGTCCGAAAAGCAGGCATATGAGGCCTCCGTTGGGACTTTATTTAACTTTTTACAGTCGAGCTCTAGTATTTTTTTTATTAAATAGTCCATTTCTTTTGGACAAATTACATGTTTAAAGCGTGGGACAGTTCCTTATTTGTTTTCTTACTGATCAAACCATCCATTTTCCCATGGGCCTCCCATTCTTCGAGCTTTCCCCTTGCAATGCGAATAACACTTTCTTTCTTTCAGAACCTCATGTTCTTCACTTCCAGGTTTGATATAAGTAAAAGAGTCTCACTCTTCATTCTGTCTGTTGTTGGGAGAACTTTCGGGAGTAGAGGTGGAAGAAGACGACGCGGATGAGATGGATTGCCGTGGAGTAAAGAAGTTTTCCTTGTCTGAATATCCCTTGCGGGAAGCATGTGCAATAAAAGAGTCTGATTCATAATATTGTATTTCAAAGGGGCCGGCATCACCCCTGTGCGGCCCTTGGTTAATTGTCTTGTTTCCTCCCATCATATTCATTATCGTTCCGTCAAAGATCCCGAAAGCGGATAGAATCAAAACCAAAAGGAGCCATCCTTCACAGCTTAAGCCCCTACTCAACAGGACTCGACTCCCAAGAAAGAACCCCATTTTCGAAAGTAGGTTCTAAAAGAAAAGAAATCCATTCTTTCGAGTTTCAGACAAAGAAGATAGAAAAGAGTGGACACTGTTGCTACAGAAAGGCATCGATTTCTTAAAAAGAAGAGTACCATGTTTGCCCATTAAGAAGACTTTCTTCCTCAATCTGTGGAGTACCCGATAAGACTTGATCATCCGAGATTGTTCTCGAACTCTCTACCAGGCAAGTGCCTTGACAGTCAAAAGAGCATCAAATAACTTAAACATTGTGTCCATTTCTTAATGGTCAAAGCCTCCTTTTGAGACAAAGGTATAAACCACTTTATGACCCAGAAATGCCCCCTTACGAGCTTCAAAGTCTAGTCCCTCAGGTCTAATCTCCCTGGTAGCAGAGGAGAAAGACTAATCTTCTTATCCCATTACACGAACACACTAAAAGGAGAAAAAGACCGAGACTAGGGGAATTTCGCAAGGGATGCACCCACAAAGAAAGCATAGGCGAGTAGTCACTTCACTCAATACAAAGGATAACTTGAAAACAGAGAGGAATTTCTACAAATTAGGAAAGGCCTTCCAATCCTAGCTTCTGAAAGAAGAGAAAAGATCAGACCTGCAACCCCATCACAGACAGCGAAGACTTCGAATGATAGACCGACGGAAGTGACCCATAACTAATGGTGCACTTCGCTCGTCAAGCAAGAGAAATGAAAATAAGCCCTTGACGCGTGAGAGTTGTTAAAAAGCAGGAAAGACAAAGGCATTGCACCTCACGTTGAGGCTACCGAAAGGGTCCTACTTCTCGCATTGACTCCATCGACAGAAAGAACTCAAGGACTCGATACGGGAATCCGAAGAAAAAAGGAAATGGGACTATCCCCGATTCACTCGATCTGATGCCCTTAGGCCGATTCTCACTTCTTCAACAAAAAAAGAAAATAAGTACTTTCGCCGAGCTCTTATACTCAAGGAAGAAGAAAATGGTTTGACATCGCTCCTGCAAGACAAAGACAACATAAAGAAGCGGCGGAGAAAGAAAGAAGAAAGAGAAATCCGCACTTTCTGCAGCATGAGTTTAAAAGGCTAAAGTAAAAGGAAAGGGCCCTGACACCACCCACTTATTACACTTCAAATCCTCAAGGGAAAGAGAAATCATCAGAGACTGCGCTCACCGAAGAAAGACGCAGACACATTCACCACTCAAGGAGCCCCAAGCAGTGAGAAAATGATTAGGGAAAGCAGTGAAGAAGGATCAAGAAAAAAGGAGTGAAACTGACTTCGATCGCCGGAAGGCTTGTTAGGAATGCTAGCCAACTCGCTCGCTCAGTAAGAACAAGCCCTCGCCCGACAGTCTTTCACTAAAAGTCAGACTACGAGTACACATTGTATGATTGAAAACTGCCGCTGCGTACTATCCGGTGCTTGCAGGTCTGACTGGAGCCTTCTCTCCAACAGTTGCTTCAATCAATGTTAAGTTAAGTATGACTAAAAGGCTTCTTATCCCGCAGCTGACTACTTTTTGAAAGACCGAACAGGAAATGAAAAGTCGTACTACAACAACTGTAAACATTCCCCCCCCGCTCTGACTCTGATCGACTTGCCCACACAGCGCCTTCTTTGAGAGAAGAGGTCAAGGGGCTATGAGACTCGTACATCCAAAGACGATTCGAGAGAAGACGATTCAATCTGTTGACTTCACTCCGCTTACGCCCCCTTCACCAAGGGATTGGTCTCATTCAATGCAAGCAAGAAAGGGTCCCGACCTTCTTTCATGTCATGGGGTCAGGTCTAACTATCTTTTATGACGCCATTTGACGATCTTTATCTTACGGCCAGTGCCACGTGAGCCATAGACACTCGATTTACAGTTTAGAAAAGTAATGGCACTCAACTCAAAGCTGCTTTATGTCACAAACCAACCGTACAGCACGCAGGAAACTCCGATCGGACAATCTCAAAATAACTACAATAACAACTAACTCTAGCAGCAATCACTAACACCCTTAGCTTATAACTAATCTTCAAGCAACATAAAAAATCTCACTGGTCTTAACACTTAGGTTAAACTCCACCTGCATCCCCGATGGTTTTAACACATAGCACCCTTTGAATTTTTTTCCTCAATTAGCACCCTGTGGATAAGTTCCATTCCCATAGGGAGTTATACTGTTAGTTTTACATGACAAAATTATGAAAATACCCTTAAGTGTTAAGAAATAAGAACTTTTGAATTGCAGGTATTTTGGTAATTTTATTGGGTGAAATGAGTAGTGTAACCTCCTCTATGGGAAAAGTTGCAACCACAAGGGATGCAGGTGAACTTTACCCTGACGCTTAGCCATTTCCTAATGAGCAGAAACTAAAAGGTCAAGGTAATTTAAGCTCCTCCAATGTTCCTTCAAACATGTATTAAGAAGGAAATCTTATTAGACTCATATTCTTGAGTTTGGAATTCCAAAACCTCTTCAAAACTAAAAACTTTCACAAGACTTATGATTTCAATACTCATCAGTCACCTTCAGCTTCTCCTTGGAAAAAGTCTAAAGTTTCATTTCACCGTGTCATCAAAGATCTTTATCACCAATGATTTAAATATCATTTTCCCAACTCTAAACTATTAAAACTCATTACATAAACATTACGGGTATTTCCTAAGTCCAGAGAGAGGAGGATTGTCATTAGGAAGTTAGTAGTTGGTGCAGAACTCCGTAATCATAATATAAATGATGATATACAAGAATTTCAATGCTATAAGTTAGGATTAAAAATCACATCAGACCTTGTATTTTAATAACATAACTAAGAGAGATAGGATTGTCGAAGAGAGAGTTGGATGATGATTATAGTAGAACATGTTCACATGATCCACCCTTTATACTTAAATTATAATACATCCCTCACATGTAAGCTAGATGAATGATTAAAGGGTTTTGCATTTGAACCCAAGCGACTAAGAAAGGTGCAAGCTAAAGAAAGATTAAAGAAAATCGCAAGTAAAGCTCAATGGAAGACAGTAAATGAAGAAATTAACTAATAAGATATAATATTTCGAGATTGAAACACAAGACCCCTGGTCTGATACCACGTGCCAAAATAAAAGTTGCATGACCCCAATTATTCTACCAACTTTTACATTTAAGCTCTAACAAGGATAATGCAAAAACCAAAAATTTCTTAAGCATAACAAATCAGAGGAAAAAGAAGCCCCGTTCCGACATAACTAGTTGAAAATTCAAATCAACAATAAAGATCCAGAATTGATAAAACTACATCTAAGCTTCCTATAAAGACAAAGATATGGGATAAAAGAAAAAAGAGTACTTACGGGCTGAGACAGGTATGTCCATAATGTATAACGCAATCAGCATTGATATGGGAAGCTCCCACTTCATCAACACAACAACTTCCAAATGTTGTGTCTGCCATTACAAATAACCCGACTTTATTAGCTGACCCAAGCTTGTTTCTTAGAGAATTAACCACCTTTGTTGAATGTTTCAACAAGTCATCTGGGAACTGGAACCAAAGACAAATTGTTCATTCAACAGAAAAAAACAAATAAAGAAAAAAAGAAAGCAAAAGCTACAACAAATATTAAGAAATATATATATATATATATTTCTTTACCTGCAAAGCAACTCTGGTGAAGTTCCTGCTTAGAATGAATTCTGATGTGCGGCTGATTTCGAAGTTCGATTCCAAGTCCATGGTTGCTGGCTGACTGGCTCTTTCTGTGGGGACGGGTGCTGAAGGAAGGAAGGAAGATGAAATCTACAGAGAAAAGTGAGAGAGGGCAAAAATGAGGGTTGGGCTGGGTTCTGGCATAAAAGGCCTAGCCCGATTTAGTCCTAATTGTTAAAACTTAAATTGATTTAAAGTTGGGAAAAGAATTTTCATTAACTAAACGCACCATAAACGATTGAAGTTTTTCTTTGCCATTCTATGACTTCCTTGAATTTGATTACAATAAAGCTAAAAGATGATGAAGATAGAACTCAGATTAAAACTAAAGGGAAAAAAATTTACAGAACAAACTCATTAACCTAAATCACAAGAATAATAATAATAACGTTACATGAATAAAAATGGAGTTTGGATAGAAATTTAACTTCAAAATATTTGTTCTCTCGTTTGTACCCAAAAAATACCGTTACATCAAGGACAAATCAAAGAAAATGAGACCCATTTTCATCCAAAATTTATACTATATTTTATTGGAATTCAATCGAACTACTAGCTTACAACTACCTCAAGTTAAAATCTATCTGAACTATGAACCATGTACTCTGCTTCTTTCCATTCCCCTGTTTTAGCTGCGTTGGTTATCTCAAGCTTATTTCCCAACAACAAAAATTGCTTTCTTTTATTTCTGTGGCGATCCCTTCATCATTCTGTGTCCATTGTCTTCCAATAAGTATTTAATCGTGAGTTTCAAATTTTGTGATCGAATTGTATATATGCAAATGATGATTAAAAATATACTCCCCCTTGTAAGGGCACTAGCCTCCTTTGCAATAAATATATATATATATATATATATATATTAAAAAGGAATAAACAAAATAGTAACACAAGGAAATCAAACCCTCCATTAGGATGGTACTTAAAGGGAGCATAACATAATGGTTTCCACATCTCTCATTATTTGCATTAGAAGCATGCATTTCTATGCTCTTGGCGGTAGCATGTTTACATTTGAGGCATTTCTTCGCTCTTGGCGTTAGCATCGAGGTTTGACGTTGTAGTGGACTTGTTATCAAAATCCTCCTACGACCTTTCAATAGATAATAGAAATGGTTTCGGAGGCGTTTCGAGGAGCTCAGCCTCACCTTCAAGCATCTCCAAGACCTTACTTATTGAAGGGCGATCGATTGGCTTTATCTGTATGCACCAAAAAGCAACTATGATCATCTTCTTTAGGATTTTCTTTTCACTCTCAGATGCAACTCCTAACTCTATATCTTTCCCTTTTTCAAATTGATCGTAAATCCAGGAAGGAAAATATATTTGACTAGATTGTTGAGCACATGCATTCAAATTCCTTCTCTTTCCCACCATTTCCATTAATAACATTCCAAAGCTGTAAACATCAGCCGTTTGTGAGATACTCCCAATGGTCTTGTAAAACAGTTCTGGAGCAATGTATCCGAGAGTACCTCGTGCTGCAGTGAGAGATACAATACTATCATCTACTGCATATAATTTTGCAAGACCAAAATCTGAAATTTTTGGAGTGAAGTTTTCATCAAGAAGATTGTGGTTTGAGGTCAAAATGTAGAATTTGCATATCACATCCTTGATGCAAATATTCTATTCCTCGTGCCACCCCAATTGCAATCTCAAATACTTTTCCCGACTTAAAGTGATGTTCTTTTCTCCTGAAAATATGATTTTATCTAGAGAACCATTAGGCATAAAATCATAAACAAGAGCTTGTTTTGATCCTTCCACACAAAAGCCAATAAGTTGTACCACGTTAACATGATGAATTCTCCCAATGGTAGCAACTTCATTGATGAAATCTTGCCCTTGAGATTTCGACGCTCCTAACAATTTTATTGCAACAAGTCGACTACTTCGAAGCTTTCCTTTGAATACTGAACCAAAACCACCTTGTCCTAATTTATTTTTAAAACCATCGTCATTCTTTTTATCTCTGAGCAAGAATACCTGATAGGCATTAAATTTTTTTGCATTTGAAGAAATTCTTCAATTGTATCATCCATGGACAAGTGTCTCCTTCGAAACTTATATAGTACAGCTGCAGTCAAGCATGAAACCCCCAATAGAGTTCTAATAATAATAACTACTCCTGTACAAGAGAAATATTAATAGGAAGACATTAGTATAATATATAAATAGACAGCTTATTAGGTTATCATGCACGTATTAATGTTTAAACCTCAAATAACTACTGATAAAACTGATTCCCACCTGTGATGATAAGGAAAGCAACCTGGTTTCCTGTTAATTGAAAATGGGTAAACAACATTATTTTAAAGCAGGGAATAAGGAATAAGCAAAGGCCACAAGAAAATTACAAATAGAACTCTGAAAAGCTTACTAGAAGCATAATAAAATGAAGTAGTATCTCTCGATGGAATGCCGTGGGAGAAAAATATTCGAAAACTATTTAAATAATTTTCGAAGATGAACTTCAACCGCCATAATCTACGTCAGGAATGGAAGATTTATGTGAGAACAAGAAAATATATATATAACAGAAAATAATGTAAAATTGATTTTTTAAATTATATTGTCTAATCATTTTTAAGTTTAAAATAAAAGAAAAAAGAAATCGAAGTGGGGTTTCGGTTATTGCTCGTAATTCTTACATCTTTCGAAGAGATATTTTGTTGCGGGAAAGATACGAGTTTGCGCAATCCCAGGGCACGTCATAACCCATCAGAAGCTCCTGGTGAACATCGAATATAGACAGACCCAGACCGGTGACATTAGAAGACCGCAACCGAACGGGTCGCGGAACCTGAACTTCCACGGTGCAAGATTCATGAAAACCAGTGGCGTTCAGCGTCTCTCCGCTAAACAAAGCATAAAAGTAAGGGTGCGGAGAGAATGAGGCGTTGGCGCAAGGAGAGGCATCGACGTAAAGCGAAGAGTTCATGGGTAATTGGCAACTTAGAAAATAGATAAAATCGCTTTGGTGTTCACTTACAAGGGATTTGGGAAGAATGGAGCATTTATGACTGTCCAGACTCCCATCCACCAATCGAATTTCAGAGTGATCATAAAAGATATCTTGGACATAGAAACTCCTATACTCGTCATTTTGGGCAATGGCTTGATCGTTTTCACAAGCCAGTTCATGGTCAAGGTCGCCACACTCGGGAGGGTCGCCTTTTAATCTGACAGGTCTACTGATATCGGTTAAAGCTCCACACGAAGAGGGCTTGCAGCCTGCAGTACTGACTTGTCTTGCACCACTAACAGCATCAAGAACCTGAGAGAAAGCAGCAAGGGCAACGAGGCCGTATATTGCGAGTTTTGTCCTTAACATGTTAGAGTTGATTAGCGGGATCGGAAGAGCGAAATGAGGGCATCAAGTTCAATACTTGTTATGCAAGTAGTTAAAATCAATTTATTAAGTTACTTATTGTTTTCAGTTATTTACTTTTACAATTTAGTTGTGAAGAAATTGTTAAAAAATAAAGTAGACGCCATAAAATAAAATCAGTTAAAATTAACAAAAAACTGAATTTTGATACGAATTTTTTTCAAATCCCCACCCAAACTAGCACCTATTGACTTTAGAGTTATGCTTCGGCAACAATTTTGCGGATGTTTGCTTCACCATTTGATAGGGAGTAAGAAATAATAAATAAAATGTAAGGATATGCACGCATTTTTTAGTGGTACTTAGAATTATGTTACAGTTAATTCTTTTTTTATCTGCAAGCTGCTTTACATATAATTACATATTTAATTATATTTAAACTTAACTCTAAGATATTTAGTAGGATTTAATGTTAAACCAATAATTCCGACAAGGCTTTTCTTAAAATAATAATAATAATAATAATTTGACAAGGTTGACTGAGTTAAAAAGAGTTCACTAAAAAACACTTTTTTTTTTTTTTTTAGTAAAAAAGATTATAATCTAAAGATAAGAGATCAGATTATACATGTTAAAATTTGAACTTTAAATTTATTGAACGTTATCTCTTAAAGATAATTACATAAATCAACTAAATTAAATTTCGAATTCATTTATATTTATTAATATATTTAGAACCAGAACTAGGTGATAATTTCCAATGTCTCACAGGTATTCCTACAAGCGAAACAATTGCAGGTATGCAACGTTTCTCTCTATTTAAGTTGTTATTAGGAAGAAATGAGGAAACATACTAAGTTGGAATATTTTATTTGCAGGTGTAATCCTAGCTTCCTTCCTTATTGTACTAACTGTCATTGGACTTTGCTATGAGTACCATTCGGTCAAAAGAAAGAAACAAAGCCAACTGAAGATTGAAAGATTTTTGGAAGATTATAGATCTCTTAAGCCCTCAAGATACTCTTATGCTGATAATAAGAGGATAACAAATCAATTCAACGACAAACTTGGACAAGGAGGTTATGGAACAGTGTTCAAAGGAAGACTTTCCAATGATGTTTTGGTAGCGGTTAAGGTCCTCAACAATTTCAAAGGAAATGGAGAAGAATTCATCAACGAAGTGGGCTCAATGAGTAGAATCCACCATGTCAATGTAGCTCGCTTAGTTGGATTTTGCGCTGATGGCTATAAACGAGCACTTGTTTATGAGTATTTGCCGAATGAGTCATTGGAGAAGTTCATATTTGCCACCAGCAAAGGCAACAATCATGTCCTTGTTTGGAATAAGCTTCAAGATATAGCTCTAGGCATCGCCAAAGGATTGAATACCTGCATCAAGGTTGCGAGCAACGGATCCTCCATTTTGACATTAAACCTCACAATATTTTGTTAGACCACAACTTCAACCCCAAGATCTCTGACTTTGGTCTGGCTAAGTTGTGTTCCAAGGAGCAAAGTGCTATTTCCATGACAGCAGCAAGAGGAACAATGGGCCATATAGCACCCGAGGTATTATCTAGGAACTTTGGAAATGTTTCGTATAAGTCAGATGTTTATAGTTTCGGAATGCTATTTCTCGAAATGGTTGGAGGCAGAAAAAACATTGATCTTACAGTGGATAATACAAGCCAGGTGTACTTCCCAGAAGGGTTTATAATCATTTGGACAAAGGAGAAGAGTTAGCAATGAGAATTGAAGATGAAAGTCATTCCCAGATAGCAAGAAAACTTACAATTGTTGGACTTTGGTGCATTCAATGGTATCCAGTAGATCGTCCTCCAATGAAAGCTGTGATTCAAATGTTGGAAGGTGAGGCAGACAGTCTCACTGTGCCATCAAATCCTTTTGCTTCCACAAATCAGACGGAGATGGTTCTTCAAAGTAAAAAAAATCTAATGTAAGCATAAAATTTTGCACCTTAAAATTATATTTTTATAAATTAATTTTGGTTTGAGATAAGAAAAATTATGTTTATTGTCCATTGACAAACAGTAATTGCATGGTGCCTGATGTTAACCACCGTTAATGTAAGAATCGCTCAAGTAATATAAATAATAAATATCTAATTATTGTTTTCAAATGAATTGAAATTTTAGATTAATCTAAGATTAAATATCAAAATTGGACACTTAGATTATATTCGATTCTAAAAAAAAAAATGATGAAATTAGTAAATTAATCGTACATTAAAATAAATCAAATAATTAAACTAAATTACTAACAAATTATGAAAATTAACAAATTAAATATAAAACTTACTAGAAATGGAAAGTTACTAAAAATAAAAAATTACTATAAAAGGAAAGTTTTAATCCTATAGGGCAAGGCTCTAAATTAACATCTAACTCTAAAACATGCAAGTAAAAGGTGACAAATTAAAATGCATGAAAAATCAAATTAAGTGGAAAGGAAATTAACAACACAAAAAATTTACAATGCAACTAAAACCTAAATGATATAAGGCAAGATGCATAGACATAATGTAAAAGATGCTAGGAAATTAACCTAGATTGATCCTAACTAGTATTAACCGAATTGTATTAAAATTCATGACGAAATTCAAGAAAATGAAGAAAACAAAATGCAAGTAAAAATACCAAAATTAACTAACATGCAACTAACGAAATTAACATTGAACAAGAAGCAATTGAAAGACATGAAGATTTAAATTGCAAGGCAAATTAAAGGCATGAAAATGAAACTAAAGGAAGTAACAAGGACTGAAAATAGAACCCGGACAACAAGAATAACAGCCCCTAAAGCCTAGTAAAATCTACAAAAGCAAAAGAACGAACACTTAGTGATCATTACCTAAATGTCAAATGAACATGAAACCTAACCTAACATACATGATACTAAATGAACATGATCAAGGTATGAAAAAGACTTAAAATGCAGCATTATAAAACTTAAAAACAGAATTGAAAATTGACCTAAACAGCAGACAAAAACCAAATAAGAAAGTAGTACTATCATGCAAACATTTCATCAAACACGTAGAGCACTAAAATGTAAACAACTAAAACAGGTAACCTAAGCTATATAGCATCAAATGACATTAACAAAGCTTAAATAAGAACCTAAAAGTGCAAATTAAAAGGCTAGAAAACTGCCTAGAACAGAACGGAACAGTAGCAAATTAAGAAAAAAAAAAAAAAAAGTACTAAAATGGACCTAAGTGCTAATATGCTAGGAAGATTTAAATGAGATGCAAGGAAACATTAAAACCAACATCATGAACTCAAAATAGACCTAAAATGCAACAAATAATCCTTACGAAATGAACCTCAAAAACCGGACAGAAAAGGCATCAAACAGACTTCAAAAACACAACAAGAAAATGCAAAATAACAAGGACATAGTTGCTTAAATATTAACCAAACTTAAAGAAAATGAAAGATATATTAAATCTAAGAGAATAACTTTAAAATAGACATCTAAAACAAACAAAATATGCATAGGCAAACTTCCCAAAACCGAACGTAACATTGAAAAAAATTTATTTGAAACAGTAAATAAAAACTGAAATTAAATGAACCAAGGTAGAGTCAAGCCACTTTAGGACCCTTAATGATTTCTCATGCTTAAGGCCTCCTTAGGCTTTCATCCTCAAGCTAAGAACAAGCTCAAAACAAATTAAAAATAGCAACAAATTGAAGGAAAAACAGAACAGAAAATAAACAAATAGAAATTGAAAATGCATTGAAATGTAAAGAGAAACAAGGCTTAAATTTTTAAAATTAAAGGCTTAACAAGGAAATGTAAATGAAAGGCAATTAAAAAGAGTCTAAATATGAAAGAAATACAAGAAAATGAAGGAAAGGTTGGAGCCAAACAGCCCACAACAAAATCAGCCATAGGGCTGCCTGTTGTAGTTGTCCTTGAGCAGTCAAGAAAGAAAAAATGTCAAATTATGTTAGAACTCTTTATATTTTGCAAAAATTTGAAATTTCATTTCTATACTGTAATTTATATAAATTTAATTATTATTAGACCTGCTTATAGGCGAATGGCCCATCTGAACCTAAAAATCCACCAACAATTTTGAAGAGTTTGGATATGAATATTAAACTCGTTAAATGAGTCTAAATAAATAAATGAGGCTCGAGCAAAAAAATTAGGGTCAGACTTGAGTTTCACCATTTAAAGCTCAACCCTCGCCAGGCCTAAAAATTAAAAAATAATTGTTATCATAATAGGACAAAACATATTTACTTCATTTTTTATAACGGACAAAACTGATTTACTTTATTACTTATAATATAATAAAGTCCATTTTTTCTTTATACAAAACAATAATCTAATTTTAAATTACATTCAATAAAATTAAATTGGACCTAAGTCCAAATAACTTATAAATTTAATTAAAATTAATTAAATTAGTTAAAT
Organism: Durio zibethinus; assembly: GCF_002303985.1. The sequence goes on from NW_019167827.1 coordinate 9,186,694, forward strand.
TAATAAGTTACAAAAAAATTTTTAAAAAACTTTTTTCTCAATTTTAAATATCAGTATTTTAAGCGAGTTTGGATTTTATTATTACACGTAGGAACGGGGTTGGGTAGAAAATGAGATCTAAAAAATTAAGTTAAGCAGAGCCTAAACTTACTTAAAATACTATAATATCATGTCAAGTCTAGCTCAAACCTGGCTCGACCCAGCCCGACCCATGAGCAAATCTAGTAATTACTCTATTTTAAATGATAATTTTAGAATCACTAACTCTATCAATTTTTTGTCATTAAAAATACTGACGTGGTCATTAACTTAATGATGTGAAAATTGACTTGTTGACATAGTAACTTAAATTAATGAAATCAATTGTTAAATTATATAAATGATCCTTTTACTCATAGGAAATTTAAAATTTAATCCATATATTTGCACAAAATTTGAAATTTAATTCAACTAATATATAAATATTTTGAATTTTTTTAGAAAATTTATAGTTTTTTAAAAATATTAAATTTCCTTTTTTTAAATATTTTAATTTTTTTATTTCATTTCTTGAAAGTTTGTATTTTTAATTTTTAACATTTAGAAATTTTCTAGAAATTTTCAATATTTTGAATTTTTTAGAATTTTTTAATTTTTTTAAAATATCAAATTTACTTTTTTCAATATTTTTATTTTTTAAATAAAATCATTTTTTGAATTTTTTATATTTTCAAATTTTAACATTTTACTTAATCAAAATATTTAGTTTTTTTAACTTTTTAGAATTTTTATAAATTTTTTTATTTTTTTAGAAATTTTCTATATTTTTAATATTTAAATAAATAAAATAAGAAAAAGACACATGTCTTTAGAATTTATATTGTTTGGTATATTTGAGATGGAATAATATAAAAATCTAAGTAAAATGAAAAAATAACAAAATGTGAATAGCTTCTTATTCAATTTATTCTTCACTTGAATAAGTTTAAAAAAACATGTAGTAAAATTTTAAAATTTATAAACATTTTTTAAAACATAAAATATTATAAAAATTTTCTAAAAGACATAAAAATTAAAAAATATGAAAAATTTTATAAAAAAGATCCAAAAATTTAAAAGACTAAAAATAGATATTTTGTTTAAATAAAAATGTTAAATTTTTTAAAAAAATGCAAAAGCTTTTCAGAAATGAAAATTATAAAAATTAAAATATTGAAAAAATAAATTTAATATTTTAAAAAATTAAAAATTAATAAAAATTTCAACATATTTTTTATATTAGAGGGATTAAATTTCAAATTCTGTGTGAACATAATGATTATTTATATAATTTAATAATTAAATTCATCAATTCAAATTGTTACATCAACAAAGCCAACGATCACATCAACATTTTTAATGACAAAAATGATGAAATTAATGATTGAACTAAATTAACAAATACATACTAAATATATATAAATTATAGTACAACAACTAAATATCAAATTTTATAAAGTATAAAAACTTCTAGCATCATTTAACAAAAAAAAAAAAAAAAACCCCTAAAAAGGGCTTACTGTCTTCTAACCATATTATATCTATACCTAGATATAAATTTTAATATTTTAAAAAATTAAAAAATTTATAAAAATTTCAACATATTTTTGATATTAGAAGGATTAAATTTTAAATTTCATGTGAACATAACGACTATTTGCATAATTTAATAATTGATTTCATATATTCAAGTTGTTACATCAATAAAGCCAATGATCACATCAACAATTTTAATGACAAAAATGATGAAATTAATGATTGAAATAAATTAACAAATCAAAATAGTATACAAACTAAATTTATATAAATTATAGTACAATAACTACATTTCAAATTTCATAAAGTATAAAAACTTCTAGCATCATTTAACAAAAAAAAAAAACTCTAAAAAGGGCTTTTTGTCCTCTAGCTATATCATACCTATACCTGGATATAAAAGATATCTCATGCTTCAATTTACTTTAATTTCTTGCCAAATCAGTACTTTTACTATTCATTAAGTACCATAGTAACGAATGATTACCCAATCTGCTATTGATTTCGTTGCCACCTAAGCAACCCAAAAGCCACAAATTATCTCTAAGCATTTTCATCTTCCTTGTCTCTTTTTCTCGAAAACTTTTCTACAAATTCTCTTCAAAAGATTGAGAATCAACCTTTTTCTCTCTTTGTTTCAAACCAACTTAGAGAAAAAACCTTGCAACAAAGCCCAAAAGTTGAATGATGAAACCCAGTGTTCTCAGTGGTCTACCACTATTGCTTCCACCTTTTGCTGCACCTCTAGTAAAGTAGTTCTTTGCCTAAACCCAAAAAACAAAAAACTAGAAAACTTTAAAAAAATTTTAAACAAAATCCATAGAAAAAACCTTTGCCTTTTTTTTTTTTGCAATTTTATTTTCTTTGTAATTTCTTGTTTGCATTTTTTCTACTGATTGCTTGATGTTTGTTGTGTGGGGGATTGTTTGACTCTGGTTGGATTTGCTGGGTTTGATTGGGTTTTCAAATTTAAGCCCTTTTGACAAGAAAAAAACTAAAAAAAAAAAAGAAAAGAAAGAGAAAAAGGCAAAGCACAAAAAATCATCATATTTACCCTCTGTGATAGTTTTTCTGCTTTTCTTCACAGCTTTCTTCAAATAGTTGGAGCTTTGTTATTGTGCAATAATCTGCTTCATTTTTTTTTCTTTTTTTACCTTGAATGAATATTTTGATGTTGACGTTGTTGTTTCCATAAGGATGTGTTTTTTAGGCCACTTAATATGCAAAATTAAAAGAAACCATCTGACAGAGGTAGTTGCTAGATAAAACGAAAAGATCCGAGGAAAAAGAGGAATAGGGTTTTCGGTTGGATAATTTTTCTTACCTTTTTTTTATTTTCTTTACATCTTTTATATATTCTTTTTTTTTTTTTTTTTGCTTTGCATGCAATTCTTATAAGAAAAAAATTAGTTTTCCTAAATTATGAACTTTTGATAAAACTTTTTTAGGGTTTAATCAAAATAATAATTACTGAAATAGAGCAAATTTGAATGTAAAATGTGTAACTATTGGTTGAAGTTTTTGACAATCTCAAATACTTTGTTGAATTGTCAATTTCTTTGTTTTTAGGTAAAATTGATGTGTTGAAAGATTAGGCTACATCTGAGGGTATCCATGTGTGTTTTTTTCTCTTCTTTTGCCATTGGTCATACTTGATTTAGGAAATTCATAATGTCAAAACTTTCATGTCATGATATTGCCATATTGAATTTGACAAGTTGTAGCTCTTTTCTATGGGTTATTATTGGGTGTAATCCTTGTCGTTGGAGCCATTTGGATCTTTATGTAAGTTTTTAGAGTCATGTTGCATGTATTTGTAAATTGTAGTGTTTCAATTTGTATTGGATTGTTGAATCTATCCCAAGTCCAAGGGAGCGTTGGGGCGTGTACTGTTCTCACTTTTTTAGGATTATTGATAACATAAAGATAAACATTGATAATTAATTGTAAGTTAATTCTCATCTCTTTTAAAAGATCTCAAATTTCATTTTTTGAAATTGGATCAACACAAGCATTGATTTGAAACCAAAGACATAAAATAATATTCTTTGTATATATCCTTATTAAAGATAAAAAATAATATAAACGTACATGACCCAACGTTTCTTTAGAATCCTCGATCTCATTCATTTTTTTAAAAAAATTGTATTGAAAATTTTTCAAAGAGATTTTGTTTTTATATAACAAAAACATAATTGACTCTAGTCCATGCATGTTTCTTGATTGATATTTTTGATTTAATGTCATTGAAAAATCTCAATTATGCTTTATTTTGGAATTGGTTTTATCAATTTCTTTAAAATTTTCATTTTCTTTGCAATAATTTGTGTTTGAAAATGATTTGCAGTGAATTTTTTTATGTTGGAATCCATATTAATTTTTTATATGTAGATGAAAATCATCATAATTCACATAAATATTTCAAGTATTTTGAGACTAATTCAATTGACATGACCTGAGTCAATGTTGGTGGTCTAATATCTACATTTAATTTATTTCTAAGGATCATAAATTTTTAGCTTGGGATTTATTGTTATTGATTGGAGCATATTTTTTTATAAATTTAAATCTCTAGACAATGTATAAAGATATAATGTTGGAGTTTTGGCTCAATAATCACAACGAATCCATGACTAAATTTGTTGGTTTATTACTGCTACTTTTGGTTACATAAGAAAACTAATGATGCGTAACTATTTTTCTATCAGATATTTTTATCCAAAGTAGTTACCAAAAAAATACAAGAAATTAGATGTTTTTATTTTTTTCATTTTTTAAGGCTCTTGTTTCTTACCATGCATAACTGATATTCATTTTTGTTTGTTTGAATTAAATGTCCATTCCATCTATAGATTTAGCATAATATTTTTGTAATGTTCATTTTTGTTAAAATCTAAAGATTTAACATTTAAAGTGTATCATGACGAAATTAAGTTATCTATCATACTTCAAGTCTTTGGATGAGAAATCAAAATCAGTCACTCTACCATTTGATAAGCCATTGCTTAATCTCGAGCAAAAACATTATTGAGGTAAATTGCTTTTCATCTATTTAAAATTTATATATTTACTCATTTTAGGATATTTGAAACATTTAGAACATTTATATAGATATTCTTAAAAACTCAATATTGGTGTAAAGCTATATAGTGAGGATTCATGAGGAGTGAAGACCTATTACAAGGATAAATTTTCAGTTGTATCATATTATGTGAATATAATGTTAGTTTTATTTCTTTGGGCTTAAGTGATTGAATCATATTTTCAGCATTGACACATTTTTCTAGTAACTCTCAGATTTTCAATTTGTTTTTAAAAGTTTTTATTTTTTAAGTTAATACAATAATAGAATATAAAGTAACAGTCACATAAGGAGAATCTATTGAGATTGTCTTTTGTTTCTTTCCCGCAATCTTTTATCCACTTGATAGAAAACTTATAGCATGCATAATAAATCGAAGTTGTGTGCTCAAATTATATAATTCTATTTTCCCCCTCACTCATCACCGTGTTGACCATGAAATGGTAGGCTTAAAGTGGTTTGTTTGAGATAATTTAAGGAGCTGTTTTTTGGAGCATTTATTAGGAATTAGGTGTAGACACCCAATTTTGTCCTGTCGGACTCGAATTTATTTGATTTTTAAATTTGATTTTAATATTTTAATTTGAGCTAACTTAATTGGATTTAATTAAATTATGCTTGTTCAAATTTATCCTAGATTAATCATTTTCAAATTGATTTACATAATTTGGAATTCAACCTAATTCGAATTGATTCAAAAATTGATTATTCGAGCTTAAAAGCCCAAACTTCAAATTTAAGTGTGAATTAAATTTCAAAACCCAATTTTATTTTTATTTTTTTATATTGTTCTTATTTTCTTTATTTTTTGAATTAAATAAAAATTTAAAATTTAAAAAATTAAGAAAAAGGAAAAAAGTAGTTGGCAATTTGCTGCCATAACAAGCCAAAATTTTACAATTTTGAAGAGCTTCAATTTTAGCTCTTCTACTCTGCATTCTAAGCATTTTGGACTATTTTATAGCTATTCATAGAAAAAAAACGAAATGAGGTCAACATCCAAAAAAAGAGAAGGAAGTGCCATCATAAACATAACATAAATCACTGAGGCCTCAAACCAAAACCCTATTCATCAAACTGCCTAGCCAAACAAAAGCCTAGCCCCAGTCCAATACCTCTTTTCATCAACCCCTCCATAACACATCGTACCTTTTCATGCCTTACAACTAAACAACCTTAACTCTAAGCACTAAGCCCCTTACCAGCCTACCCTAATCCCAGCACAGCCTTTTCATCTCGGCATAGCCTTAGCACTTATCCAAACTCCTACTATACGTTTACAAACTCAAGACCAAGCCCCTCAACAACCTAGCATAGACCCTCAACCTCAGCCCCATCTTTACTTCACCACACCACAGACCTTTCATCCACTAACACCAAATGAACCAGCCTTCACTCGCCAATACTATGATCTCCCTCAAACTAAGATTGGCCTTTCATAATAGTATAGTAGCCCTTACCAGCAGCATGCCTCGACCAGAACCATTACCTAACTCGTGAACTATCAAAAAACTTAACTCCAGCCTCAGTTGACCTAAACTACTCCAAGCCTTAAATTCACCCTCCACCCAAGCCACCACTCATCTATTACCAACCCATCAAAAACTAACTCCGAACAAATCCCATTCAACCATCACTATAACCAAACCCAAAACCTACCCTTGACTCAAATCTCATCAATACCAGAACCCATTAGCTTCAAGCCATTAAAGGAGGGGAAGTGGGTATAGAATTAGAATCAAAAGAATGTGATTTTTCCATTTCATTTAATCAAGTTAACAAGTCTAGCTTCAATCTATAAGCCTAATTGGCCTTGTCCCACAGGATTCATATTCATGTGAAACTGTTGCCACACTATTGCCTACCTCAAATCATTAACCCTGACAGAATCTCAACCTTCATCATATAGCTAAAACCATTAAATAGCCCTAATAACAAAAAACCCTACACAACCAATAACCTTCGATCAAAACCAAAAGAAACCTCCACTGTTTTAAAACAAGCCACCCCTAGATAACCCTTTCAACCCACAAAAAAGGTACCAAAAAACCCTAAAGCTAAAAATAAAAAAATACACAATCTTTCCTTGAACGAGGAACTTAACGCCAAGTGTTACTTACAAAAAAAATAAAAATAAAAATCAGTCTCAACTTACAAAAAAAAAAAAAAGAAAAGAAAAAGAAAAAAAATAGAGAAAGAAAAATGGCAATAAGAACAAGTGGAGTGACACTGAAAGGAATATCGACAACAAGCAACAAGAACAGTGGCGAAGCGACGGGCTAACGCTAGAATTGGGCATGGCTAAGGTGGGGTCATCTGGCTCGTGATTTCTTTTGAAGGAAAGAAACATAATTTTTTTAACAAAGAAGCTGAAATGAAATAAAAAAAAACTTAAAATTTTATAGCTTAAAAAAAAGAATTGGACGAGTCAAGCATGATCTAGTTATTCGACCTGATCCAAAATCCAAACCATGACCCAGTTTAGTATTTAGCCCAACCATCCACTCCATAGCAGCCTAACCTAGTGGCCCATCCTAAACTTGTTTCAAAGCTTTCTACTTGATTTAGAGAGAACCTAGTCTACAACCCATTCAAACTTTGATCTTTTTTTATCCATTGGTTTTGCCCTAGGGAAGTAGCCCAAAGGCTTCATTTATGGTATTTTTTTCTTTATTTATCTTCTCTTGTTTACATTTAATTATATTAATGCTTATAGAGGTTGGATCATGAAAGACTTAAATAAATATGTGAAAAAATGATATCTTTCACATGGATGACCTTTTAAAAATTCTTTTTTTTTTAAAAAAAATATTATTATGAAAGTCTAAGACTTAAAAAAAAAAGAAAAAATTAATTAAATAAAATTTTTTTATGATGAGATTCCGAAAAATTTAAGTAGTGATTCTTAAGAATTCCTTAGATGAGAGAAGGTTTCTAAAAATTACCAAAGTATTAGAATATTTATAAACTCTTTTCAATACAAAGATTTTTATTTTTATTTTTTCTTTAATTTGAATAATTTTCTTAGAAAGGATAAAAAATATAGATATAAAATATTTATAAAAGTACATTTTTTTAGGGAATAAATTCATTTATAGATAATTATATTATTATATAAATTTTATAAATTAATAAAAAAATTAATTAATGAAAATTTTTGAGACTCCGAAAAGTTTGAGTAGTAATTCTTGAGAATTTCCTAGGTGGAAAAAAGTTTCTAAAAATTACGAAAGTATTGGAATATTTAGAAGTTTATTTTAATACGATGGTTTTCATTTTATTATTATTTTCTTTAATTTGAGTAGTTTTTTAATACATATAAAAAATATGTGTTTTTTTTAGGAAATAAATTTATAATTACCTAACTTTTAAGATGAAATAATAATAATAAATTTTTTATGAATTTTCAAGGATGACATCCTAAAGAAATTCGAGTAATGATTCTTTAGAAATCTTTAGGTAAAACATTTATCTAAAATATCATCAATGTATTAGAGCATTTGGAATAATTTTCAATAACGATTTATTGTTTTGGTATAAAAAAATTTTTTTAAAAATATTATTTTATCATATTCTACAGTCTGCTTATTAAACATAAAATTTTGATGATAAATGTAAACTACAAAGGATAGGATTTTTTAGAATTTTGAGTAGAAATTCTTAAAAAATCTTTAGATGAGAAAATTCCTTTTAATATTGCCAAAGTATTAGCATATTTTCGAGAATTTTTCAATAGACAAGGTTATTATTTATTTTTAAACCAAGATAATATATATATAAATAAAGTTATGTTTTTTTTTTCTACAATAAAAAAATTAATTAAGAAGATTAAGTTTTAAATACCAAAATTAAGATTATTTTAGTCAAAATTAAAGGATAATACATAATTAATTGGTATCATTTTTACGAACGTTATAGGGGTGTTAATTATTTCCTGTGTGTAATCAACTTTCGAACGTAAACTATTTTAGTAGACTAAAAAATTATCTTTTTAATAAAGTTTTAATTAATTTTAAAATTTTATTCAAAAATGTAAGTTTTAATAGGTGACCAACCGCACTTAATCAAAAAAATTAGTGGCAACTTTTTTTTTTTTGGTTTTCAAATTCCTCTATAGATCCCCAAAACCGTTACGATGACTTGATGACTCCATTAGGAATGTCATTTTTTTAGGGAGTCGACCAAAAATTAATTAGGTATTATCCTTAATTTTGATTTAGTAGTCCTAATCAATATTTAACTTTAAATTTTTATTTTGATTTTGTTTAAATAATAATAGTAATAAAAAATTTACATGCATTTCATTTAAATTATGTCATTTGTCAATATTTATTTTTTATATATATTATTTTTAATAAATTGTGGGGCCTATAGGATAGAAATTACGATGTCCTTTTCTTTCACATACATGATGACATTTTTTTTTATCATGTATAAGCTTTATACCTAGGTTTCGTCCCTTTTAAGAGGGAGTAAAGTACCTATGCTCTTGTGAGATGATAACCTCTGCAATGGCAAGTGAAATATTTTTAGTCAAATTAAACTATTTCTGTTCATAGCCTATAATATGTGAGGATTGGGGTGCCTTACTAATCCTGTATGGATGCTAGTGAAGAACAATTTGAAAACCTTTAAACGTGTAAATCCTCGCTCAGTATATTGTGAACCTTAGGGAACTAGCCTTAGCTAGAACCTTCTCGACCTTTTATGTAAAAATTACCCCATATTAAGAAACACCAATACAATATGCATTTAGAGACAATAATGGCATAGGTAAAATTAAAATTTTGAAAAAAAAAATAAAAATTTTTTTTTTTGAAAAAAAAAGAAAATTTTTGTTTAACATGTAGTTATTCATTTTGTGGTTATCCAAAATTTGCATTTTCAGAAATGTTTAAAAATAAAATGAAAAAAATTTTAAGCATTATCCAACAAACAAAAAAACAAACAAAAATTTTCAAAAATAAAGGCTTTTATTAAATTCTTTGTTTATTGGCCAAATAAAAATTAATGAAAAAATGAAAAATCTTTGAATCCAATTATTCTATGTGATAAAAAAATGTGTTCTTGAATTTTTTTTCTAAAAAATAAAGGAAAGAAGAGATAAAAAAAGAATTTTAAATTTGAATGTTGTTTTGTCCTTCACATTTTCATTTGATATTTTACATATATTTATATCATGTTAAAAAAAAATAATCAGATAGTATATATACCTCATCCGATGCATCCTTATAAATAATACATGTATTACATTTCAAGCATCTTAATAGGTAGTACATGTATCCCATCTGATGCACATCATAATAAGATAATACATGCATTCCATCCCATTCACATCAATAGATAGTACATGCATTCCATTTCATACATATACATCTCATGCACATCTTAATAGGTAGTGCATGCACTCCATCTCATTACATATTTTAGGGCAGTGTCAACTTCATTAGGCCAACATAGCACATGCATTGCATTTCATGTAGACATATTTCATGCACATGATAGGTTAGTGCATTTCATACAAGTAGTTGATGTTAGTCATAGGAATACATCTCATCACTCAAGAAATATGTTGCTACATTTCATGCATATGGATTCATGAATGGTAGGGTCTTATAAGGCATGCATTACATCTTACATGAATATACTTCACCACCCTTGGCAATAGAACATTACATTCTTGCATGTACATTCACAGTTGATGAAAATGTTATCATTTAAGGCCCTGTCTTCATGGAAATCCATTGTCTTAGGCATTTTGATGTTTCATGACATTCTTTAAGCATCATTGCCATATTCATAAACATGTTCTGTATGTCATGTAAGTTAAAAATTATTTTGTGGCATTCATTCAATAAGGGTAATAATATAGAATTTTTTTGTCTAAGTCCTAAAATAAAATGTCTGTCTTGTGAAAATCAAAATGGCAAAAATGAAAGATCAATTAAAAGTAAAGATTAGTGCATTGGAGTTGAATCCAAAGAAATTTTAGCTCAAGCTTCGAGAGATGAAATAACATATTGCTTAATTGATAGAAATGGTTAAAGGTATTGGTATGCTTAAGGTTTTTGCTCCTTAAATACTGTTATCACTTTTGATTTCATCAAATCAAGATCAATTGGCTCTTGTTAGTTTTAGCACTTTTCTGGAGCATATTAGGGCATTGGGAGATTTGAACAATAACCAAAGTTTGGATGAGCTCAAGAAAGGAATGGATGAATTAGCCACACAAATGACTGAACTCAAAACTCTAATTTTTAAGATGGAGTCATTGGTTTCAAACAAACCTCACCAACTATCTTTAGTCCAAACCCACATCTAAATTCTTCTTATGACTATTTTTGACATTCTTTTCAAGCACCTAGGATTAGGCCCCTAAGCTTTATACAACATCCAAGAATTTCACACTTGAATTCATATCCACCACCTCATATTTCACAACCACTTGTTCAACATGCTATCCCATCACCACCTTTTCAACAAAATTTTTAACCTAAAGCTTTTCAATTCAGTCCAAAACCAACTATACCACCATTTTTTAGCAAAGCAAACCAAGCATAAAATAGAAAACCTCTCATAACACCAAAGGAAAAACCCCTATTTGACCGAATACCCATGTCTACACAGATTTATACCCACTACTTAAGGAAAATTACTTATTGCCTCTATCCCTATTAAACCCTTTAAACCACTTTATCCTAAATGGTATGACCCCAATGCCTAATGTGAATATCATTTTGGCATCATGGGCCATTTTTTAAAAGATTATATGTCTTTGAAATATAAGGTATAAAAATTGATGAAAATAAGATATTTGAGTTTTTACGCTAAAATGAAGCTAGCTGTTTACAATAAGCCTTTATCGATCTATGCCAAGATATCAAGTAGTGCTATAGGCAATAGTAAAGTTGACCAAGATAATGAATAAAAAGTAGAAGCCTTAAAGGAAAGGGTTATCCCATTGGCAATCACAGTCAACTTCTTTTAGATTTTTTAAACGAGGCAAGTGGGAGCATGAGTGAGTTTAGCACTTTATGGCCCTAGTTTTAAGATAGTTCATGTTGTGTAAACTTGAAACTTTTTTAGAATGAATGAAAAAGTTTCTTGACTTAAATTTTTTATAAATGGATGTCTTTGTTTACATTTCATTTTTTAAAAATAATGATATGCCTAAAAGAGCTCGTGAAAGAGAAAAATGGTTGTAAATATGCTTTTATCGAACTTTTGAGGTGAAAAGAATGTTTATAATAACTCGACTTGAATATAAAATGGAATTTAGGCTCATTCTCAATACTAATAAAATTTGACTTGTATATCATGCATCATTTGTTTGAATTCATTGTTTTTCATGCCAACTAAGGACAAGGAATGATGATTATGAGTATGCTTTCATCAAACCTTTGAAGCAAAAAGATATTTTTGAAAGTTTTAATAATAAAATTCATGTCATACACTTTTGACTTTTGGTAATTAATAAAAGGTTCAAGGATAACATGTCCTAGAAAACAAGGTCATTTAAATCTACAAACTTATAACACTCGAGCTTATACTAGAATCATGGAAAATGAAAATGTAAGTTGGATGGACAAAATGGAAAAGGCCTAAGGAGAGATCAGGGAAATAGTTATAAGAATACAACAAAATATGGACAAACAATTCGTAGAATTAAAAAAGATGTTAGCAAGTTTGACAAAAGGAAAATGAATTATTGAAACACAATGAGTAACGGAGGAAATAGCAATTAAAGCACCATCATATCCATCTGGGTTCATATATCCATATGTTCAAGACCTCTATATGTCACAAGTATCTCCAACAACTTATCAACCTTATACTGACACTTTTGCTAAATTACCTCTAGTTTAAATAAATGTCAGTCCCAAGCCTATTCCTTATGACTCCATTGTTATGCCTAATTTAGATGATCCAAAAGAATGAGAGCAACTAAAAAGGATGTCTGATCCATCAAGAGATATAGTAATGAAAGATAAATATGATTTGTTGGAAGAGAGACTGAAGGCAATTAAAAGCCATGATATATATAAGAATGTTAATGCCACTGAGCTTAGTCTAATCCATAATCTTATCATTTGATCAAAATTTAAAGCCCCAGATTTTGAAAAGTATGATGGAACAAAATGCCTTTTAGCATACATCATCATGTATTATCGAAAGATGACAGGCTACACTCATGATAATAAGTTTTGATCCATTGCTTTTAAAATAGTCTCACTAGGTCTGTAACAAGGTGATATGCCCAACTAGACAAAGTAAGATTTACTTCTAAAATGATTTGGCTAGGGCTTTACTAGCATAATACAAGCATATTAAAGATATGATACCAGATAGGTTGTCACTACAGAACATAGAGAAAAGGTCAACTAAAACTTTCAAGGAATATACACACTGATGGAGAGACATTATAACCCAGATACAATCACCCTTGTTAGAGAAAAAATCACTATTCTATTCGTCAATTCCCTGAATACTATTTATTTGAATAAATGATTAGGAATATCTATAAAAATTTTGTTGACATCGTGATTGCTGAAGAAATTATTGAAAATGCAATCAAGAATGATAGGATTAAGTTAGAAGATGCAACTAATGTTGGAAAGGAAAATACATTAAAAAAAATGAAAAAGAAGGTGCAAGTAGTCACATTCAAGGGGCATCTACATAAGAATTTCGTCTCATGCAATTCTTATCCTTTTCATTAACCCCGTTCTCCAGTTATAGGTAGTATCTTTCAAAGCTCATATCTTTATCAACCAAGTCAGCATTTAGGCTTTTTGGCAAATCCTCATTCTTAGATGACCATTCACGATCTTGTTCTCACACTTGAGCCTACCATCGACCAACAAAGAATAAAAAATGACTAAAAAATGATTGAGAGAAATTTTCAATCCCTATTTTTCACATTTTGCCTTTGCTAATAGAAAGCTAATACCTTAATCCTGTGCCTTCAAAAATAACACCAAATCCATCGACAATGAATTATGATATTAATGGCAAGTGTAATTATCATATGGAGGCAATTAGGCACTTAATTGAAAAATGCAAACAATTGAAGGAAAAGTTTGAAGATCTTATGAAAAGTGGTATTCTGCCTCCAAAACTGATGGAACAATGGAAGTTGACTCTATCCAGTTGTAAAATATGAAAAGTTGAAATGTGGAAAGAGGTCTTGAGTGTTGAAAAACCAAGATAGGATGATTTTTTTTTAACCTTTGCCCTTTTGTATTGACATGTGTATGGTGTCCCTAAGAGTTATTTAAATTAATTTTATTGAACTTTATTTTGAAAGAAATAAATGCTTTAGGATTTTTCTATGAAGTTTTATCTTTATGCCTTTGTTTGAATAAAAGTTCCATATAATTTTCAAAATCATAACATGAAAAGTGCTTTGTAAAAAAAAAAAGATTCATAATTATTTGAGAATAAAGTCCCATATAAGGGGTATTCAAGATCATCAAAAAATTTTTGAAAAAAAAAAGGTCTTTTCAAAGGAAAATACATGTTTTCTAAATGCCGATAATCTTAAAGTAATTGATGATTACTATTAAGAAATAAACTTATCCAATACCTTTACACCTCTTTTTTATCGTTCTTATCCTTCAATCATTTTAAGTAACTTCATTCACTAGTCATAATCCTTTAAAGGGCATGAATTTCAACTTGTAAACCTTGTCATCATTTAATAAATTGAGATAATAATCGTTCTTAGGCAATAAACAAAAGAGACTAATTTTGAATTTCAAAAACTAAGCAATACATTTTTTTAATTTTTAATTAGTAATTCAATGTGTGTCAAATTTTGCCAATATGATTGAACCATCCATATTCTTTCGATGACCATAGACACAAAAAATGCTTGAACTTTCTTTCTTAAGTAGCTGTTGTTTCACATCTTAAGGCACATTGACTAAAAGAAGTAAAGTTCTTTCTCGCCTAAGATGATTTATTTCATGTATCAATACATTGTTCTCTTATTTAACCAAAAATATCAGACAATTTGGAGCCAAAATAAGCTTTTTTATGAATTGTGCGATCAAATTTGGGACATCCCATACAACTTGATTTTCACCATTATAAGCATTTTAAGTTAAAAACAAGATAATTCATCAGTCACGCAAAAATGATTAATGGTTATAACAAAAAAATAAAGAAAAAAAATAAAATGAATAATTTTATCTCTTTTTTCAAATAATTTACTCTTCTAACAAAGTGAACATGTTTAAAATGATGAACGATCATCTTTTTTTATCCGTTGCATATAGAAAAATTATCTATTTGCTTACCATTTGAGATTATTAAATTTCTTGTTCCAAAATAAACCCTGACCAAGGATCGTCTTTTACACTATGAGGCAAAATAAGGATATCTTCAATAGCCTAACTTCAAGGAAAGTATTTGATATTGAAAGCATCTGACATGCACCTAGAAGATGAGAATCTGGGGTAAAAAGTGAATAAAATTATAGTTAGAATCCTAAGAACTCAAGAAAGTAGATTACTAAAGTTGAAATCAAATGTTTAAAAAAAAGGGCAAAAGAAAATAAGACATACACCTTAGAGATGAGAATCCAAGGAAAAAAGTGAATAAAGTTATAGTTAGAATCCCAAGAATTCAAGAAAGTAGATTCCTAAAGTTGAAGTAATATGTTTAAAAAAAAGAAAAAAACAAAAAAAGCAAAGAAAAGAAATAAATGTACCTCAGAGATAAGAATTTAAGGTAAAAAGTGAATAAAATTTCAGTTAGAATCCCAAATATAAAGGAAAATAAAATTTAAGAAAGTAGAATGCTAAAGTTGAAGTTAAATACTTTCAAGAAAAAAATAAAAGAAAAAAAGAGAAAGAGTAAAGAAAGAAAGACATGTACCTTGAAGATGAGAGCCCAAAGTAAAAAGTGAATGAATTATCAATTAGAATTTCAAGTAAAAAAAAAGATAAAATTCAAGAAAGAAGAATGTTAGAGTTGAAGTCAAATGTTTCAAAAAAAAAGAGTAAAGAAAGAAAGACACATACTTATCATTAGGAGAATGCTCCATAAAATCCTTGGCTTAATTACCCCTAATAATATATTTTGAGCCTAGTTATCTATTCTTTCAGAACCCTGAACTTTAGCCTACATTACATACTTTAAAAAGTCAATTTTGATCAAATGTGAACACTTGAATTAAAAAGCTATGTTCTTGAAAATTTGTATATACCTGTTATTGATTGGCAAAATGTTTCAAGTTTTTTATTATTAGAAAATATAGTTTTAAGGTAAAAAATGAAAAAGGGCAATTTAGAGCTAAAGTCACTTTTGAGGCCCCAAAAGAATTTTAAAGTTCTAAGGTTTTACCCAGAATAAAAATCACGATGCAAAACATTTTGAAGGATCAACACCCATTGAAAACTTTGCATTTCACCCAATAGTGAAAATAAAAAACCAACCTTTTTCTTTTCCCAAATCTTTTTTAAAAACAAATGGTTAGTTTTGACACACATTGAAGTATCATATTTTCAAAAAAAGAACAAAGTTTTAGAAAAATTACCTTTTTTGTGAGCCAAAATAAATCTTTGTAACCATCATCGAGCCTTTCTTAAGATATACCTACCATTGAAAAGAATTGAATTATTGATTACCCCCATCCATAAGCATTCCAAATAGTAATCATCAATTTTCAATATATGCAAAAGTTATGAGTTTTTAACTTTTCTCATTGATTACGAAGATACTATATGTGAGATAATTTTATGATTTCTTTTGAAAAGATTCAAAAATTATTTGAGTATTTTGTGCATAATATTGAGATCATTTTTGGTGAAGAATAAAACATTGAAAATTTGAATAAAGATCTTTTGAAAAAAAACATTCGTATTTGCTTCTCTTGTATTTGCACTACCATATGTATAATGAAAAGAATATTTTATCTATATGATGCAAAAAAAAAAAACATTCACATCTACATTATGAAAAAGATATTCGTATTTACACTTGCATGTGCATCGTGAGAAAAAAATTCGCATTCGTATCTACAGTATGAAAAAAAGACATTCACAGTTGCATCACTTACATTTGTACCATGAGAAAGACATTCACATCTACATCATCTGTATCATGACCAAGGCATTCGCATTTGTATCATAAGAAAGATATTTGTATTTTCATCATGGTAGTTGCATCATAGAAAAAATACTTATAGAGGCATCTACATGAAAGGAACATTGGCATTTGCATTATGAAAAAAATCACCTGTATTTATTTTGAGGGACAAAAAGAGATAAGAAAGTCTATCATGAAAAATATGAAAGAAAAATAAGGAAAAAATAGTTTGATAAAGTTGAAAGAAAATTGATTTGCAAAAAATGGAGAGGTTGTTGAAAAAAATGAATAAAGAAAAAAGATGAGATAAAATTTTAAGCCCATTTTAGCTAGCACCCAAATAAGATTTTAAACTCAATCTAATTGGCACCTATATCAAATTAAGCCTAATTTAGTTGGCACCCAGATGATATTTAAGCCCAGTTTAACTAGCACCTAGATAATATTTAAGCTTAGTTTAGTTAGCACCTAGATCAAACTAGGCCCAGTCAAGCTATACCTAAATCTCTAAGACCTTCAAGCAAAACATTTTAAAATTTCAAAGTTTTAATGCCTTTAATATGAGGAGCATTCAAAAATGTTAAGATTTGTAAGACCTCTAAATATAATTTTTAAGACCTTTGGGCATAATTTTCAAGACCTGCGAGCAAAACATTTTAAATTTTTGAAGTTTCAATGCCTTTGATTAGGAAGAGCATTCAAAGATTTCGAGATTTATAAGACTTTTGGATGTAATCTTTAAGTCCTCCGGGCATGATTCGTAAGTCTACCAAGCTAAATTTGTTTTAATTTTGAGATTTGTAAGACCTCCAAGCAAAACATTTTAAATTTTTAAAGTTTCAATGCCTCTGATACAATAAGCATTCAAAGATATTGAGATTTGTAAGACCTTCAGATATAATCTTTAAAATCTCTAAACAAAACATTTAAAATTTTTACAGTTTCAATGCCTCTGATATGAAGAGCATTCAAGGATGTTGAGACTTGTAATACCTTTGGACGTAATCTCTAAGTCCTCCAAGTAGGATTTATAAGTCTTACGAGCTGAATCTGTTTTAGTTTCGAGATTTGTAAGACCTTCGGGCATGATCTCTTGTTTTATTTTCAAAAGTTATTGACTTTTTATTTAAAAGAGTTTTCAAATTTATTTTCAAATGGTCAAGTTTATTAATTTAGAAAAAAAAACAAAATTCAAGAAAAACCAAAAAAATCAAAAATCAAAAATTAAAAAAAATCAAAAAAATCAAAACAAAAAAATCAATAAAAAAACTTTAAAAAAATTTTGAATCGTTATTCCAGAAAAAATTATTGTTTATATCTTTACTCTATTCCCGATTTTCAATAATGTGCAAAAAGAGATAGTTGTAAACACCCAATTTTATTCGACCCGACAAAAATTTGTTTGATTTTTAAATTTGATTTTAGCATTTCAATTTGAGCTAACTTAATTGGATTCAATTAAATTAAACTCATTTAGATTTGTCCCGGATTAATCATTTTTGAATTGATTTGCATAATTTGGAATTCAACCTAGTTTGGATCAGTTTAAAATTTGATTATTCGAGCTTAAAAGCCCAAACTTTGACTTTAAGTTTGAATTAAATTTCAAAGCCTAATTTTATTTTTATTGTTTTATTTTTTATATTGTTCTTATTTTTTTTATTTATTGAATTAATTAAAAATGAAACATAAAAAAATAATTAAAAAAAAGGAGAAAGTGGCCAACAATTTGCTGCCATAATAAGCCAAAACTTTGAAATTCTAAGGAGCTTTAGTTTAAGCTCCACTACTTTGCATTATGAACATTTTGGACTATTTTACAGCCATTTACAGATAAAAAATGAAAAGAGGCCAACACCTAAAAAAGGGGGAGAAAGCATTAAGATAGATATAACATGCATCACTAAGGCCCCAAACCCAAACCACTTTCATCAAACCACCTAGCCAAACAACAACCTAGCCTCAATCCTAGTACCTTCTTTCATCAACCCTTTATTAGCATCTAAGCACTTTCCTCAGCACATTACTTTTGCACACCTCATGACCAAATAGCCTCAACTTTAAGCACCAAGCCCCTCACCAACCTAACTCCAATCCCAACAAGACCTTTCCATCTTGGTACAGCCCCAACATTTATCCAAACTCTTACTATACATTCATAGACATGAGACCTGCTAGACAAAAAGCCCCAATCCAATCACATCAATGAAAGTGAAATCAAACAATTAAATAATCATACAAGAGATAATAATTTAATGTGATTTGATCCAATCGACCTACGTTCACAGATGGAAAATAAGATCCATTAGTTATAGAGAGTTACAAATATATAAAATCATATCAACCTTATTTAATAATCAATACTCATAAGACCCTTTCAATATCCTCTAGTCTTATAGAGTATTCTTAACCAAAACAAATACATACTCTTATGCACCTATACACCATACCTATGTGGACCTTCTCAGTCTCCTCTAGTCCACTCATAAATATACAAATATACACACCCATAAGATGTAAATCTCTAGTAGTCTTATAGGGTGTCTATCCCATAAAACCTTATAACTTTCTTGCATCTTTTTCTCATATCTAATCCTATAAAGACTTTACTTATTTATAACTATATAAACTTACCTATTAAAAATCCTTTTCCTTTTAGAATTTTTTTTTTGCAAATCAAACTTGCCTATTAAAAATCTCTTTTTTCTTTGAAAATTTCTTTTGTAAGTCTTCTTATCCATCAAGTAATATCTAATTAATCTCAAATAAATCTATTATGGGATTTGAGTCACTATTTCCAATAATCTCTATGTTGACTTAAATTTTATCAAATCATATGTCTTCATGCTAGACATGCTTGACTCTACCTGTAATAGAAGTCTCACAATCATCTTCTCTTATGTCTCTTCACGCTTCACACAAATCAATCTTCAAAACACAAACTTGAACTTCTTCCTTAAGTCAAGCTATTCTGAACTTGTTTCTTCCAATGCTTAAACCATGCTCTGATATCACTTGTTAAGTGAAATTAAATAATTAAATAATCATATAAGAGATAACAATTTAACATAGTTTAATCCAATTGACCTACGTCCATGGATGAGAAATAAGATCCATTAGTTGTATAGAATTACAAACATACAAATCATATCAACCTTACTCAATAATCAATGCTCATAAAACCTTTTTAGTCTCCTCTAGTCTTATGGAGTGTTTTCAACCTAAACAAACACATACCTCTGTACGCCCATATACCATACCTATGTGGATCTTTTCAGTCTCTTTTAGTTCACTCACAAACATGTAAACATACATACTTGTAAGACGTAAATCTCTAGTAGTTTTATGTGGTGTCTATCTTATAAAATCCTATAATTCTCTTACATCTTTTTCTCACATCTTTTTTTCACATATTTATAATCATGTAAACTTGCCTATTAAGAATCATTTTCCTCTTAGAATTTTTCTTTTGCAAGTTAAACTTGCCTATTAAAAAATTATTTTCTCTTAAAATTCTTATTTTGTAAGTCTTTTTATCCATTAAGCAATATCTAACTAATCTTAAACAAATCTGTTATAGGATTTGAACTACTATTCCCAATAAGTCAAGCCCCTCAATAGCCTAGTATATACTTTCAACCCCAGCCCTTTTTCTACTTCACCACACCATAAACCCTTAACCCATCAACACCAAAATGATCAATCTTCACCTGCCAATACCACTATCTCCCTCAAGCCAGAACTAGCCCTCCATAATAGTTCAGTAGCCCATACCAGTCGCATCTCTCGATTAGAACCATTACCTAACTCGTGAACTATCGAAAAACCTAGCTCTAGCCCTGGTTGACTTGAACCATTCCAAGCTTTTAGTTTACTTTCCACCTAAGCCACCACTCATCCATTACCAACCCACCAAGAACCAGCCTCAGCCATATCTTATTCAACCTTCACCATAACCAAACCCAAAACCCACCATCGACTCAAGCTTCATTAGTACTAGAACCCACCAGCCACACCATTACCCAACTCAAATCACTAGCCCTGATCAAATCCTAACCTTTACCATATAGCCAAAACCACTAAATAGCCCATAGTAACAAACAGACCCTACACAACCAACAACTTTCAATTAGAACAAAAAAAAAAACCTTCATTACTTTAAAACAAACCACCATTAGACAGCCCTTCCAACCCACAAAGAAAAAAAATGCCAAAAAAACCCATTACCAAAAATAAAGAAAAAAAATACAATCTTCATTTGAGGAAAGAACCTAACGTCAAGCGTTACCTACAAGAAAAAAATAAAAATAATAAAAAACAGTCTAAGCTTATAGAAAAAAAGGGAAAAAGAAAAACAATGATTGAAAAAAAAGTGGAACAACGCTAAAAGAAGATTGACGGCTGGCAATGAGATGGGTTGATGGCGGAATTGGGCACTGCTGGGGTGGGGACATTTGGCTTATGATTTCTTTTGAAGGAAAGAAACATAATTTTTTTAACAAGGAAGCTGAAATGAAATAAAAAAAAAACCTTAAAGTTTTATAACTTAAAAAAAAATTGAACGGGTTAAGCTTGACCCAGTTATTCAACCTAATCCAAGATCCAAATCTAGACCCAGTTCAATATTTAGCCCAACTATCCACTCCACAGTAGCTTAACCCAGTGGCTTGTCTTGGGCCTGCTCCAAAGCTTTCTACCTGATTTAAAGAAAACCCAGTTTGTAGCCCATTCAAACTTGGTGCTTTTTTTATCAATTGGTTTTGCTCTAGGGAAGCAACCTAAAGGCTTCATTTATGGTATATTTTCTTCTTTATTTATCTTGTCTTATTTACATTTAATTGTATTAATGCTTATAGAGGTTGAATCATGAAAAACGTAAATAAATATGTGAAAAAATGATATCTTTTGCATGGATGGTTTTTTAAAAATTATCTTTTTTTTTAAATATATATTATCTCAAAAGTCTAATAATTAAAAAAAAAGAAAAAATTTAATTAAATGAAAATTTTCAATGATAGAACTCTTTGAAGTCCAAGTAGTAATTCTCAAGAATTCTTTAGGTAAGAGAAGGTTTCTAAAACTTACCATAATATTGGAATATTTAGAAACTTTTTTCAATACAAAAATTTTTATTTTTATTTTTTCTTTTTCTTGAATTTGAATAATTTTCTTAAAAAGGATAAAAATATAGATATAAAGTATTTATAAGAGTATGGGTTTTTTAGGAAATAAATTCATTTATAGATAATTATATTATTATATAGCTTTTAAAAATTAATAATAAAATTAATTAAAAGAAAATTTTTAATAATGAAACTTTGAGAAATTCGAGTAGTGATTTTCAAGAATTTTCTAGGTAAAAAAAAGTTTCTAAAAATTACGAAAGTATTGAAATATTTAAAAATTCTTTTCAATACAACGATTTCCATTTTATTATTATTTTCTTTAATTTGAGTACTTTTTTAATACATATAAAAATATGTGTTTTCTTTAGAAAATAATTTTATAATGACCTAACTTTTAAGATGTAATAATAATAATAATAATAATAATAATAATAAAAATAAAATTTTGATAAATTTTCAAGGATGAGATCCTAAAAAAATCTTAGTATTGATTCTTTAGAATTCTCTAGATAAAAAAATTTAACTAAAATATCGTCAATGTATTGAAGCATTTGAAATAATTTTTTATAACGATTTCTCGCTTTGGTATAAAAAAATAATAAATTTTAGAAAATATTATTTTGTCATATTCTACAATCTGTTTATTAAACATAAAATTTTAATGATAAATATAAACCGTCAAGGATAAGATTTTGGGGAATTCTGAATAGAGAATCTTAAAAAATCCTTAAGTAAGAAAGTTCTTTTAAATATTGCCAAAGTATTGGCATATTTTCAAAAATTTTTCAATAGATAAAGGTTTTATTTATTTTTAAACCAAGATAAAAAAATATATAAAAATAAAGTTATGTTTTTTTTCCACAGTAAAAAAATTTAATTAAGAAGGTTAAGTTTTAAATACAAAAATTAAAGGATAATATATAATTAATTGATAGTATTTTTATGAGTGATATCAGGGTGCTAATCTTTTCTCACGCATAACTGACTCTCGAATCCAAATTATTTTTACAGACCCAAAAGTTATCTTTTTGATAAAGTTTTAATTAATTTTAAAGTTTTATTAAAAAAATATTTTTTAATAAGTGAACAATCGCATCTAGTAAAAAATGATTAGTAGTGACTCTTTTTATTTTTAAATTTGTCTAACGGTCTTCAAAATCATTATGACATTAGGAATTTTTTGTTTCACAAGTACTATTAAGCTTGGTCTCAAAACAAGATACTATTGTTTCTACCTGTTTTTGCTATGTTGATTTTTTTTTTCTCATTCTAGCAGGATAGTTTAATAAAATAAGGTTCACAGTAAAGGAGGATTACTTCAAGCAAATTAGAAGCAAAGAATAGTTTTTTATATGCCAACTGTGCTAAAGGACCTGCGAATAGTTTTTTTATCTGTTGAGTTAGAAAATCAAATTGAAACTTTTAGCAAGTGTTATACTTAATGATTATTATTGAAGATATTAGTTGTGCTTCTTTGATTTCACAAACTTTATGCCTTTCTAAAAAAATGACATTCTCCTTGTGAGGCTCGACTTATTGCTATCTCATTGGTTATTTGTAAGTTTAGTCTTATATTTCAATAAAATCTGCCATGTAAAAGCTTTAAAGTTATTTTTCATGATAATTATAACTTCATACCCCATTCTCCTACGTTTGGACGATTGTAGGCTTTTGATATGCTTGAATGCTAAAGAAGGAAGAAGAAATGATTTCTTCTATAAAGGAAAAACAACTAAAGGTATTCCTCTATTTAAATGATCTATAGTATGACTGTTGCAAGGCTTACTTGAGTTAAATATTTTATGATGTTAAACCTTGAAAAGGAATATATAAATGTAAAATGCCACAATTGATACTGTTCACCCAACTTAACAGATTGGTTACCTAATTTTAATTGTTTAATATTTTATTTTATTTCATTATTATTTTAAATGTTTTTATATTTTTTAAAATTAATTTAATCAAATATTAATAATAAATTCGAAACGAAATCCAAGCATCCTTTTAGCTATTTTTATAATAAAACCTAAGTTATTTCTAAGTCGATCCATGGTCTCCAAAAAGCCATATCAGCCCCCCGAGAGCTGCCACAGAATTGGGAAATTCCTGAACATAGAGAAAGGCGTGATTTTTTTGTAGCTTCTCGTCCATGTAATTCTTCTCCCATGTGATCTTGCTTAGGTAGTCCAATGGAAAGTCTTGAAGCTTCAATGTCTAGGTTGAGTTGTCAACCATCTATGAACTTCAAAGAAGAGAATTTTTTTTGGTTTGAGATCTCTTTGGTAACCGCTTTGAATCTCAATTAATTTAAAATCAAATCAAATCAAATTTTATAAAAAAAAATAAACTCTTCCAAACCTATTTTTCTAATTCACAAAAGAATTTTAAGTCTCCCAAGACTTCAAACCATACACACATCAAGTCTGGAAGCATTTATGCTGACTAGGCTTTTACACCTCCTTGTAGCCCAAGTGACCTGGCTTTTGTATGCCAATTCTCTTCACGCTTCTTGCTAAGTCATTTATCTATATAGACCTCTGAATTTTCTACCCAAATTTCCTCCCGAATTGCGTTGATCAGCAGACAAAGGTGCCGGAGGCAGCACGATTCGGTTAGCAGCCATGTGAAGAATAGGTGAAATAGTGACTTCATTAAGCAAAAATAAAGCTAGAAGGTGTTATAATCAAGCAATTTATCCTATGATAATTCTATAAAATATAGATTATCAGAGTGCCTTAGTAAATTTTGACATGTGTGTTGACTTTTAGATCTTAAAGGTCAATCCAGTGCCAAATAGACAATCTTTACAGTTTATTGACACTTTTTGAGACACTTCGATTTTCGCCTACTACAAGCTATAATGGAAAAAAATTCGATGAATTAAGAATATTTCTCCAGCTATTGTAAATATTATGGCCTCACAAACGCATGCATGATAGCTAATGTGCCGTATGAATGAGGAAACATGTCAATCTTTAATCATATCATAACCCATATATTAAATGCCCTACATTTATTAAAAACAGTAATATAAAAACAATAAAATAAAAACATAATCAACCTTACGAAATGACATGAATGCAACCCTATTATTTAAAATTAAAGAAATTAATATAAAATACCAATTAAAACTACTAAATCAAAACTTAAGATATCCCGTAATTAATTTATGACTCAACTTTCAAAAACCCCAAAGAAATCATCATGCTATCAAGGCGGACGAGTTTCAGAGCCCACACATTGGGTCATTCATAAAGCCAAGTCTAACATTTGCAACCATACCTCTATTTGATCCATGCTTTCGTTCCCAGTATCCACAAAATGTCCCCAGGTTGGATGGCGGATGGCCATTGTAGATAAACTTCTACTTCGCACAGATTATCTGCTTGGGGCCTTCCCTTAGCTAGTTGCTCACTTTGTCTTTGTACTCAATCTATTTAAGATAGAAACCACATGTTTTCTACCTATATTCATATCTAAACAAGTCTGTCCAAGGTCTTATGCTCACAGGTTAATAGTCCATACGAGACTGGTCAAAGAGTTTAGCTAGTCAATGAAGTCTTTAAAAAGCTGATCTCCGTAGAGTTACTAACCCTAAAAAAGCCTGGAGAGCACATATATTTCTTGTGGCCCGAAAGAAATTGCAGACAGCATGGGAAGCATCCTGGTGAAGCTACTGAAGTATTCAAATACAGTGTCGACTATTAGATGCCAACAAACAATATTTGTCAGGCTGTTTAGATATAGAATAAATCTCTTTTGTCAAAGTTGGGGAATAGCAAACTCATTGATTATACAGGACGCAGTTCAGATTGTTTCTTGCTTGTATTTGATGTCCGGTTTTTTCGAAGCAGGCCATTTCCTTGCTCTCCTGGTCCCTGGTTAAAAAAAATAAATAGCCATTCATTATAAAAAAAGGGCTTAAAGAGAAGAAAAAGATAAACTCTTAAGTGTCAAATTCTCTCTTTACTCTTCAAATCTCTCCAAAATTTAATGAGTCCATAGAGAACTTGACTATAACTAAAAATTTTAGAGAGAAAAAAAAATTAAATAAAAGTAAAGAAAATTTTCCTAGTATATGAATATCCTTCAATTTATAGTAAAAAAACTGATCACATTCCTTCTAATTGTAATTTCATCTCACTGTAGTCCTAATCGCTTTTCTCATATTTAAATAACTAAAGCAAATAAGATATTTGTACCCTGTCAAAGTAAAGAACCATGGCAAATATGTTTGGAATAGCTTCCATTTTGAGAGAAAGTTTGCTTCATCTCACTTTTGCTTTTCTTACTTATCATCTCTTTAAATAACTGCAATTTTTTTTTTTTAAAAAAAGAGCTTCATTTCCCTAACACACTCACTCCTCTCCTAAGAATCCAAACATACCCTTAAGACAATGTGAGAATGATACACCGTAGCCGTGCCAGCAACAAGTGCCTGCAATAAGTTCATTGCATCATGAGCAAGTATCCTGAACTTCAGCATTATTACAATCCAGTATTAAGGAGTGAACTTCTTCCTGCCTCAATGCTTTCCATGAAAATCAAACATTCATGATGCAGCACATATGAAGATAAAATTTTGAGTTTAGACACAGAACATTAGAGCATAGCAAGCATAAGATAGGTTGAAGCAAGCACAATATCACAAGCGAGAGGAGTTTCAGCATGGTTAAAAGATTGCTTAAGCAGAGCAGTAGCACAGCATGTCAATAGTTTTCATTCTCTAGCTTGTTCTTGGAAGGTGGTGAAACCAAAACATTGCCTGAGCAGAAAAGTACTTTGCATGAAGCACGCCTTTTCTCAATATAAGTATAGATAAAGTAAGAAATAGCTTGTTCTTTAACTAGTGAGGAGATTGGTAAGTTTAAGAATGCACAAAGGGACTATGTATGTGCTGTTGTGGAGTTGGAGTCTGTTCAGTACCCACATTGTGAGCTATGTCCTTTTCCGTGAGACTCACATTTTGTGCAATGAATAGATTTCATCATTGGTATATTGATAATAGCACTCAGAAACAGCACTCCACTCGTCAAACTAAGCTTCAGGACAAAGCATGGGAATGATTGATGCTGCTGCATCAACTCTGTTCCCACTTCTCATTCCACAAAACTCTTAACCTCATGAAATCATATTGTCGTATCAAGTGGGCCACCAATGACTGCAATTCCATTAGCCTATCCCTTGCTCAACTTCCCATTTAAGAAGGAAAGACAAAGCAACATATATGCCAGCCATATTGCTGTTCAATGGCCTTTCTGACTCGAGTCAGAGACAGAGATAGTAATGCGATTGAACATCAACATTCGAAAGCAATTGGAGAATAATTTAGGTCATTTCATTTCAGCAGAAGCACAATAATGAACATAAATAAGTAACAGAACAGAAACTGAAGGGAAGAAGCTTTCCAAGAGGTTCTAACATATGTATACCTAAGCACACATGTTTACGATTCACACTCATGATCAGGACAACCCTTTGCTCAAGTGAAGCATTAACTGTCTTATCAATATTTCTTAGAAAAAAAAAAAAGACAAATTTTAAAAGTTCAGTCAATGAAATAAAGCAAAATGACTAAAAACATTGTGACCACAGATCCAACCTTTAACTACCTAGATTAAAATCATTCTCATTGATAACAGTAGAATATAAATAAGTACCTAGCACAACCGTCCTTTTCTCATCATCATAATGCATAAAAGCAGCTAATCCCACAACCGTAAGCAGCTGGCAGCAAAAATAAGTATGAACATAAAATACCTAAACATGTACCGGGTCCTCTTTCCAAGCAAACCCAACAACCAAAGTTCATATACTACATAATACAGAAGAAAGAACAATTAAACAACATTATGTATTCACCAAGCGAGAATCCTGTGTTTCTGTTCTGTTACTTATTTATGTATAAACATTATGGTATAAACTGAAGGGAACAGATAAAATGGCCACCGTTATTATTACTTGCACCCATATCCACCTAAAAGAGTATAAACATGTTGATTTCCTTTTATTTATGCAGGGAAAATGAGAAGCAACAGGGCAAAAGGCAGCGGGTGTTGCTTCTCTTCTACATTGTATTCTTTCCTTCGTTCCCACGCCTATACAAGTATAGCACACTCTTTACACTCCCTCGTTTTCTCCCTCAAATTTCCCAAGAAAAATGGAAGAATCAGGAAACCCCATTTTGGTTCTTGTTTACTGGCCAACATTAATAAATAAAATTATGGGGTTATGTGGTGTGAACAAAGAGGAAGCTTTAGGTACTACATCTGCTTACAAATTGTCCCCTGAAGCATTCACCAACTCTCAAGTAGACAAAATGCAGAAAATTATCCCCAAATTTAGGCACTGGCTATCAAAATTTACCACAACCCATATGAATGATTAATGGGTTGTCAATGTTTCTAAACATAAACTCAGGAAAGTGACCCCTCCATCTTCTGTCAACTTAAAGCAATGGTACATCTAGTGGAAGCACAAGCAACAATACCATAATACAGGATAATAAATATGCCTAAAAGCTCTCCTTCGTGGGTAGAAACTACCATTTTATCAAATCAAAAAAGGTATAAAAGCATCTTGTATGGTAACGATAAAAAGCCATTTTCCCTGCAATAAAAATTTGGAATAGCTAGAAAGGATTTACCATCAACACATTGTCCACAAGGTTTTTACATTTAGCTAATCTCCAATGCAACAAAAACTCAACTTTACAGCAAAAGAGGCATGACCTTGGCAAGAAAGAAAAAAAAAAAGAAAGAAATTTAGAACGATCATACCCGCACTCATGTGATAATATTGGGTGTAAACTCGACAAGCAAAAACAAACAGCCGTTTTTCCAACCATTTGCAAATAAAATTGGGCAGTCCCATCTCCCTGACCACTAGGTTATTGATATTTTTACCTCATTCATAAGCCTTTACCCAACCATCTACGACATCCAATACCTCTGTTTCATTAAAACCCACACCAGGCAGCCCAGCTGAACTTAAATTGGCAGTATCTGAGTCCATTCCTAAATTGGATATAACTCCAACCGGCTTTGAAAGATTTTCAGTTCGAACTGTTCCAGAGGATGAGCTTACACCTGTTTCAGAATCAAGAACACTCCAGTGGTTAATTGAAGCAGCAATTGGAGCTTCCTTCCCTTTCCATACAGAGCCTAGATCTGAAGACCCACTGAAAGACCCTTCAACACCCCATGAATCTTCCCTCCAACCAAGCTCCTGCACTGCAGCCTTCTTCCAAGGATTCGGCTTTAAAGCAGAACTTGGCCCTGCTCCTCCCCATGCATTATTAGCAGATGATGCTCCCAACGCTCCATCACTCTGAACAAAGACAACAGCCCCGTTATAAACTGAGCCATGATCCAATCTTCTCATTGCTGTTGCAGCTCGCACAGGATCACTTAATACAGCCAATGCATTCTTGTCGTTCAACCAGACAAGTTCACACTCTCCACCAAGCCTCAACACCAATGCACTAATATCTTTTTCTCAAGGCAAATCAAGGATAGAAACACATAGCCTTGGATCCATGTCTACCAAAGGATCAAAAACAGGTGGATGTAGAGCCCCAATACTGGCCGACCGCTTAACCCCAATGACATGAAGTGGCAGCTTGGATTTGGGAGTAACATGAGCCACAATAAAACGCTTGGGCTCCCAACTAGCAGCACTAACAGCAAGCTTCCATCTTTCCATTATTATCCTGATTGCATCTCTCTTACCCTTCAGCCTTGGGCAGAAAACATGAAGCTTCAGACCTGTTGTTGTTCCTCTGTTCTTGCCAAGTACCCAAAAATTGCATCTCTCCTCTATAGCTAGAACCCATTTCGAATCACGCCTATATAGGTCAGAAAGTAACTCAGATGTAACCGAATTCTCACCAAAATGAAAAGCATCCAAGTTGGGGGAAGTAATGTCAAACGCATCTGCAAGAACCCGTTTGTGCTCTAACTTAGCACATTCATCATCACACATAAGCTTCCTTTGTCCACGAGGAATCCTCTTGCCAGTTGATTCCACTGGTTGAAGGGTACTGGAAATTTTTGGATAATAGAAGCTTCAAAAAATGTATCAGCATTGAAACCACTGTAACAGCCCCCAGCATCACAAGGAACAGTTGCAGTTATCCGGCCACAAGAACATGAGATTGTGACTTGAAAATCACACCTAACATCAGGACATGGTGCAGAGGGGTGACAAGGTGCAGTACATGTTTGCTTGCAGTCTCTCCGAGCAGCACCACATGTCTGCCCACAAGAGGTCCTGAAAACTGGTTCAGCTCCAGAAGAGGCATCACTTGGCCCTGGGTGACACGTTCTCCCACATGCATGCAAACCACACCGCCTGATCTTTCTGCATAGCTTGTAGCACCTGATATCTTTAGATCCACAATGAATGTTCCTAAGAACAACATGTCCTCCAATGCACTACTTTGCCACAGGCACAGAACAAGGTGGACAATCTACAAAGTGCCAGCTGTGAGAAGATGAATGACCACAAGCCCGTGGAACCGAGCATGGAAGTTGACATGAAGGAGGTGGTGCACCACAAGGCAATGGCGGAGGGATCGAAGTTCTTCCACAAGCGCATGTCAAATCAGTGACGATAGTTTCCAAGCAAGGAGTGCAGTGGCCACTATAACAAAGAGATTCACAAGAATTATGCCAACACCTCAGCTTTTTCCTACATGCCATTTGGCAAAAGTCTGGATCCCAATCGCCAAAGGGAAGATTAATTGAGTTTGAGAGAGGACAGCATCGCTCACTACATCGATGTCTACCACAACTTTTCTTATGCCCACAAGGCTTGTCACATGTAAATCTCTCATTCTCAAGAGTTGTTTTGTAGCATTTCGCACTCCTGGAAGTTGATCCACATTGGCATTTTTGGGTGACCAGAACTAAACAAGGTGGACAATCCCCAGCATGACATACCTGGTCACATTGGTGCACTTGACAAGAAAGGAACTTGGCACATACCTCTGAACAAGTTGAAATTGGGTCCAAACAACTTTGCCTTTGCTCCTGCAAGCTTGTTTTCCCACAGTAACAAGACCTGATCTTGTTTCGCACTAACTCACAATCCCCACAAGGACCAGGGTGACAAATCTCAGCACATTTATGATTCCACATGTAAGTTTCTTTCAACAAGTTGAACTACAAGAAAAGATACCATCTTCTGCTTTAACTTTTCCCTTCACAGCCATGTCTCCACAGATGACAACTTCAACCCTTTTCTTGCAGAAACAGAAGGCATTAATTAGAACCTGGCAAGGACCACAATATCCCAAATGGCAAATCTGCTCACACCGATGTCGCCCACACTCAAGAAGTTTATCACAGTGCTGACCACAAGTAAGAACAAACTTTCTATCTGAGCATCTGGTTGTAATAACTTTCTTACCACAAGGACACAACCGCGGTGGAGAAAACGCCTTAAAAGGAGGACATGGAACAAGGTGACACTGCAAGACACAAACATGAGGACAAAGTTCATCCTTCATCAATCGAGCACCTACTTCCAGCTCCTTCTCAAGCGGCTTTCCACAAGGCTCCCCACATGAATGCGGTGTCAAGTACAAATCAGAAGGCGGGTCTGTCCTCTTCCCACAAAAGCAAACATACCGTATCTCTTAGTCACAGATTGACAACCCGGACAACACCAATTAAAACCCCAATTCTTCTCCGCCACTAAATCAACAGAAGCAGGTGCCCTCGCCCACTTCTTAATACAATTGAGGTGAAAAATGGAGTAACAACTCGAGCAAGACCATACGGAGGCAGACCTCCGTACCATATCATAACAAATCATACACTCAACCATACTTTTGATAAGCTTGTCCTGAATTTCTTGCACCAGCTGTGGCAAATTTGGATCAACATCCTTCCTCACCTACACATGATTCTCACTCGTTCCCTTTTCCCTATCTCTCCTATGGTTTGTAGGCAGACCAATTTGTCTATATCGATTATCATTTCGAGTTGAGTTGTGGTTAACATTAGGGGTTGAATTAGAGGCGGCTGGAGAGCTGCTTACGACGATGGCGCTCGTAGATGAAGATCCTCTAGGAACCCATTCTTGACGAGTGCATTGGGAAGGGTTTCTTGATCGATTTCGGCCTTGCAAGTTCATGTTTTTGTTGGTGGACGTTAACAAACTTTGTAAATCCGATTGGATTTTTTTTATAAAGAAAGATTCATACACTAGCTTTAGCTTTGATTCCTACTAAAACTGTAATATCACCAAGTCGAAGAATAGTTATCAGAAATCCTAACCATCCCTTTATTCAAAATGACAGACAAACAAACAAGAGCATAAAATGAATCCCACATATCAATTTTCAATTAACAGAGACTATCAGTCAATCATCTCAAAACCAATTAGAAAATTCGAAACAAAGAAAACCCAAATCCAGAATAATGAAAAGAAAGCGGAAGAGAAAAGAGAAAAGATAGAAATGGAACGTATCTGATCAACAAAATGATATAAAAAAAAAATTCAAAAGCTTTTTCTTTTCCTGTTTAGGTTCTTCTATGTACGAAGTTCGTTTGATTTCTCAGGAGTCACCCGACAAAGAAGAGAAGGAGATAGGGGGAGAGAGGGAGAGCATGTACAGGGAGGGATTGGCTCGGGGCTAAAGTCCAAGACCCCGACTAATTCGTCACCATAAACGCTACTAAGACTATAGAGTTCATGACCATGATGACAATCGCCCTCCCAAATGACCCACACTTTTTTTTTAAAATGAATTTAAGCATATACCTTGCACATGTGTCCACTCAAGTCTCACCTCCACTTCAAACGCCCTAAACGAGAAGCAGCATCGACTATCGAGGGAGTTAAAGGGGGGTCTAATTGGCTGGGGCTAAATGTTGGGACTGACGCCTTAACTTCGTTTTTGGTTAGCTGTGTGAATCAGAAGAGTTCCAGTGAAGCACTTCAATTCAAATAATGCTTAAAGACTCAGCCCAATATTTTGACTAAGGCTGTTTATTTGATAACAAAACTCAGCCCAACAGTGTCCAACAAATCAGTCTAATGGTGAAAGGTTGCAATGCCCTAAAAAGGCTTTTGGAATTTGTACTCCAAATCCTATTTTAGACGGGGGCCTTAGCTAATAAGGACTCGTCCAAGATTCCTTTGGAATTAAATTGCCTGATATCTCTAGCTATTGTCTCGAAGATAAATTTCTTGAGTCGACTCGACTCGAGTCAAGTCTGCTAGCAGCTTACTGGGACAACTCATAACAGTGTTACTCTAGTTGTCCCTTTGTCCATCGTATCCGTGCGAAAAACGTGTCTCTCGCAGCTACGGCTACCTCTTTTGCAGCCTCATAGTCATAGTCATTGTCCAGACCATTTCCCTGTTACTTCTTTACCAAGTACAAACCAAACTCCAATTTCTTAAGCTGTTCCGCTCCTCTGTCTCCTAGGACCTTAGCTTGGCACCCAAACAAAGCAAAAAACAAAAGCACGGTACCTTACGCACGCCTTCAAAATTCGTTTCCACCACCAAATAGGTTCACTTCCTCTTCAACTTGAACTGGATTCTATGCAAAAACAATCCGATGCCTTTTTCTTGATGTTGTCAATTTGGGTATCATATATAGGTTTTTCGGTTTGGGGGAATTTGGGTTTTTTGACAGATTTTATATTCAGGGATTATTTGGGATTTTATCGGGGTTAATTCCAAAAAAAAAAAAAAACCGGTTGTTTGATTTTTTATTTTTAAGTTTTTATTTGTAGCGAATAAGATATCGCCACGTATTCAGCAAAGGCGGAAAAGTTACTGCCCACCCATTAACCTCGCTGGCAATTTTTTTCCAAATCAGCTGCCACCTAGGTAATCTATTCCACGTGTCAGAATACTTGGCAGATGTTTAATTCACATGACTCACAATTTCGGATTTTTCGATTTTGAAGAGTTTGATCGAGTATAAATAAGAATTGAGGCTTATTTGTTTATGCGTTTACGTTTGATATATTATTAATATATAAATTTTATATATTATTAATAAATTAGATGATATTATTTTATTAATGAATAAATATTATTTTTTAAAATAAATATATAAATATTAATATTTTTAAAAAATTTAATTTATTAATAAGATGATATTATTCTATTTATTTTATTAATAAATTAATATCATTTAATTTATTAACAATATATAAAATATTAATTTTACATAATAAACTTTATTTGTTTTTCTTTTGGTTAAGCAATATAATATCAACTATTGAAAAACCCTTTTTTTTCTTTGTCCTTATTACATGTTTGTTCCTTTTTGATGGTCCATGGACAATTAGCTAGGCACCGGCACAATTGCAAAGCCAGAACTAGATTTCAAAGAATTTGACAAAAGTGAGAAATGCCCCATAGATTTTTTCTTTTTTCTTTTTTTTTTTTTTAAGTAGAAATCCTATTTCAAAATTCAAATTTGGTTGGAGAATCCTATTCAGAAACAAGTTCATGGGTTCTTTTCTCACCAATGTGGTAGCCTATGCCGGTGAACCTAAGATCTGTGAAATTGGAATATGCCCCTTTCTTCTTTTTCCTGTTGGCTTGTTGGTCAAATTGCTTGGGTGCTTGGCCAATGTCGCATCCTCCTTCATATTATAGCAATAAACAAGCATTATATTCAGAATCAGAATTGATAATAAAGTATGATTAAAAACATCTTCCAGGATTCTGCTAAAAATTACGCTTAATGACCCAGAATTGGACGCCCCCCCCGCCCCCAAGAGTAGGATGCTTTCCACTTAAGACATCCTCTTTCTCACATAATTGTTGTTTGGTCTAATATATAATTAGCAGCGAAAGTCAATCATATCCTGTAATTTATTTTATGTAATGTATTCCTCAATTTTCAATGCTCCTATGATTTTTTGACCTTTTGAATTCTTTTTTTTTTTTTTTCTTTGTAGGGCCCTTTGAAAGGGCATCTACTCTAACCCACAAATCTTATATTTTGAAGACTATTCCCTTGGAATATAGATATGCTGACTAAAAGAAATACTATCTCAGCCTCATTGGTTTGCATTTTACAGATTCCTGA
Organism: Durio zibethinus; assembly: GCF_002303985.1. The sequence continues at coordinate 9,221,615 of NW_019167827.1, forward strand.
GGTCTGAACTCAGCCTGCTTTTTGGTACCAAAATCCCCACATATTCCAACAAAAAGACAAACTATAGCCCCCTAAACACGTAAAAATTGAGCTGCACAAAAATGCTCCTCATTCAATCAAAATTATCTCCACTAAAAATCTCAAAAAGTCACTCTGTTCCCATAATAATTTGATTTTAATTAAATTAATCGATCAAATTAATTTTTTTGATTAATTAATAAAAATAATTTAAAAAAAAAATTAATTTTTAATTAATTTAATTTAAAAATTGAATTAATAGAATTAATAAAAATTTTAATTTAAATATAAAAAATTTTAAGTATAAAATATAAATAAATTATTTTATTTCATAAATTGTTAAAATTTTTAACAAAATATTTTAATATTTTATTGTATAGTTTTATTTAATTTATTTTAAATATCAAAATTTTAAAATTTAAAATCTAATTTAATTTAAACATATTTTTATTTAATTAATTAAAAAATTAAAAAATTTGATTTAATTAATAAAAATAATATAATATAATTCGTAGATAATTAATAAACACCCCAATCTTCCCCCTTCTCTCTCTCTCAAACTCAAAAATCAATTCCAACATTCTCTTGTTCTTCATTAACATTTCTCTCTCTCTCGCTTGCAAAACAACCAAACCAAACCACAAAAAAAAAAAAAAAAAAGCGATGTCTTTTCTTACAGAAACCTCAGTTTCGGCTTCTTCTTCTTCAACAATAACAGAACGACTAAAACTCAGAAAACAACCCAGAAACCAAATCAACATGACAGAAACTGATGTTACTGATCCAAACCCAGTGCCAGAAATCCCATCTATAATCCAATCCACTCGTTCTAAATCCAGCATTTCCTCTCTTTTGCTCTCCACTTTCTCCTCCACCAACAATGAAACAAAAACAAGAAGCTTACAACCTTCAACAAACACAAAAAAGAAAGGAAACCCTTTTAGCCAGTGCACTCTCAGAGGACTTGGCTGCACCGCCTCTGCATCACAGCAGGTGTCGGTGCGTGCCATAATACGTGCATCAGCTGATTGGGAAGCTAACAAAGTGAACAAGAAAAAGAAAACAAAGCAGCAGGAACAAGAAAACAAGAAAAAGAAGAAAAGTAGTAAACTTGTTGGTAATGAGAATAATAATAGTACTAAGGTGCATCATCAGCAAGGTGAGGTTTTGAATGAAGGGAGTGGTTATAACAAAAGTTGTGGGCTAATTCAGGATGTTTGGTGTGGACCTGGAATTGGGTTTTCAGCTGATGCTGTTGGCTCTGTGGATTGTGTTGTGGGAAGGAGAAATGTGCCTGCTAGAGGGAAGATTGATGTTGAAAAGATCAACCACAGGGAGGTATTTTTTTTTTCACCCTTTTATGTCATATTATTTATGTCATTTGGGCTTAAATTCCATGTTATTGGATAAGTTCTGAGTTATGGGAGGTTGGAGTGTTAAATTTGTTTGCTTTGGTACAATTTCACTTTTTTGTTTTTTGATTTGGGTGTTAGATTTTTTTTTTTCATGTTTTTTTTTCTTATCTTAACCTGTTGCAATTTTTTGCCTTGATCTGGATTAATTGGCACCAGGATTAGACTTTTTTTTTTTTTTGTTCTTCTTTTCCCCTTTTTGGTGCTTAGTCGATTTGATTTTTGTTTGGTGGATGCGTTCATCTTTAGCATGCCAATGCATTTATTTATAACAATGGTTAATTAAATGACTTTTCATGCTCCTCTTGATAATTAAGACTTTTTGGGCATTGATAAATTCATTATGAAGTGGTTAATTGATCCGTGACTAAATTTTTCCCCTTGAGCAAACGCCATCTTTTTGTTCATTTTCCTGAAAAACAGAAGTTGTTAGAACTTCTGTAGGAAAAACTTTGAAAATTTTCAATAGTTTAGACAAGCATACGGATTTGCTCCTTTTGGATGAACAAATTTCACTTACTTAAAGTCTTCTTGTGCCTTAAGTTGGTTCATTCTTTGCATTTGAAGCAAGCATATTGGTAGTGAGGGTTACTTACCTATTTTCATCGTCCTGATTTCCGTATGATATTTACAAAATTACATCCTGTTTCATACTTATGTTTCTGAAGTTGATTTGTTTTTTCAAAGGAGCATTCTTCAGTAATTCCTCAAGCCCCATTCCGAAGCATTGGCCTTGTCATTAAATAGAGGATATATTCCAGCTGTTCTCAGTTTAATTGGTACAACCATGAAATTTTTTAGTGTGCTTTTTCAGAAGTTTTTTTTTTTTCAATTATTTTTTGTTTTTTAATTTTTAAAATGTCCATAAACATTCTAATTATACATGTGGATCCGCCGCTTCATGTACTCAGCTGAAAAGCTTTATTGGTAGTATCATGTAGATTCTTTGGGGTGGTCTTTTAGTTTTAATCTTTTTGAGCATGTGATGTTACATTGATAAATTCTTTTAATTAGGAATAAAAAACCATGCACGTATAACTTAGCTTAGTTACTTACGGAAGACAATATCTTTGGATAAAAGACCGTCAAGGACCCCGTCAAGTAGATAGTTATACCGAGCTTTTGTTAATCGCTCCAGTGTCTGAATTATTTGAGGACTCTTCTTTTCTCTCCCTAAAGAAGTTTCTTCTCCACTTAATTCCAACTAAGAGTAAAAGTTGTTGAACTGATTGTGTTTTATCCTTTCAGCATGATCAGTGTCCCTCTATGTTACTATTTGCGACATAACTTTTTTCATGTTGGTTGATTGTGCTTCATCTATCTTGACAGCCTTCTTGTTCAGCAAGGCGGCCTGTAAATCCCGAATCTCTTTTTCTTGATTCTGATTCTGACTATAGTTCAACACCTCCTGAACCTGATTTCTTTGGAGCTAGATACTGCCACCATGTTCGCCTTCCTTCTCTAGAGGGGCTTGCTGAGGTATGTCTATACTCTTGTGGTCTTCTATAGAAATTTGAAATAATATAATTTGTGCAATCAAACATTGGTTATGAGCTTATTGGTTTTTGTAGTCAGATAATAGTCAGTAAGTTTAAAATTTACATTTCAATACTTACAATTCCTTTTCTTGATGGCTTCCTTATAAAAAAAAAAAGCATTGGTTATTTGGAAAAACGTATTTGATTATAGCTTTAAAACATTCAATTTTGGGATGTAAAGTGCACGTGCTTTCTTTTTTGCAATAATATAACATCCAAGGATTCTTTTAGTAAAATCAATACTGTTCAAAATATTCCTTATGGTCTTCAAAGAAAATGCTGTTAGCTGCTGGTAAGTCTGATTGTTTTATATTCTATTTTTTTTTACAAATTTTAGCATATATTTGTTTTTCCTTGTTTCTTTATGGTTTAAAGTGTTTTTTGGTTGTAAACTCTTTTTTGGGGGAAAAGATGGTTATCATGTGATTGGTTAAGCTCTGTTTCTTTTTCTTTTTAAAATTTATTCCTTTAAAGCTTTTTCTGGTAGTAATGTTAACCATTCAAAAATGATTCATTGGCACTTGAACTAGAATAGTTTGTTTGGTCAACAGAGCCTGATGAAACTAGTTGTAAGATCTTAAATTTTCTCTGATGCAATAACCTTCAGCAAAATAGTTTAATGAAAATTATTTTAAATGGTGGGGTCTTGGCATATGACTTGCTTTATTGGACAGTTTAATTGTAACTTTGCTTCTGAAATACTCAAACTGATTTGATATTACTTCCTGTATATGATGCAATCTTTGTGCTGCCAACATGAATTTTATTTTTTGAAGTTAACTGTAAAAGGAACATCAAATAATAGCTGAAGCACAACAGTATTCATTTTAACTTGTATTGTCTGAAATAAACCCAAGAGTGAATAAACGAAAAAGTGACATTATTGGAATCAAAGTAGAATCATATGAAACAATTGAGGGTAAACCAGGCAATCCTTGGCAAAGCTATTATTATATTTGTTATGTGGTAATAACTCATTAAGTCAGTGCCAATTGTTACCATTGAATTTAAGATGCTTGGCTGAAATTTTATGTGTCAAGAAAATTCAGAGATTGTACTTGTAGAAATATTTCTAGTGTTGTACATAATACAAGGTATACTTTTGCATAAATGTTGTATGATGTCGTGTAGGGCAGCTTCAAATAAATCCTGAACAGACCAATAAAGGAGAGATTTTTATATATTGAGATTTTAATATCTCAAAAGCAAAAAAGCAAGTGGTTCTGCATCTAAGTATTGGTGCACCAGAAATTCCTATTAAATGATACTATGAATTATGGATTTCAGGTTCCTTTTATATTTGGAAAAAGATACTAAGGTCTCTTGGTTTCATAGTATTTTTTTTTTCCAAAGGAGAGCATAGTATGAGGATAAGGTAAGGAGTTGTAAATATTGAAATTCGAGCCTTGTACCTGCTAGAAGCCACCTCTTAAAAATGATTATATAACCATCTGAACTAAACTCCAATTTCTTGGTTTCATAGTTTATAAAAACCCTAATTTTCTTTTGGGATTTATGTGATATAATCTCTTGCATGTACTCATTTTGGTGAAGCAAACAAACTTTAGAAACAGTCTCATATTTTCATCATCAAGTTGAGGTAGGATCGTTGTTTAATTTGCATTTCAAATTGTTGGTGGTGGCTGGTGCAGATAATGATGCTACAGAACGACTTGCTAAAGGGGGGAAGATTAGATTCACGTGATCGATTTAGTGACTGGAGGCTTGATATTGACAACATGTCATATGAGGTATGTTGGTATGGATGAATCAATCCTTGTTCACCTCTTGTTATGTACAGAAGTAGTAATCCTTGTTCAAATAACGAACATTGTTTTTTCTTTTTTACTGCTGTAAAACAGCAATTGCTGGAACTTGGTGATAAAATTGGTTATGTCAACACCGGATTGAAAGAAGATGAGATAAGCAGATGCCTCAGAAAAATTAAGGGCTCAATTACGAATGATGATTTAACACCAAACTTACCTGTGCATGTGGATAAGAAGTGCAGCATCTGTCAGGTGAGTGTTGATGAATTGTTTTCTTGTCCGGTCTCTTTCCCATTCAATCATAATTCTTCTTTGATTTCAAGTAAATTTATATTCTTTGAATTTGGATATAGGAGGAATATGAAGCAGATGAAGAGATGGGGAAACTATATTGTGGACACAGCTTTCACATTCAATGTATAAAGCAGTGGCTTATGCAGAAAAATATTTGCCCTGTTTGTAAGACTGACGCTGCACCTCGATGCTAAGAGCCATGGATTCAATTTAAACCCTTTTATTGGAGTATAGATTTTGCTCCAGATTCAAAAGCAAAGATCTTTTTTGTCTAAGGGTTAAAAAAGTATATGAATTATAATTAAAAAATCGTCTAAATTTTTTTTTTTTTACAATCAATCAACTTTATCTATTTGCATTCAATTAAAATTTTATTTGGATGAAAAAGTTAATATCATTATTTTTTTATTAATTAAAATAAAATTTTATGTGATATTAATAAAATACATTAAAATTTGTTATGTGATACAATTAATATATGTAAAAATTAAATAAAATAAATTTTTGTCTCTATTTTCTCTCCTTTCTTTCTTTAAGATCCAACTAAGAGTTCAATTAACTATAATTCATGATCAACTAATATTTATTACATGATTGGATTTTATTCATTTAAGAGTTTGATTAAATCAAAATAAAAGATTAAAGTTTTGATTAATTACAGTAAAATATTAAAAATTTAAATGAGTATTGAATTATAATTTAAGGACATTTTTTACCCTAAATATTTTTTTTCTTTTTTTTTTTAAATTTGTGAAGCCTCATGGATTCAACTTTTGGTTTTTTAAAAATGACTAGAAAAATTACCTAACTACACTCGGGTTGCAATTTTTTTTTATTTTTATGAAATATAATTTTTTTAATTTTTAATTTAATAATAAATTAAAAATAATTTTTTTAAAATATAATTTTTTGAAAAAAACAAAAAAAAATTGATGCTCTAATTATGCCACTCAATTGTAATTGAATAGGTGTTGGCTTCTATTTTAAATAAAGGAGACTACTTTAAAAAAAATTGTATAGATTAAATCAAAATCTAATAATACATACATAATAATCCAACTTATCAACACAATATTTACCTATTATCAATATTGATCAATTATAAAATTCAAACCCATTTACCCATTAAATCAAAGGCCACTAATATTATCAGCCGTTCAACTTAAATTTTTAAAGAAAAAAAATCAATAATTTTAATATAGTAAGAGGTGCATTATAGTAATTTGGACTAGTGATAGTAGGATGGCATTTTCATAATTAGGACTGAAGGGCATTATAATAACTTTGATCAATTATAGTTGGAAAGATATTTTAATAATTATGATAAGAGAGACGTTATAATAATTTTAGTTGATTATAGAAGAAAGGGCATTATAATTCATTTGAACATCTGTTATTCAATTGTCAAAATTAGAAAGGGCATTATGATCATTTCGATGGGAATTACTGTCATATTATTATATAGATGTTAAAATTTAATATGTAATTATAAATCAATTAAAAGGGTATTTTCGTAATTATAGTAAGAGGATATTATAATAATTTTGATCAATTATAGTATTAAGGATATTTTCGTAATTATGGTAAGAGAGGTATTATAATAATTTTGACTAATTATAGTATGAAGGGTATTTTAGATTTATAATAGGAATGGTAGTATAGTAATTTTGGCTATTAAAGAAGAAAGGCATTATAGTAATTTAAATGATGTAATTAAATAGATATAGAAGGGCATTTTTTAAATTTTGGTAAAGGATGACATAAAATGCTACATGTGAACAAATTATGAAATAATCAAAAGGGTATTAATGTAATTTTGTTGGGGGTTTATTTCTAATTATAGATATTAAAATTTAATATGTAATTATGAAGCAACTAAAATGGGCATTTATTGTAAGTATTGTACGAGGATATTATAGTAATTTTGTATAATTATAATATTGAAAGTATTTTTGTAATTATGGTATGAGGAGCATTATAGTAATTTTGATCATTTATGGTAAGAAAAATATTTTCATAATTATGGCAAGAGTAGTAGTATAATAATTTTGGCTATTTTATGAGAAAAAGGCATTATAGTAATTTATATGATGTAATTAAATAGACATAGAAGGGCATTTTTATAATTTTGGTGAGGGATAACATCAAGTGTCATGTGTCAATGAATTATGAAATAATCAAAAGAGTATTAATGTAATTTTGGTTGGAGTTTACTTTTAATTATAGTTATTATTATATAGATGTTAAAATTTAATATGTAACTATGAAGCAATTAAAATGGGCTTTATTATAATTATAGTTAGAAGATATTATAATAATTTTGACCAATTATAGTATTAGAGGTATTTTTATAATTATGATAAGAAGGATATTATAGTAATTCTGACCATTTATGGTAGGAAAAATATTTTTGTAATTATGACATGAGTGGTAGTATAATAATTTTGGCTATTGATGAAAAGAACGGTATTATAGTAATTTACATGATGTAATTAAATAGATATAAAAGGGTATTTTTATAATTTTGACAAAGATGACATAAAATGTCACATATCAATGAATTATGAAACAATTAAAAAGGTATTAATGTAGTTTTGGTGGAGTTTACTTTTAATTATTGTTATAGATACGTAATTTAGTAATGTATTAAAATAATTTTGACAAATTATGGTAGAAAAGCATATCCTTAATTATGGTATGAGAATCATTATAGTAAATATGGCTAATCATAATAGGAGAGCAATTTTATAATTATGATAGTATGGGCATTTTAGTAATTATAATAGGAAGACATTATAGTAATTTTAGTTGATTATGAAAATGGGGCATTATAATAAATTTGTACACATGTCAAGCAATAAATAAATAATTGGAAGGGCATAATTATCATTTATAAGGGATTTACTTTAATTATATAGGTATAGATTTTTAAATAAAATGACACATGTTAACTTCCTATTAAGTAATTATAAGAATATTTTTATAATTATGATAAAAGGCATTATAGTTATTTTGACCAAATTTTAGAAAGGCATTTTCATAATTATGATAGAAGGATATTATAATAATTTTGATCAGTCATGGTAGTAAAAATTTTTCGTAATTATAGTAGAAGAAATATTATAGTAATTTTAGCCCAATACGGTATGAAGGGTATTTTTATAATTATAATATAAGGGTATTATAGTAATTTGATATTTGGCATAGGGTATAGTGAGCATTTATAAGAGGGATATTTTTGTCATTTAAGAAATGAGGGCATTATAGTAATTTATTATTTGAAAGAGTGGTATTTTTCATTTACATAGGAAGGCATTATCATTTTTTTGAACTTATGTTAATGAATTAGCTAAAACGAATTATGTTAGCCTTGAATTGATCCTTATTTTGAAATGAAAAAACATTAAAGGTAAATAAACTTGATCAAGATTTTGAAAAAGATTTATTTAATACATGTTCTTAAGTTTTATATTTTGGTACTAAATAAATAATATGATTTTCAAAGTTTAAACAAATCTTTCTTGATGTCATATTTCTCAAATCAAATCTTCCTTTAAAGATTATTTATTTGAGCTTAAATGAAAGTCCAATTGTTGTTTTGAAAGTGAACTTATTCATTTTGGACTTAATACAATTTTGATAATATTGGTTTTGAGAAATAGATTAACTTAGGAAAGTTGCTTTACAAAAACAAAATCTTCCAACATTGAACTTATTTTATTTTTCTGTATAAATTCACAAGGTTTTAATATTTGAATTTTATGTGGTTGGAAAACTCTTTGAGTCTACTTTCTAATGGATCAAACAAAATGAAAATCCAAATTGTCTAAGAAAAGATTTTGAATTTTTACTAGACACACTGCAGTTGTCCAAAAAACTGCATAAGTGGTAGATTTGAAAATTCACTATAATTCGTACACGGAGAATTAGGTGATGAACTTTATATGGATAGAAAGCCCTATTAAATCTAGTTTCTAAATCTTCAAATGGTTTATAAGTTAGATTTATATAACTCAAGATATGATCAAATTAGTAAGTAGAGTACAAAATAGGAGACTACCACCCAACTAGATAGGATCGATCCCCTCTAGAAGGGATCGATTACTTTTTCATACAGAATCACCACCTCCCTCAATTTTCTAAAAAAAAGATTGATTCTCCACATAAAGGATCGATCACCTATGGTAAAGGATCGATCCTCTTTTAAAAGGATCGATCGGTTGCTCAAACAGAATGCCCCCTAAGTCTGAAAACCCACAAAAGGGATCGATCCCCTCTTAAAAGGGATCGATTGGTTGCTCAAATATAATGCTCCCCAAGTTTGAAAATCCAAAAAAGGGATCGATCCCCCTACATAAGGGATCGATCACCTAAAGAATAGATCAATCCCCTCAAGGAAGGGATCGATCGGGTAAAGCTTTTTAGGCATAAAGTTGTGCCTTCTCCAACATGAACCAATCGATTCCCTTAAGTAAGGGATCAATCGATTTTAGGTGCAGGCACTCCAATGATATTTTTTGGTGCTTTCAACAGGCATTTCTTCACTGCAAGCTTCCCTAACGGCTAGTTGCTCAATTTCTCTATAAATTGGGCACTCCAACATACCAAGAAGAAGGAGGTATTAAGAGAGCAAGAGTCAACAAGCAATATTTTCATTCTTTCAAATAATCAAGAGTTTTTAGAGCTTCAAAGTCTATATCTTTGTATTTATTGTATCCAAACTATTTTTGTTGTTCATTCATCACTTTCTTGTCTATACCATTGTGTACTTCAAATTAGCAAACACCCAACCTTTTAGAGGTTCTTAGAGTTTGCAAAACACTTCAAAAATTTGTATTGTGTGCTTGTAAGCTTAAGGGGGAGGATAACCCTTAAAAGTGTGTTGAGTTAAGTTCTTGTAAAGCTTTGAAAAGCTTGCTTGTAACCTTTTTCATATAGTGGATTGAACTCCTTGGTAAGAGAGGCTAAAGGAAAAGACGTAGGTGCCTAAGGAAGGACTGAACCTCTATAAATTACGGTGTTATCTTCTCTATCTCTATCTCTTATTTACTTTCAATTATTGTGTTTAATTGTTTGGCAAAACTTGTGCTTATTGAATAATGTTTTTGAAAACTTCATTAAAAACCAAGTCACCCCCATATTGGTTTATTCCAAATCTTTGAGCTAACAAATTCTATTTACACATTTTTTTTTACTTTAAACACCTCACTATTAAAAACACCTAAAATTCAAAATTAAATTTTCTATTTCTACTAAATACACCCCACCCCTCAAATTCTATTTTCTCTTCCTACCTTTTCACTCCTTCATTCTCTTTTCTTTTCTCTTCACATTTCAATCCAAAAAAAAAAAACCCTTAAATCCAACAAAAAAATCACTTGTGTTTTTTAGTTTTTCACTGATTAAAGGTAAGATTTTTAAATTATTTTTGACTAATTTATTTCAAATTTGGTTAAAATGCATGTAAATATAGGTTAGGGTTTACAGTAGGATCTAGGTGAAATTGAGTTTCTCAAAAATGGATTTTTGATAATTATGACACATGTCAACTTCCTATTAAGTAATTATAAGAATATTTTTATAATTATGATAAGACGCATTATAGTTATTTTGACCAAATTTTAGAAAGGCATTTTCATAATTATGATAGAAGGATATTATAATAATTTTGATCAATCATGGTAGTAAAATTTTTTCATAATTATAGTAGAAGAAATATTATAGTAATTTTAGCCCAATACGGTATGAAGGGTATTTTTATAATTATAATATAAGGGTATTATAGAAATCTGATATTTGGTATTTTCATCATTGAAAATGTAAAAGGCATTATAGTGAGCATTTATAAGAGGGATATTTTTGTCATTTAAGAAATGAAGGCATTATAGTAATTTATTATTTGAAAAAGTGGTATTTTTCATTTACATAGGAAAGCATTGTCGTTTTTTTGAACGCATGTTAATGAATTAGCTAAAAGGAATTCTATTTACACTTTTTTTTTTTACTTTAAACACCCCACTACTAAAAACACCTAAAATTCAAAATTAAATTTTCTATTTCTACTAAATACACCCCACCCCTCCAATTTTATTTTCTCTTCCTACCTTTTCACTCATTCATTCTCTCTTCTTCTCTCTTCACATTCAATCCAAAAAAAAAACCTTAAATCTAACAAAAAAAATCACTTGTGTTTTTGAGTTTTTCACTGATTAAATGTAAGATTTATAACTTATTTTCGATTAATTTGGTTCAAAATTGGTTGAAATGCATGTAAATATAAGTTAGGGTTTACAGTAGGATCTAGGTGAAATTGAGTTTATCAGAAATAAATTTTTGATAAGACTTTAAGCTTATCAAAAATCCATTTCCGAGAAGCTTAAAGTCTAATTTCTTGCTTTTTGTATTAAGAGGATCAATGGGGTTCGATCCTGTCCAAACTCAAAAGTTTACATATTTTTAACGAGGAAAAAATTAGACTTTTTTTCTAATGTCATTTTCATTTTTCATTTACGAAATTTTTTAAATATATTATGTAAGCTTAATAAGTTATTATTTTTTTGTTATAGATATGGCTTATATTCGAAGAAGAAGTTTTCCTACATAAGGCAAAAGTATCAGAGCTTATACAGGTCCTAGTCGAAAGCATCCGATTGCATCTAAAAAGAGATGGCAAGTAAGTAAGATAATAAGCTGGAGGATCGCACAGTTGATGACATTTCTCAGGTTTTGCCTTCTTCTTCCACCACGGATAAACACTAAGGGGAGTTTTTTTTAGGAAGTTTAATTGATACCTCTATTATATTAAGTTTCACTTCTTATGATGCATTCCAAATGGGAATGCCCAAGTAATCACTCAAATCATATAATACAAATCGTGTTAGTTTATGTCTTTTAGTACGTTGGTTGATTGTTGTTGATGATGTTATCATGTATTTTATTGATATTGGTGATGTTGTTGATATTATTTTTATTGTCGTTGTTGCTATTATTACAGGAGCGAGATACGTCAAAATCAATTAACCATAGGCTAAAGTTATAGCAATGGCTTTTAAATGATGCATGTAGTAGGATCTGAGCCCATGTTGTCTAGTTAGGGTTATTCTCACTTATCGACTGCACCTATTGTACCATCAACAATATGATAGTCTCTGTTTTTGTTGAGTGATGGCAACCGGAGATGAATACATTTCATATGTCATTCGATGAGATGACAATCATACTGAACAATGTGTTCGTCCTTTTACATATACCAATCACTAGGACCATGGTTTCAGTGAATCATTAGACTATGCTTAAGGTGAACACAGTATTGACGAGGTTGCTTGGAGTTCTTTATGAGGTGACTAGAGACAAAATTGAGTGGGATAAGTGATCTACTATTCAACTAGCTTGGTTACGTGATATCTTCATACACATCATTAACACAGCAGATGATGAGGTGATTGCTTGAGCATCCCAAGCTTTTCTACTATATTTGCTAAGGTGTATGCTATCTAGTGATAAGATCGCGATGAGAGTCTTGATAGCATACTTACCCTTATTAGAGAACTTCAATGCCACAAATAGCTATGCTTGGGGGATAGCTAACCTCATTTCTTATATAGGTAGCTTGGCATATGAGCAAGGCAAATGTGCATAAGATCATCGAATATCTAACAATTCTCCTAGTATGTATTTATAATTAGTAAAAAAATATTATACTTATTTAATATATTTATTATTACTAATATATGTGATTATCTAATTAAATATTACTTATGTATTTTATGTAAGTGTGGATTTACAAGCACTTTCCATTGTTAAGCCTAGTTGTCAATTTGACATACTCAGCTGCTTTACTACATGCTGAGCAATAGAAGGCTTACACTTATGCTGATATATTATGAGCATTGTGAGAGCACCTAGATGGGTTGACAATATTTGAGGTGTGCTGAGAGCCATACGTCAATGGACTAAAGGTACATCCATTACCTAATATTGTCTTTTTCAATGGATATATAAAGTGCGGGGCAATTGTAAAGTAGTATCTTTCAAATAGGGTTTTATGACAATTTGGCTTTGTATAGACAATTCCTTTTAGACAAATGCTTTAATGCACCTAGATAATGACAATAGACAATTTACTAGTAGACATCAAATCTTTTATCTTATCCAGTGCCTAAAAGTAATTTTCAGAACACTTAGCCTCATTGTACATAAATGCAACATAAAATGTCATCTCAATGAAAGTCACATCAATAATTTCAAGTAATGACATATGGTATCTGTTCATTTTATAAGTGCAATCAATAATCAGGACTGATGAGAAGGCTTGCAATAACTCTATACTAATAGAATGAGCTCAGAACAAGTTTTTTACATAGTTGTTGGACTTATTAGTCCTATGCCACTTTAAGTATTTACAATCACTCAACTTCTTCATCAGTTGTTGCATTTGTGGTTTGTCAGCTTTTTCAATATATTTGTGTTTTCGGCATTCATTATATATTGTTTTTATAGTATTAACATGTTTCTCATTATATTGTTTTATGGTCAGAAGTATGTTTCTGGGTGTGATCATACTTTTGACATATCAGCAACTAATCTTTTTTCTTTTTTAGTTAATCAACCCATATATGAATGTCCCTTTAATTATTATGTTAGTAGATGATTGTTAATTTTACAAACTACTTTTATACCCCATTCATCATCCATTGCTAACTTAATCCCATGTAACTCAAATGGGCAACCAAAATTTTTTGTTCCCATTCTCTTACGTTTCATTTCATTTACATTACCCTTATTCTTTAGCTATCTGTATTTTTTACTTCGTTCACATGCTAATTTTATTCTAGGTTTTCTCGAACCTCCCACCTCAGAGTTTTTAATAACAATCATGAAATCTTGATATTTTCCAACATGTCTAGCCCATGAAATCAAAGCTTTTCTACTACAAAATACATACACAACATTTTTAACTTATTATGTCTATACAAACTAACATTCTATGCTTTTATGCCTTCCAATAACATTAAATCTCATAAACCTAATCTTACCTCTTCCATAGTAAATGAATCTATGCGATCATATCTAGTCTCTAAATTGTCTGGTGATTGATCCCACTATATCGGTGCAGTTTTCAAATTGATCTGCATATCACAATATGTTAAAAGATTTTTACTAAAAGAAATATAAAGTTGCAAAAAATTATAATGTATTTTTCTAAAATTCATTTATGAGAATATAATATAATTCACAAAAAATGGATTTTGAATTGCATTGTATTCTCAAAATTTTATATTCTCAAAAATTTATTTTCAAGAATTACATTGTATAATCGAAAATGAATTTTCAAGAATACAATATAATATTCATAAATCCATTTTCGAAAATTTTTCTATATTCTTGAAAATAGATTTATGAAAACATAAAAAATCCAAACTCGACTTGGTGAGATTTCATTGCCTTGTTAAGCTCTTATGTCTTATTGTTGTTTCTCATTTTTGAATCCATTCTTAAATGGTTTGTAAGATTTAAAAAAGATTTCAAAATTTTGGTTTTAGTTTTAAAGATTTAGGGTTTAGTTTATAAGAAAGAGGGATGAAAGAGGAAGAACAAGGAAGAAAAGGGAAATAAGAAGGATGTGGGTGTATAAGAGTTTGAAGGCATTTTTATAATTTATTAAAAGTTAAATTTGGTATTTGGCATGTAAATATTTTTGGAAAAAAAATTTATAAAGTTTATAAAAAAGATTTTATGGTGTATTTAAAACATCCCGTTAACTAAAATTGGAAAAGCAAAATTGTCTTTTCCATGGTAGGTTATTTTTTATATGTGGTTATAGATATGGGCAATTATTGTTATATGTATTAAAATTATTGCAACTCTGCCCTATTTTTCTTGAAATCAAATATCTTTTTGGGATTTGTTGTTATTTGGTACTAGTCTTACCTCATCTTTTTTCAATTTGATATAAATACTTGGAATTTGCTACTTGCATGATCGAAAAAAGTAAGTTAAACCTTGAAGAAATTAGAAAATGTATAAATAACAGTAAATCTTTGAATACACATGTAGGTTGTGCTTGTATCTCATGCATACAATGGCAATTCTCCTTATGCAACCTACACTGCCTTAAGTCAAAGGTTGCCAAAACAACAAGTTGAAATATCTAATTGACATGAATGAAACCCTCCATCCCAGACAATGTTCAAAATGGATAGCCCTAAGGCTTAAACCCATAACTAGTTAAACTTGAATGAAGTTGATCATTACACTCTACTTCCTCAATTTATACATCTAAACTTCATGAATCATGATTAAGTATGCTATTTTTTTACATGTCTCTACACAAGCACAAACTTGAATTCAACATATATACATGTATGAAATTGATCCTTTACCTCCTTTATGTATTGTACTTGATCCCTAATTTAAAAGGAAGATTCCCTTGAAAAATCATTGTATTAGCTCTTTACTTCATGGGAAAAAATAATGAATTAAGCTTAAATGTAGGTAAAGAAAAAATAGTAGCAATGAATTCAAGTAACATCATATTGATTGAGAAATTCTATTATACATGGACACACAGATCTATGGCCTACATAAAAAAGAAGTGTAAACATTTAAAAGAAGCTATTATGATAAATTTGTTATGAATTCCAAATGTAAAGTACTAAAATTATCAACTTCAGATAATGCTAAGATTAATTCATACCGACCGACTACCTATTATATCATTGTAAGCATAATGAGGACTACCTGGTTCTCTAAAAGCTTATTAGGTAACCAATGGCTTAGGAATGAGCTTCACTATTTCGACTGGATTGATATCATTGCAAATTAAATGACAAAAAGAAGCAATGCTATACAATATATTAGATTAATGTAGACAGGTTGGATGAATTGATATCATACCATTTACCACTTTAGGCTGACAGATCAGATCTCGGTCTCCAGTAATTGCTAAGATCGGGACAATGCTTTTACTAAGATGATCCTTATAGAGTAATGCCAGTTCGACCCATATAATAGACCCTACATAATAGAAAAAGCCTTTTTTTTGTTGTACTTTCAAACATTTTGAAGCATCAACGTAAAATAACATTTTAAAGCGTCAAGTCAGAGTCTACATTTGCAAGTTAACGCATTTACACATTATAATCAAAAAAGAAGATGAAGCACTTTTTCTTACCAATGTTTTCCAAAACGAGCATTTCAAACAACTTTTGCTGCATCATGTGTGACATCCCAATCGTACATGATGTTTTGAGAATTTATTATGATATATAAGTAGAGATTTAAACTCATACTTGTGAGGCATCTTTTACGAGATAAAATCATTAAACTTTCGAACCATAATGGACATCATGTCTAAGGCAAAATCTTGAGGATTCAACTAAGATAGGATACAGATAGGAAAAATTACAAAAGAATAGGTAGTAGCAAGCAATGCCCTGATTGGAATGATAGAGCACATCAAGATGACACCCTATGTTCTAGGAAAAAAAAGTTTAATTAATATTAAGAATAGTATAACAAGTACAAAAGCATCATTGAGTCTTCCTACCATCATTAGGGCCAGAGGGGTAGCCTTAGTTAGGTGATCTAGCATGTACCTTAGCCAATAAAGTAACTCAACAACATACCGACTATACACCCCTTCTTAAAAGCTTAAGAGATTTTATAGCTATGCTGCTAAAAACCATTACAATTTTTGAAATGGGAACACTTTTTCCTAGCACATGAGATCTACCTTTCCCCTTGGCATTTTTACCTGGTCATGACCTATACATAAATGGCTCATGACATCTTATGCCCGATCATAGCCTTGTACAATTGTTGCTCATGATATCCTCTCCCACCTATTTTGTCGATGTCCTCATTGACTTGCTGGCTCGAAATTCTTCAATCTTCTGTTTGAATGCTTAGAGGTCATGGTTTCTCTCCCAACTAGTTTTTTCTAGTCTTAAGCCCTCCCACTTGACTAGATATTCATTGACTATTCTTCGAGGTACTCAAGATACCCTATTAGCTAAAATCTTTTCAACTCAAAGTTTTAATGGTGGCTTTATGGTAATGGCAGCCCTGGTTGATTCACTACGACTTGCATCTGAGAGGTCTACATGATAGGGTTTTAAATTGCTTACGTGGAATATTGGATGCACCTTTATCCATTTTTTAGGGTCAATTTTGTAAAAAGTATTCCCCATTTTGGAAAAGATCTTCACTGGACTCCCATACTTATGCACCAACCTACAATCTCACTTTTTTAGGAACCTAGTTTGTTCAGGAATTAGTCTGACAAGCATAAGACCACCAACTTTGAATTGTTATGCCCTTTGGCCCTTATTTGCCGACTTTTTCATACTTTATGATGCATTCTCTAAGTATGCTTGCACAATTTCTATGTTCTATCTCCATTCTTTACTAAGATTGAAGGCTTGCATATTCTTCCCTTGATATGGCCCAAGAGATATGTGCAATAGTCTTGGTAGTTATCTAGTGACCACTTTAAAAGGATTCTTGTTTGTGAAAGAATACTTGTTGGAATTAAAACACAGCTGAGCTACATCCAACAATGAAGGCCAATTCTTCTTATTAGCTTGAACAAAGCCATGCAATAGGTGTGTTGGTCTTTTTTATTTTTTTTTATTGCATGTACTCACTCTTTTCCTATGCCCTTTCTTTAGTTTCTCTTTGCAAATTATTTTCTTTGTCTCATTTTCTTTTTAGGGTATCCCAAAATTATAAATATTTTTGAACTTCTTAAATTCTTTTTTTTTTATATATTTTAAAATAATGTTTTATAATTTTTTTAACTTTTTGATATTAAAAGTCCTGAAATTTTAATTTTATAAAAAAATTTTAATTATAATATTGAATACATTAAAATCAAATTTTTTTTTTTAAATTCTGTGAAAACCAATATCGTTTAAATAATTTAAAGCGGAGAGAGTATTAATTTTGAGCCAACTAATCATCTGAAAAAGATGTAGATTTGTGAATTTTTTTTTTCTTTTTTTTCAAAAGTTTTCACATTAGATCATCCTATCAGTCCTCAGTTATAATCCTTGACCGGCTACATCTGTCATTGAGAATCATTTCTGCATTGATGAATGTATATGTAAGATCACGCAGTTTAAGACATGTGTATATTGGTAATCTTTCTAATTGATAATCTTCTATCATCTAGTCATCGTCATCAAAGAGTGTCATAGTTTGGTAAAGGGAGAGGGAATATTTCACAAAATCATTCGTTAATTAATTCATCTACAAACTTATATATATATATATATATATATATATATAAAGGAAACATCAAACACTTCAGGAGTATTATGTTTGGATTTGATTTAACCTTATGTTAAATTTGTTTAGGTATGTTTTAGTTTGTTAGTTTATATGTTTATTTGATTATTGTTTGATTTTGTGTGATTTCTTTATATAAGTGTAATATTTGATTATAATTAGAATTTGTATTTATAATTTCATAAAAAGCACTTTGAGAGTAATTGAGACGAATTTATCCTCATTAATAAAAATTATTCAAAGAGTTTTGGCATAGTTAAAATTTCACAACCTAAAGATGATGGATGTGAACCTCAGCTTCTCTAAACTGAAAACAAAATAAACGTTGTTCATTTTTCATAACCTACATAGCATAAACGTGCTTTTGTTCATTCGTCGTCTATTTATGTCTAATAAAAGGATATTTTATTACGGTAAGAACAAAAAAAATTAAAGCTTTGAAACAATATTATTCACTGTGTACCCCCAAAACCTGGATTTTGTGCAAAGCCAAAACCATGACCATGATTAGCCTGGGCAACAGTCTCAATAACATTAGCCATCGTCAAGGCATTAACCCTTACGATCAGATTATCCTTCAGCTCCTCCGTAGCCTTCATGTAGGCTTCAAGCTCCTCTATCCCCATACCTTCAACAGACTCAATATCCCACCAAAACCCGACATTGTTTCCCACTTTCTTTGCCTCCTCCATCTCCTTTCCACGCTTCTTTTCCTTCTCCAGCTCCTTCAACGACTCCTCATACTGCTTGTTAATTTCTTCAAAAGCTGGAAGATCTGTTGTTGCATAATCTTGATCATCAAAAGTAGGGTTTCCAATATTATTGAGATATTGATCCAGGATTGTATCGATGTTGGGGTGGCCAAAGCAGAAAGGTTTCTCTCTGGGACTGGGAGATAGCACGATAATGCCGATTTTTGCACCAGACAAGATGCAAAGCTCGCTTGCTTTCTTGAAGAGACCAGTTCTGCGCTTCGTGAAAGTCACATGCAAGTTGTTTTTCTTCTCGAGTTGCTTGATCTCAATCCTTTGCCGGCCTTTGGTTTTCCCTGGTTTCTTGTTTTCGCAACACTTGTTCAACATTTTCTGCTGGTTATTAAGCATGGTGATCGGTGATGGATATGAACATAGATTGATTATTGTCCCCCAAACAAAAAAAAAAGAAAAGAAAAAGAAAACGATGAATGTGAACAAAAATCGAGCAAAGATCAGAACTGTGGGGTTTCAACTTTGAATATTGGAGAATAAGCTATAAATGAGTTACTTTATAATGGAATATTGCACCTCTAGAGTTTCTCCATTGGCGAAAGTTTTGCTTCCTGGTCAAAATGTCAATACCTAAATTAGTGTAGAATTTTGAATTTGATTTGGAAAGAAAATCATCAGAAATTGGTAATGATGATACACTGAATCCTATGAGTTTTAGCAAGAAAAGCGTGTTCAAATAAAAAAGGAATAAAGTGAATCACGAAAATTTTCAATAGAATCTAAATCTAGTTTTTTCTATAAAGTATATCACCTAAAATTATTATAATATAATTAATTAATTATAATTTAATATTATATAGGACTTATTAAAAAATATATATAATTCATATTTTTAAACGGTGAATTTTTACATAATTCTTGATTATAATTAGTTGATTGTAATATTATAGTAAAAAAATTATAATTCAAAGACTGCATCATAAAGATATCAAATTTTGTATTTATAGCTTCATCCATTCAAGATTGAATATCATTATAGTTTTAAAACTGTTGATTTAATATTTAGAATTAATATTTTATGCATCATTTTTAAATTCTATGATTGATTTTAGAATATTATATTTCTTATTTATTATATGAATTTAACTATGATTATTTCTTTAAATATGTCTTAATAAAATATTATGTGATAACTTTTTAATTTCGCTAGTGAGATTTTTAAACTTCATCCACATAAATTGAATAACTATAGAAATTAAAATTAGGTTTCTTGCAATTTTTTTATTATTTAGTAGTGTTTATAAATTCTGCTAAAGGGGCATTTCCAAAAAATGTTGTGTTTTATGAAAAACGCTGCTACTCTTATTGGTGTTTATTTTAAGTTTAACAATGTTTCATAGACGACTTGATATGCAGGAGGTGAGATTTTTTGCATATTTACCAATGTTTCTTTGACGTAAATGTCATTACGTTGCTTCACTTAGCAGCCTTTTGGCATAAACGTTGTTAAGTGACTCACCATATTACGACATTTTTCCATAAACGTTATATGTAAATGTTTGGCGTTGTTTGTGTTTGAAAATGTCAATAACTTATGCTCTACTTAGTGGCGATTTTTAAAAACAAATGTTGCTAACAATATACATATAGTAGCATTTGTTTCTTGTCACTAAATTTTGAATATTAGTTTTTACTAGTTTATTGTGATCCCGTTCAATGCAAGGGTTATTGTTTTTTTTTTATATAATTTTATATATATACACAAATAACATTTTTAGCAAAAAATATAAATTTTATATATGCATGTACCAAAGTGACATAGATACTTAATTTTGTTTAGGTACGTTAGTGATAATTTTAAAATTGAGACCCAATTTATATCTAAGTTTTTTAGAGGATTCACAAGTTTTTAAAATTAAAATTTGAGCTAAAATGATCAAAATGTCCCTTAATTAAACTTAGTCAAATTTAGTTAAACTCAAATCAATTTGCGGAATTCATGATTGAGTAGGACTATTAACGTTTGTGATTAGTAAAATTATGATTTGACTCTTGAAAATATTGTTAGGCCTCAAAAGGAATGAAATTACTAAGATGCCCTTTATGGGTATTTTTGTAATTTGACCTTTTTGAGATTATTTTTTTGAGAAAAACTCCAAATCATGTTTAAATATTAGTTCATGAATTTTGATGCATTAAAAATTTTGATTGTACCTCAAAAGGAGTGAAATTACTAAAATGCTCTTAAGGGTATTTTTATAATTTTACTTTTTTGAGGTTAGTTTTTAATGAATAGCTCCATATCAGGTTAAAATATTATTTCATGAATTTTGATGCATCGAAAATCTTGATTATACCTCAAAAGGAGTGAAATTACTAAAATGCCATTTATAAGTATTTTCGTAATTTGCTTTTTAGATTAGTTTTTCACAAAAAAAACTCCAGATTATGTTTAAATATTATTTCATAAATTTTGATGCATTAAAAATATTGATTGCACCCCAAAATGAGTGAAATTATTAAAATGCCCTTTAAAAGTTTTTTTGTAATTTAACCTTTTCGAGGTTAGATTTTCATAAAAACTCCAGATCATAGTTAAATATTATTTTATGATTTTTGGGCTATTAAAATCATGAAAATAAAAATTGGGTCATAAGATTTTGAGAAAATCTTGAAAAGGCTTAAAAACTCTAATAAGGGTAAAATGATCTTTTTTTATTAGGACAATTGCACTAGAGGATAAGTTGTGTGCTGTATTTTCTTAGAGCCCTTGATCTTAAAAGGTTTTAAGCCTTAAGGCAAAAATTGCATTGCTTGATTACTAAACTTGAGGGAAGAGACAAGAATTACAATGGACATTGGATGGAGATTGATCAAAAGCTTGGCCTTTAAATATATCATAAAGGGCTGAAAAAAGAGGATGAGGTAGTGGTTATTGGAGGCATGAAAACCAAAAACAAAAGTAAGGCTGAGAAAAAAAAAAGCTGAGAAAGTTGAAAACCAATTCGAAACCATAGTGTTCGATTTGGTTTAGATCAATTTTTTTCTTATTTGATTTGAATCAAATTCAGATATTAAATATATATATATATATATATATTAAGTTTGGATCGGATTTTGGATTGGGATGTGAAAAACTAAAAAAATTAAACCAAATCGAATTATATTTTTTTATTAGTTTTTATATATTTTTTAAATTTTTATAAAATAAAAATAATTATTTTATATGTAAATCTATTTAAATATATTAAAAATACTATTAAAATAATATATATAAAAAAAAAATTTAAAAATTGATAAATCGAACTGAACTTAACCGATAGAATTTGGTTTAAATCGGATTAGTTTTAAAAAAAGATCGGTTTAAATTTGGATCAAATTTTTAAAATTCATATTACTATGCATTATTTGAAAAAACCGAACTGAATTCGATCTAATTAGAACCGTTACCGCCCCTAAAAAAAAGAGAAAAAAAATAAAAAAAATTGGAGAAAACTAGGAAGGTATAACATTTCTTCCCTTTCTTGCATTTTATATACAAGCTTTCATATTCATCCATGTAGTTTTTTTTTTTTTATCTTTATAATATTTTGAGGAGAGACAACCCTTTCCATGGTTGTTTTCTTCTACATTTCTCTCTTGACTCTCTGGTTCATCCTACCAAGCTAATGGTATGGTTTAAAATAACTAAGAATCAAAAAGTAATAAAATCCAACTGATGAGTTCATGCCTAAAGGTTCCCATGCCTTGGTCGAAACTCCCGTTTTCTCTTTTTTGTGGTTTGCTTGCTTGGCTTGAGATATTGTAATGTGTTTATGATATTAGAGATTGTTATTTTCATATTTGTTTACCATTTTGATGTATATCTTTGTTGTTTGGCAATGAAATGTTTTTTAGTATTTTCATGCTTGGTAGTTCTACAAATGTTTGATAAAATTCCTTGGACAATAAAAGGTTTTTCTAAGTTTGTTTTCCAAGTGTTTGAATATGTCCTAGCAAAAGAAATAAGTTTATGGTGTCATAATATATAGATCCATAGACCTATCGCTAGATACAATCTAAGAAGCTGCCACTGATCTTTTATTTAAGTGAGATTGGCAAACTAATGAATCTATCTTTTTAAGAAAATCCTAAGCTTGACTTAAGGTCCTAAAAAATAAGTTCTGACTTTCTAAATAGAATTAAATTTGGGAATTTGATTACATGTAGGAAATATTATAGCACCTCTACAATGCCCACCCTAAAAGACAATACCATTTAATTTTAAATTATTCTAAAAGTTTGTGGTTCTAATGGTCTTAAATTAAATTTTAACGTTTACATATTGGAAATAATTTTTAAGATTTCTTCATCAATCTAGAAAAATTCTTAAAAATATTTTCTCACTTCAAGAGTATTTAAGAATCCTATTTATTTTTTTGAAGAAGCTCTATTGTAAAAAAAACTTAATCATTTGTTTTTTGTTAAATTTTTATTTTATTAAAAATATATCTAATTCCTCTACCATTTGGGCCAAAACTAGAAATATTTTCTCTCTTAGAGTTTCTAAATTTTTCACAATTTGAGTCAAGTTGTGAATTCCTAAAATTTAGACTTTTATTGTCGAATTTTACTTGTTATCTATTTCCCAATTTTTAGAATGAAAACAAAATGACAATTATTATTTGATATCTCATTCAAAATTTTCCACCAATTTGGGTTGAATTTGGAAAAGATTTTTACCTAGAAATCCTTAGAAATTCAACCATTTGTGATTTTCTTGGAATTTCGTCATCGGATAATTGTCATATATTTTCAATAAAAAATTTAAGGGTTATTTTATTTAATTTTTAGTTTTGAAATGAATAAAATTACTTTTATTGAAATTCCTTCTAAATTATTCTACCTTGCTGGTTAAATTTAGAAAAAATTCTCACCATTTAAAATATTTTTAAAGTCTCATCATTGGATAATTACAATTTATTTCCAAAATTTTATAAAAATGAAAATAAAAATGTCCAAATTATTAGTATTTTAACCATGTACTTATTTTATCCAATAATTAAAACATATTTTGAATCAATAAATTTAAATATACATGTAAATGAAAACGAATAAACATATAAAATATAACAAAAATATGGGCTATGTACTTTTGTAGCAACAATATCAATATGTATTAAGTAGGCTATTCAAGAAAGTTATTTCCTATAAATAGAATGGCTTTGCACCATTTAGTTATGGGTATAGTTAGCCTTTCTCCATGATTAACTAGGCTTATTCATAGCAAGGTAGCCAACTTGTAGACAACTCCAAATAATACATGTTTTAATAGTCGTTGGAAACTTGAAACTCTACTATTAGCTCCAATCTTCAATGCATAAATCACCAAATTACTTTGGTTTTCACTTCCCTTAAGTTTTGACTGACACTAACAACAAACGATAAGCTCTGAAGCCTCTTATACAAGTCCCTCCAATTTCCTTTATGGTTTTTAACTTTGAATCCCTGATGGTTGATTTCTTATAGGTTCGACTGATTTATTGTTTTGCTGTCTATGTTTGCTTTGATTGCTTCCCAATCTTAGCAGATAACTGAAGCTTTCGGCCTTGTGTTTCTAGGTTCTAGCTTTGCTCAGTATTGTAGGACTGCATTAGGTTATGTTGTGTATTAACTAAGTAATTGGTTGTTTTTTGATGTGCTGTGACAAAGGTAGCGATGAAATTCCTGAAGGTTTCAACTACCAAAATGGTTTTTTGGCTTTCTCTTTGTGTCTTTAGACAATGGTAGTCTCGAAAAAGATAGTATATTTGTGTGTTGGTTTCTAGGTGTTTAGAGGGTGGATGAATATGGGTTTTGGTGGCTAAAAAATTGGGTATTGGGATTTATATCTGGTTGATTGGAACTAAATAGCTATCGAACTGGAAACCAAAGCTTCTATTCTTCTATTTGTTTTTTCTATTACTAAGCTTCCTTTGTTCCCCTAATTTTTGTCTAATTCCTCCATTTGATTCTCTGTTTGTTCCTGTTTAAATAGGGATTGAACGTTAAAGTCCCAGATCAATTGGAATTAGATTTATTTTGAACAAAATCAAGGATTATCCCCAAGATTAATCCTTGAATTGTTTCTAATAAAGTTTACCATCCAAAGATAACCACAGCCGATTTTCAAAATTGAACTTTTTCATTTTTTATTATTATTATTTTTGAAATAATCAAATGATTGAGGTTAAAAACAAAATATATCAAGATACAATAAACAATGATAAAATAAAATGATAAGATACAATCCAAAATAAAAAATCCTTAAATTCGATAATTGGGTCTAAAAAGGTCTAGGCATAATTAATTTTGGCCCCAGACTAAAAAAGGTATGGATATATGGTTGTGGGAAAAGCCTTGGAAGCATTCAGCCATGCTCTTCCCTAGCATAGCGGAAACTTCCATGCAAATTTTTTGGTGGCTACCCCTATTTATATTGAGGCTTAATGCCTAACTTATGGATACTTAATCAATGAGAATATTTTAGAAATCAAATATGTAAATATATTTTAGTTCTAAATTTTCTTGGGTCCTAAGTTTTTTCAAAAATTTCACCATTCTTGATTCTCAATTCAATGCTTTCTAGTTTTCACATTCTAAAAAATTCAAACCTTGTCCCTGCAAATTTTTTTTTTATAATTTTTTCTTTTATTTGACTCTAATGTCGACCTTGACTGTAACCCATAAAAAGAAAAATAGAGAAAAATAAAAAGGAAAAGGAAAAAATAAATAGTTTTTTTGGGCCTTTTATTTGTACTTAAAATTCAAAGGTATAAATAAAAGCTTAATACCAAATTAAAGTTTGAAACCCAATATCAAAAAGATCTAGAAAAATAAATGTTTACATATTGCAATGGACTTTTATAAACATTATAAGTAATTTATTTATCATCATTTCAATTTCATAATAAATATAACGCAATCATATATTTTTTGGATTCATTATAGGAATGCAAAAACTAGTGAAAAACAAAATAAATTATAAAAAAAGATATTCATTACAAGAACAAATATGATAAAGAACAATTTTGAAGCAAATTATTATGATAAATGTTTGGATATGATAGTAATATTCAAATAATGAATATTCAGATAATTTTGATTATTAATTCTTTTATCGATTACTTCTTCTTCTTATCACTAAAACAAAACAAAGATTTATTGATGAAATATTTTTCATCAAACTTTTTCGCCTGAAAAAAACCTCACTTAATGACAAATTTTCAACAAAAATATGAGAATATATTATCATAATTTTCAACGAAATTATTTATGAATTTTTGTCAAAATTTATCAATTGAATCGATATTAAATTATTAAAAAAAATACTAGCTATTATGCTTTCTCTCTCTCTCTTTATATATATATATATATATATATATATTAGTTTTTTATATATGCATGACGCATGTGTAATTTTTATCTCTAAAAATTCATTTCAATAAATAATTTTTATACTATGATAATAATGATAAATACTAATATTTAATTTTAAATTTGGTATAATATAAGTAAAATTTGATAATTGTTTATATAATTTTGATTTTGATAAATTTAAATACAATTTTGATAACCTTCCATATCAGTTAGGTAATTTATGATATAATTTTGGTAACCATTAATAAAATTTTGATAACCTCTTGATGTAATTCTAGTAATTAACTTTTGGGTAACTTATGATATTCTTTTAGTAATCATTGATAAAATTTAGTCATCATATATTTAACAAGGGATTCTTGTAAGAATGTTTACATTCAATATTAGTATAAGATAATTTTAATGACATTATTATTTTATTAAAATTTAAATTTTTTTAAACTAAACTCTTTGTTGAATAGGTATTGGTAGGCTAAATGTTTAATTAAAGATCTAATGTTTTCGTGATTTTCAATCAAGGATCTCAACTTTAATTTGGTTCAATGTAAGATATAATGTTTCGAATTTGTTCAAATAAGGTGTTCTGTTGCGACTGTGGCTTACACTCGCCAAAAATAGTTTGAACTATTGTTTTGTAACATAATGAACAGTAAAAATAAATAAAAACTCTGCTTTTTCCAACTTCTTTTCTCAAGCATACTTTACCTTTTTAGCAATTAGCCTTTTCCTCCATCGATCTTGTTGCTAATGACCACCACTGATCTTCATCCTTCATTAGTAGCACAGCTTCTTCATAACTAAAACCAAAATCTCTAGTTTGACACCTTTTTTGATTCTTCTCTATCTAAATCCCTAAATTAAAACCTAAATACAACCTAGAAAATAAGGAGCTTAAGAATCATGGAATCTCACTGCAATAATTCAACATTGTTTGCCATTCACTATGCTACTAATTGATCAACACCTCTTCCATTTTCTAACTCTATCTTAAAACCTAGAAATTCCTAAAAAGAACCAAACCCAAGAAAAACCCTTGTTGATGAATTCTCGAATCTTGCTGCTGTGGCTGTGTCTATGTATTGAAACCCCTTTGTTTGATCATTTGCTCAATTGAAGCTAGTTGCTGATTGATGATCTTGTTGATGAATTTGCTTTGTTGATTGCCTAACAAAAAAAATTCTCTTAACCGAAAAAGCTTCTTAAAACAATTGCTTTACCATGTATTTTTCTACCATTTCAAAGACTAAAAAACTTTACCCAAATTTCTTGGTTTTCAATAGCCTCTGATTGTAGATTACTACTATCTGACCTCCCTTACTTGATTGTTCTGAGGCTAATTGTTATGGTTAATTTGGCTTCTTATCTCTATATTGATTATCGGTTGCTACATGCTCAATTTTAGTGTTTTTTTTTTCTATTAAAGTTAAAGGCCTCAACAGAAAATGCTAACAGAAAGTGGACTTAACAGCATGTGTAAACCACGTCTGTAATTTAGTCTTTATTTGAACAAATTCAAAAATATTATATCCTTCATTGAACCAAATTAAAGCTGAGATATTTAATTAAGCAACTACCCAAATGTTTAATCCCATATTGAGCATTTAGCCATTTTTGATAAGTTTATCCTAGTCTCCCAAAATGAAATTTCTAGCTTTGTTTTTATTAGTAACCAAGGTTCAACTTATGACAACTTTAAATATAAAAAAATTTATCAATTATTGATAATTAAGTTATCATTGTTTTACTATTCTGTTATCAGCAATTTACTACAAAGCTATCAATGATATATTGTTAAATTATCAATAATTTACTACTAAGTTAGCATTGATTTGCTACTAATATATAAATGATTTACTATTAAATTGTTGATGATTTACTACTAAGTTACTAATGATTTACTACTAAGTTACTAATGATTTGTTATAAAGTTATAATTGATTTACTATTAATTTATCAATGATTTACTATAAAGTTATCAATAATTAACTGATTTACTACTAAATTATAACTGATTTATAATTAAATTATTAGTGATTTACTACTAAGTTATTAATAATTTACATCTAAATTATCAATAGTTTACTATTATGTTATTATATATTTACTATTATGTTATCATTGATTTACTACTTAGTTTTAGATTATTTATTACAAAATTATCACAAATTTATTACTAAATTAACCATGATTCATTATCAAGTTATCATTAATTTATATTAAATAATTCATAATTTACTATTAAGTTGTTTTACTATTAAGTTATAAATGATTAACTACTACAAAGTTATATGGATTTACTTTTATATTTTCAATAATTAACTATTAAATTATCATTCATTTTACTATTAAGTTATTTATGATTTTTTACTAAATTTATCAATTAATTATTACTAAACCGAAGCTGATTTACTATTAAATTATCATTAATTTACTATTAAGTTAGCAATAATTAACTACAACATTATCACTTGTTATTTATTAACCTATCATTGATTTACTAATATATTATTATTCATTTATGACTATGAAATATGGAATTTTACAAGTCTAATAATAATATATGAGACAATTTTTTTATATGATAACATTATTATTTTATTCAAATTTAGAATTTTTTCACTTATTTTTTTTATTGAATAGGTTAATAGTAGGTTTACCGTAGCTTTCAAAATAAAAGTTTTGACTTTGATTATACTAGCAATCATGGTTCAATTTTTAGCAACTTCAAGTATAAAAAAAAAGTTATGAATAATTGACAATTATGTTATCAATTATTTACTACTAAGTTATGAATTACTTACTACTAAATTATCAATAATTTATTTCTAATTATGAATGATTTACCATTAAGTTATGAATGATTTATCAATAAGTTATGAATGATTTTTATTAAATTATTGGTGATTTACCATTAAGTTATTGATGATTTATTGTAAATTTATAACTGATTTACTACTAATTTACTAAAAAATTTTCAATTATTAACTAATTGACTACTAAATTATCAATGTAATTTATTATTACGTTATTAGTGATTTACTCCTAATTATCAATGATTTATAGTTATATTTTTATATATTTACTATTATATTATCATTGATTTAGTACTTAAATTTGTGATTATTTACGATAAAATTATAATTAGTTTACCACTAAATTGCCTATGATTTACTATTAAGTTTTATTAATTTGATACTAAGTTATCGATGATTACTGCTAAGTTATACTAATTACATTTAAGTTTTTAATAATTAATTACTGAGTTATTAATTGTCTACTAATATGTTATCATTACTTTGTGTATATCTAAAAAGAAAGTAACTACAATGTATGCTAGATGGTGTAATTTGTAAGGTAAAGAAAAAAAGAAAGAAAAAAAAGTTCAACTTTAAATAACTTGAAAAATATAAGTAAATGCTCTTAATTTACTATTCATAATTTAACACATAATAATAAGTAAAAATCATAACTTTTTATACTAATGTAAGTATTAAAATTAAATAAAATAAATATATACAATATATATTAAGTGAATATTTCTAAGATATTCTTCAAATGTTTTAGTTCATGGCAAAATAGTATATATTAAGATAAACTTTATTGATGATTTGATTGAATTATTAGTGTATCTATTCTCATACCTGTTAGCAAAGTATAATTACATATAAAAGATTGAAAATTTTGAAATGTTATGTCATCAATGGAAGTAATAAACTTTACCTTATATTTCTAAGTATACAATTTTGTGTAAAAATTTTGTTTTATATATGATAAAAGTAATGAGAACTAATTTATTAAACAAAATTTATATAAATTAAACAAACAATAGTTTTTAAATATTAAATTTACAATAATAACCTTTGTGTTCTCCATAAAAAATTTCTTCTACTAAATGAAAAAAATAGTATATTTTTAATTGTTGATTCATTCTTATTATCATCGTTCAAATTAACTTTTTTGATATCTTGATATCGATCAACTTCTCTATTCAGAAAGGGTAAAGAATATTTTGCATTCTCTATAAAAAATTTCTTCTATCATATGAAAAAATGGTATGTTTTTAATTGTTGTTTTATTTTTAGTAACGTCATTCAAATTGACTTTTTTAATATTTTGATGCCAATTAATTTAAATATTTGGAAAGAGTAAAGAATATTATGAGTGGTCATAACATTCTAAATAATGTTTAACTCTATATTGTTTTCATGAATGGGTTTAAACTACAATATGATCTCTTTCAAATAAAATATTTGAATTTTTTTTCTCAACCCATATTGCAACAACTTGATTAATAAATGAACGATTATAAATTTATTGATCTAGACTAACACTTTTATAATACAAATTTCAAAAATTTTCAAAAAAAAATCCTTTAATTGTCATAACGTCTAGGTTTGTGAACCTATCACTAAACATTGACTTAAGGAGTTGCCACCAATCTTTTTTATTTAGGTGCAATTGGCTACCTAATTGAATCTATCCCATTTTAAAGAAAAATCTTAAGTTTGACTTAGGCATCTTTAAAAGGTAGATTCAATGTCTATGAAACCAGATCTAGGTCTGAAAGCACAGTTACATGTGAAAAAAGTTATAACACCCCCACAATGCCCATCAAAATATGGTACCAGCTTGATCTTATGTTATTCATTAAGTTTTAAAAATCTTACCAAATAATTAATTATTAAAAATTATTTTTAATTGACTGCAATAATTTTGGTAGAAAATTAAAAAAATTCTCTCACTTCAAAAGTATACAAAAAAACTACTGTTTCTTTTGTAGAAGCTCTGTTATGGGATTATTTAATATAAAAAAATCAAGAAAAATTAATACTTCAACTTTTTCTTGATATTTCTTTTCCTGTTTTATTTAAAAAAAAAGATTAATGCTTTTATTCAAGAAAAATTGATACCTTCAACTTTTTCTAAAAAATATAACTTTTGAAAATTTATCTTCAAGGAAAATTGATACTTTCAACTTTTCCTTAAAAACATTTCTTTTGAAACATAATTTTTGAGAAAAGTTTTTATTTTCTAAAGAAAATTGATACTTTCAACTTTTTATTAAAAATGTTTCTTTTAAAATATATTTTTGAAAAATTTTATTTTATAAGAAAAATTGATATTTTCATTTTTCCTTAAAATATTTTTTTGAAATATGTTTTTATTTTAAGAAAACTGATATTCCAAAACTTTTATCATTTTGGAAATATTTTATTTACTATTTTTTTAAAAAAATTCACTAAAAAAAGCAAAATAACAAAAATAAGAAAAAAAAAATGAAAACAATGAGGGCTTGGCTAAGCCCTAACTGCGGCTTAGCTCTTTTTTAAGAAAAGGCTTGAAAAATGGCTCACAATTGGTTGTTGTAGGTTGCCACTACCACCATCATTTTTGTTTTCTGCCTTTTCTTTTCTTTAGCCTTAAAATTTTAATCAAGAATTTTGCACCTGAAACTCGACTTTTTGATCATTGTCGCTCTGTCGAAATAAGTCACAACCACTATTGCCTTTCTTGCTGCTTATTATGACTGATCTTAGGTTGATGGTGGGTTGTCTATTAGGTTTCAGGTATTATGGGTTTTGGGTATTTCATAGGTGATTGGTTTTTGGTAATGGGTATTTGGGCTGTCAGTCATGTCAATTTTAGGGGTAGTAGGATTAGGCTGTTTGGTGGATCGTAAGATTAGGCAATTTGGTGGTAATGGATATTTGGCCAGTGGTTTTCTTTCTCCCTGTATTTTTTGCTAGATTCTTTTCTATGATTTTCTCTCTGCTTGAATGTGCTATGTTGATTATGGGAGAATATGGGTTATGGATTGGGGTTGTTAAAGGTTGTGTTGGGAATAACAATTATGCACAGTGGAAGGTTTAATGGCTGTGTCTAAAAAATGAACACTATATCTTCACTTTAATCCCTTAGGTTTTGCTTTGTATTTTTCTCTGTCTTTCTTCATTCTTGAACCAGGGTTTAAGTAAGATGATAAAGATAAGATTTCAATTCAAAAAAAACTGAGCATCCTTTACCCTATAATATGATTTTTGAGTTTTAAAAAAAACATTGAAATTTCAAACATTTAATCCAATATTCCAAATTTCAAACACAGAATCTTCTTACTTGATTTATCCCCTTTTTATTCTTTTTATTTATTTTCAAAATAATGATAAATGTAAAACTAAATAAATAAAACAATAAAACAAATTGATTAGGTCCAATGCCTAAATAATCGTGACAAAATAGGGTGTCTATAGTTGCCCCTTTTACCATAGTTTCTGTGAAACAGGAATTGCACAAAGACTATAGACACCCAATATGTCTACGTTTGACGTAACAATAATTACAAAATATTGAAACTTCAAAGGTTCACAATTTGAAGCATTCGAAAATTCACAATATAAGTTGAAACTCAAGGACTCACAATTTGAGTTAAAAAAAATCATAATTTTGAAATTCAAAGGTTTGCAATTCAAAGATTCGTAAGAATTTCATATTTGCAAGAACATCGATTCGTAAGAAGTAGAGATTCGTAAGAATTTTAGATTCCTAAAAACTGGTGATTCGCAAGAGTTGGAGATTTGCAAGAATTTCATGTTCGCAAAAATTGAAGATTTGTAAGATTTTCAGATTCATAAGAATTGAAGATTTGCAAGATTTTTAAAATTCACTAGGCAAGAACTCGAAGATTTGCAAGAGTTAAAGATTTGTAAGAGCTTAGATTTGCAAAAATTGAAGATTGGCAAGATTTTTTGGTTCCTAAGAATTGAAAATTTTCAAAATTCAAAGATTTGTATTCTAAAAACTTCTAAAGATTCGCAACCAAAAATTTCAAAGGCTCTTATTCAAAAATTTTAGTGTTTCACATTCAATATTTCAAAGGTTTTCATTCAAAAATTTTAGGGTTTCATCTAAAATTTCAAGGATTCTAATTCAAAAACTTTGGGGATTCCATCAAAAAATTTGTAAGCTTCTCATTTAAAACTCAAATATTCTCATTTGAAAATTTTTAAGGATTATGCTCGAAGGTCTTACAAATTATCCTCAACATTGAAAATGCTTTTTCAAAAGGTTTCACAATTTTAAAATTTGGAATGTTTTTTTTGTCAAAAATCTCATCATGAAAAATTTGCCTTATTTGAGGTTTCAAAAGTTTAAAGTTCTCCTACCAAAGTCCAAAATTTGTATGATAATGATGCGACTATTTTCTCAACGATGCAAATACAACAACCCAGATTCTCACAATGATGCAGATGCCATACTCTAAACTATAATTCAAACATTTACAACATGATACAAATGCATGACCAAACCATGATGCAAATGTAATCATAATTTTTGAATATTCACTGAATTATGTACATGTATTATTCAAACAACAATGTAATCCAAATCTCAATAAAATCAATACCATGGCATTTTAATTGTAGACACTCTAATTAGTTCGAGCCCAAGCCCATTCGGCCTCGTCCAATAGGGTTTATGCCTAAGGCCAATGGGCCTGCTCAATAGGGCCCATGTTATCAAGCACAATTGACCAGTATTATTATTATTATTTTGTTTTATTGGGCTGATTATTAATTTTTTTGTAATTTTTTTATTAGATTTATTATTAGTTGTTTTAGGTGATTAAAAAAAAAAAAGAGGGCTGCCGTGAATTATGGCTGGTTGGATTGAATATGGATTCAATTTCATGCCTTCTGGAAATCCTATCCATAGAGGGAATCATGGTCAATCAGAAACTCTTCTCATTGAACCCTATAAATATTTGTAGACCACACACAGAAAAGACACAAAAAAACATAAAAAATAGGGAAAACAGAAAGCAGAAGTAGGCAAAAAGTGTTTAGAAAGGCTACGAGAATCCTAGGATTGTTGGAAGTTTTGTTTTCAAATTTTTAGATTTTTTTTCTAGAAATTTTTTGGAAAATTTCCAGATTCCAGCAAAATTTTTTGGCACCAGTTGAATTTTTTGGCTAATTTTTCGACAATGGTTTAATTTTTCGACAGGCTTCCCAGAATCTGACTAAGAATCTAGTGCCAGTTGAATTTTTTGGTGACTCTCGGTGAACCAACCTAGATTCCGATGACTTTTTTCAGAATTCGATGAAGATTCAACCTGAGTTCATTAGTTTTTAGAAAAAAAAGGGAAAAAAAAGAAAAGGGAAGAAAGTGAAGGGATGAAGAGATCTGCGGCAGAAAAAAAGGATTCGACCTTTTATACTAGCTCCAAAACGGCGTCGTTTGACATTTTAATTCAACCCAGGATCCGTGCATTTTACTGCTGGGTGACCCGACCTGAGCGCTTGACCTGCTTCAACCCGCATCCCTACCTTTGGCTCAAGCCAAATCGAGCCGTAAATTGAGCCATCGAGTTGTGCTTTCCAACCGTTTCCTGTGTCTATAACTAAGCCGATCCAGCCGCCAGCCAAGCCATTTTTTGTTTTTCTTTGGTATTTTTTTATTTAGTATTTTTCTTAGTATTTTTTTTCTTCTTAGTATTTTTTTTTTCATGATTAAATTTAGGAAAAAATAAAATTAATAAATAATAAATTTTGGGAATAAATATTAATTATCCAATGATGAAATTTATAAAAATTTTAAATAGTAAATTTTTATAAAATTCTTAGTTGAGAAGTTTTATCTAAATTTATCTCAAATAGCGAAATAATTTAGATAAAGTTTCAATAACAATAATTGATGTTTATTTTCAAACAAAGAAATAAGAAAATATAAAAAATTTTGAAATTAAATACAAATTATCTGAGGATAAGATTCTTAAAAATTTCAAATGATAAATTTTCTCTAAATTTGACCCAAATGGTGGAATAATTTATATGAAAGTTCAATACAAGTAATTGCATTATTTTCCAAATAAAAATTTGGGTTGAAAATATTTGATAATTATCAAAGGATAAGATTCTTAGGAATTTCAAATGGTAAATTCCTAAAAAATCTTTAGGTGAGGAATTTTCTCTAAATTTGGCCTAAATGGTGGAATAATTTAGATGAAATTTCAATAAAAATAATTGTCAAATTATTTTCTTTCCAAGCGAGAAAAAAAAGGGAATTTCTAAATATGCCCAAATGGTGAAAAATTTAAAAATTCAAAAAAAGAAAATATTTCTAATTTGGCCCAAATGGTGGAATAAGTAGATATATTTTCAATAAAAAAAAGATAATAATTAATCTTTTTTCGACGATTAAGCTTTTTCAAGATATCAAATGAGATTCTTGAATACTCTTGAGGTGAGAAAATATTTTTAAGAGTTCTACCAAATTGATGAAGAATCTTAAAAATTATTTTCAATATTTACACATATAAACTTAAAACTGTTAGAATCGAGACCCTAGGATAAATTTAAAATAAAATGGTACTATCCTTTGGATGAGCATGTGGGGGTGCTATAACCTTCCCCACATGTAACCGACGCCAGAACCCTGTTCTGGTTAGTAGACTCGAACCTATGCTTTTAGAGATCCTTAGTCAAGCTTAGGAGTTCCTTAAAAGGATAGATTCCTTACGTGGCTAATCACACATAGTAAAAAAAAATTGGTGGTGACTCCATTCATTTGTTAAATCTAGCTATAGATTTACGGATCTATATGTTATGATAGTTTGGCAACTCAGCTGGGGACGCAAGAGAGTCAAGCCATAAATTTTGAGTTTATCCTATCCTTTGGTTTAATGGTTTTAAATTGTAATTATTTGTTTACTAACATTTTTCCTTTTTGACTTTTATTTGATTTTTTTGGGGCATGAAACTTTTATGTTCCTTCACACACATTATCACATACATTTGCATTACACGAGCTCTATACCCGGGCTTCATCCCTCTTAGGAGGGAGTAAAGTACCTACATTTTCGTGAAATAATAATCTCCGTAATGGCTAACAAAATACTCCCACTCAAATTGAATCATTTCCGTTAGTAGCCTGTGATGGGTGAGGATTGGATTGCCTTACTAGTCTGTGATGGACAATGATGTAAGGAACAATTTGGGAACCTTTAGTGGTCAAAATCGTCTAACCCAGCATATAGTGTATACTTAAAAGGCCAACCCTAAGATTGAGCCTTTTTTACCCAATGATAGATATACCCTAAAACTAGGACACAAAAAGGAACAAGTTGTGTTTATCTAACCATTTTGATTGTCTAACTTTGTGCATCATTTTCATTATCATATGCAACATTATGCATCTGCATCACTTTAATTTCATCAATGAAACTAACCATGTTGTTTATCTGATTTTGTGTATCTATATCATTTCAATCTATGCATCATTTTCATGATCATGTTTTAACATTATCATTTGCATCGTTTTCATTTCATCCATGAAGGTCTACATTCCATTCATGCATCAACATATCATACATAAATCATAACATAGCATTTCTAATCATAATTGTGGTGCTAAAGGTTCAAGAATAGCTTCACCAAGCAACTTCACTCACTAATATAATACAAAGCCTTAAGCCAGACAGATGGAACAAGAAAACTCCAATCATCTCGAGAGGATAGAGAAAGCTCAAGAAAAGCTAAAAGGGGAGTTCAATAGGATTTTGGAGGCTTTAAACAAATTAAACAAGAGAAAGGGTATAGAAAAAAGTATTACCCAATAAGATCATCGATCACAAAAGGTGGATGACCCACTGTACCCTTCTGGTTTTGGGCTGCCTTAAGCCCAGTCCACATAAGGTCCACTACCATAACAGTTCACTTATCTTGTAGGACACACATACCTTGAAATGCCATCAGCTTCAAACCTTGACCAATATCAGAGTTATATAAATCATGTCTTTACAAAAAAGGTAATAGAACCAGTTCAGGTCCCTGATTTGGATAATCCAAAAGAGAATGAAAAGTTAAAATCAAAAGGGGGTGAGTCATTGAGGGACTTGAAAGTTGACCAAAAGATTAGTATATTAGAAGAGAGGCTATGAGCAGTGGAAGGAATTGGTTTTTATGGTTCTGTAGATGCTGCTGGGCTCTATTTAGTCTTAAATGTGGTTATTTCTCTGAAGTTCAAGGTGCCAGAGTTCGAGAAGTATGATGGTATAAAGTGTCCGAAGTCTCACATTACCATGTACTATCGAAAGATGGCAGCCCATGCTAATAATAAAAAACTATTAATGCATGTATTCTAAGATAGCCTTACAGGCTCTGCTGCTAGGTGGTATGTCCAGTTGGATATGACTCACATTCATTTTTGGAGTGATATAGCTCATGACTTTATCAGTCAGTATCAGTATATCATAGACTTAGCCTCAGATCATTTTCTCTTACAGAATATGAAAAAAAATTGACTAAGTAATTTAAAAATATACCCAAAGGTGGAAGGATATTGCTTATCAAGTGCAACCTCTTCTGATTGAGAAGGAGACCAAAGTATTGTTCGTCAGCACCCTGAAATCTCTTTATTATGAAAAGATGATAGGGAATGCAACAAAAAATTTTGTTGATGTGGTGATCTCAGGTGAAATCATTGAAAATACCATTAAAAATGGTAAATTGAAAGAAGAAGAAACTAAGAAGGTGTTAGAGAAGAAAGAGATAGAAGTTTAAGCCGTAAGCTTTGGCAGACAATACAACATTTATCAATCTTATCCACTACAAGGTTACTCTATACTATCATACTGTGAACAATACCTTATCCTACCTATACCAACCAATCCCATTATCATATTATCTATCAACATACCAGCCTATTTTTGGTCCTCAAGCTCTCACATAAAGCCTTAACATTCAACCTACTATAAGACTTCAAATTCGTCATGTTAGCCCAGCAGATGGTTTATGAGAGTAACAAATTATTTGAGAAAAACTCGTATTTGATCAAATCTTCATGACTTATATGGATTTATATCAAGAGCTCTACAATAACCACTTGATTGCCCCCAGTCGTATGGAGCTACTTAAGCCACCCTATCCTAAGTGGTATGATCTACAGCTCACTGTGACTACCATTATGGAATTGTTGGCCATTCCACTAAAAATTGTATTGCTTTGAAACATCAAATGCAACGGTTAATCAAGGATGGGATGATAAGTTTTGATCAAAGAAGAGCAACAACACCAAATGTTAGTGGCAATCTATTGCCTAATCACAATGTCAATGCTTTGAGTGAGAATCAAGAACACATTGATCCAAAAGGGCCTGGAAAGGTACAATGAATCAGGGGGTAAGATGTTGATAAAAATCCTTCACCTAATTGCACAAGGGCATAATTTTATGGAATAAAGATAAGGTTGGTTAGAAGTTTCTTGTCATTTTAGGATTTTTTTTTAAAGTAATGTTAGGATTTCTTTTATGCAATAGGACTTTGTTTGTTATCATTTTAATAAAAGGTAAGTTAATGCATTTTATTACATTTTCTCTTTCATTCAACCACTGTTCTATTCTTTGTCACCTTGCATAACTTTTCATTCCCATTTTTAAATTTCAGATGATGAATGTTTAGACAATAATAACAATAATTCTGAGATTTAATTTTAAGAACTCATTCACATTAATCTGAAGAGATTATTTGAGTAAAAAAAGCTAGCTATTAGCAGATGTGAAATAGGTATGTCATGAAGATATGCAGTCTGTTATAAAGATCCATGAGCTTGTTTTTATTCAATAGATGATCTTCAAGGAAAACATTCACATTTGAGATGAAAAATGACCATCTTTCTTTTACCATTCAAAAAATTATTCATTGTACCCCTTTGGGCCTATTATGATTTTTTTTCCTAAAGAACCTTTACCAAGGATCACCCTCCACACTGGGGGTAATTTTTTTTTTTTAAAAAAAGAGGTAAAATATCATAAAAAGGTCTCAAAGAGAGAAAGAAAAGCAAAATGAAAGAAACAGAGAAAAAAAAATGTCCCAACTTGGGGCAAAGTAATGAGAGTCCTTTTGTGATGAATGAAATGAAAAATGGAAAAGTAAGGAAATGATGGGGCAAAATGTCAAGTTGTTTCAAATGATGAGAAATGATTATTTGGTTTTGAACCCCTTAAACATATGTTTTTTAGCCTATTTTACCTATTTCTTTCATGACCCCTCACCATGGCCTGCATTATAATCTTTAAAAGTCCATTTGGATCAAATGTGAGTGCTCAAATTGAATGATCATATGTTGGGCTAAGGCATGCTCATGATGGAATGACAGAATCATGGTGTGTTACTCTATAGATTGATGTGGAAGAGATATCAGTAATGGGTGAAAAAATGAAAGAAAGAAAAAAAAAGAAAAAAAAATAGAAAAAATGAGAAAAAAATAGAAAAAAAATGAAAATGAGAGAAAAAAAATACTCAAATTGAAAACCCAAAAGGGCAATTTGGGTCTAAAATCTCTGAGTTAAGCATTAGATAGATAGTTCACATGTATGGAAAATCAAAGATATTTAAAGATCTCTTAGAGCTAGAGGCAAAGTTCAATAAGCTCAATGTGATTTTAACAGACAATGGAATGGGTTTTTGAAAAAGAATCATGTATTAATGTTCAGAATTGTTTGAATATTCGTTGTTTGGATGTACCATTCATCCCAATGACATGTATCCAATTTGTTTCCCTCCCCATTTGTCTTGTACCAAACTAGCTCTTCATTGATTACCTTTTCCATGATTCATCTTGTATTCTCTTATTGTTGTATCCCTAGAATAAATTGAAGAAATGTATGAGTGCATTATATTTGTCAAGAATTGAAATGATGATAAATGAATGACAATGTGCATAAAAAGTCTAGCATTCTTTTGAAGAGAAATCCAAGATGATAAGAGAAAAAATAAAAAATGGTAGAAACCTAAAAAGGATGATTTGATAAGGCACATGGTGTGACCAAATGATGAATATAGGAATGAATTGGTCAACATAGCCTATCAGTGGTGATCAAGTGATGAATATAATACAGATCAGAGGATAAAATTTATTCTAAAGTGGCTAGTACTGAGAAGTCTATGAATTGTGGTGAAAATAGTGTGGGTCAATGGATGAAAATTGTTAGTATTAAGGAGCTTGTGAGTTGTGATTAAATGATATGGGGCAATGAATGAAATTTGTTCTGAAATTGCTAGTGTTAAGAAGCCTATAATGGCTGAAAATAACGATTAATTGATGAAACTTGTTCCAAAGTGTTGAAAAGTTGAAGAAGAAGGGTAAGAGATAGTGGAGTCTTGAGGATCATATTACCACATTTTGATTAGAATTTCATGACTTTGATATCTGCATTACATGCATTACATTAGCATTATTATTTAAAACTTTGGTTTGGAAATGCATTTGCATTATGCAATAAACATTTGAATCATGGTTAAGAATATGGCATTGTAAGAATCCAAATTATTGCATTTGCATAATTGAGAAAGCATTTGCATCATTGATCATGACATTCATTGCATGCATAATTTTGAGTCACTTGAAAAACAAATTGTGAATCTTTTGATGAGAAATTTTGAGTTCTCAAATGGGAGTCTTTGAACTTAAATGAGAATTTTTTAGTTTCAAAATGAGAATCTTTGAAGTGTGAAACCCTAAAGTTCGTCGAATGTGAATCTCCGAACTAGAATGAAAAACTTTGAACTTTTTGGATGTGAATCTCCAAAATTCAAATGAAAAGCTTCAAACTTAACTTTTGGATGTGAATCTCTAAATTTTTGAGTGAAAACCTTTGAACTTAGATGTGAAACTCTAAGTTTATTACATGTGAGCCTTTGAACTCGAATGAGAAGCTTTGAACTTTTGGATGTAAATCTCTAAAATTCAAACGAAAAGCTTTAAGCTTTTTGGATGTGAACCCCGAATTTGTCAAATGTGAGAAGCTTTGAACTTTTGGATGTGAATCTCCAAATTTTAAATAAGACTCTTTGAATATGGATGCAAGTCTTGCAATTTGCAAATACGAATCTTGAGATCTTGTGAATCAAATTCTTGTGAAACTAAAATTTTAAGAATCAAATTTTAGTGAATTTTTGTGAAGTTGAAAGGTTCTTACGAATCTGAACCTTCGGCTATTGAACTCAAATTGTGAATCTTTGCATTTCCATTACAAATTCCACCAGACATGATCTATGACTCATCTGGTCAAGATTGTCAAAGAGTAATTTATTTTTTCAAAAGTTTTGTTGCCTCTATTTAGAGGAGCTATTTATTTTTCCAAAGTTCTGTTGCCTCTATTTAGAGGAGCCATTTATTTTTCCAAAAGTTTTGTTGCCTCTATTTAGAAGAGCCATTTATTTTTTTAAAGTTCTATTACCTCTATTTAGATGAGCCATTTATTTTTCCAAAAGTTCTATTGCCTCTATTTATAAGAGCCATTTAATTTTTCAATGTTCTGTTACCTCTATTTAGAGGAGCCATTTATTTTTCTAAAGTTCTGTTGCCTCTGTTTAGAGGAGCATTTATTTTTCTCAAAGTCATTGAGCCTTTAAATAGAAGAGCTTTTTTTTTTAAAAAAAATAAAAGTATCGAGTTGAGTCTTGATTGGGTGTCTACGTCTTTGCACAATTCATGTTTCACAGAAAATGTGCAAAGAGAGACAGTTGTAGACATCCTAATTAGACTGGGCCTAAGCCCATTGGGCCTAGTCCAATAAGGTTTATGCTTAAGGCCAATGGGCCCAACTCAATAGGGCCCAGGTTATCAGGCCCAATTGGCAATTCTTCTATTTATTTTATTTATTTTATTTTATTCAGCTGATTATTAATTTTATTTTTTTATATATTTTTATTTTATTAGATTTATTATTAGTTCTTTTAGGTGATTAAAAGAAAGGAGGGGGTTGCCGTGAATAATGGTTGGTTGGATTGAATATGGATTCAATTTCATGCCTTTTGGAAATCCTAT
The DNA here is from genome assembly GCF_002303985.1 of Durio zibethinus. The sequence continues at coordinate 9,263,865 of NW_019167827.1, forward strand.
CCAAAGAGAGAATCAGGGTAAATCAGAAACTCTTTTGATTGAACCCTATAAATATATATAGATCACACATAGAAAAGACACGAAACAGAACATAAAAAATAGGGAACACAGAAAGTAGAAGTGGGCAAAAAGTGTTTAGAAGGGCTACGGGAATCCTAGGATTGTTAGGAGTTTTTTTTTTTAATTTTTGGTATTTTTTTTAAATTTCTAGATTTCGACAAAATTTTTCTACGATGATTGAATTTTTCGATAGGCTTCCCAGAATTTGACTAAGATTTCAGCGTCGATTGAATTTTTTGATGAACTTTCGATAAACCAACCCAGATTTTGATGACTTTTTTCAAAATTCGATGAAAATTCAACCGAAGTACATCAGTTTCTAGAAAGAAGAGAGAGGAAAAAAAGGGAAGAAAGAGAGGGGAGGAAGAGATTTGAGGCAGAAAGAAAGGATTCGACTTTTTATACTAACTCCAAATTGACGTCATTTTGACGTTTTAATTCAACCTAGGATCCACGCATTTTACCGCTGGGCAACCCGACCCGAGCGCTCGACCTACTTCAACCCGTATCCCTACCTTCGGCTCCAGCCAAGTTGAGCCGCAAACTGAGTCGTCGAGTTGTACTTTCCATCCACTTCTTGTGTTTGTAGTTGAGCCGATCCAGCCACCACCTGAGCCATTTTTTGTTTTTCTTTGGTATTTTTTTATTTAGTATTTTTCTTAGTATTTTTTTCATGATTAAATTTAGGAAAAAATAAAAATAATAAATAATAAATTTTGAAAATAAATATTAATTATCCAATGATGAAATTTATAAAAATTTTAAACGGTAAATTTTTATAAAATTCTTAGGTAAGAAATTTTATCTAAATTTATCCCAAATGACAGAATAATTTAGATAAAGTTTCAATAACAATAATTAATCTTTATTTTCAAACAAAGAAATAAAAAATATAAAAAATTTTGGAATTAAATACAAATTACCCAAGGATGAGATTCTTAGAAATTTCAAATGGTAAATTTTTTAAAAAATCTCTAGGTGAGAAATTTCTTCTAAATTTGACCCAAATGGTGGAATAATTTAGTTGAAATTTCAATACAAGTAATTGCATTCTTTTCCAAATAAAAATTTGGGTTAAAAATATTTGATAATTATCCAAGGATGAGATTCTTAAGAATTTCAAATTGGTAAATTCCTATGAAATCTCTAGGTGATGAATTTTCTCTAAATTTGGCCCAAATGGTGGAATAATTTAGATGAAATTTAAATAAAAATAATTGTCATATTATTTTCTTTCTAAGCAAGAAAAAAAAAGAATTTCTAAATAGGCCCAAATGGTGAAAAATTTAGAAATTTTAGAAAAAAGAAAATATTTCTAAATTGACCCAAATGGTAGAAAATGTAGAAATAAAAAAATAATAAAAAGAATTTCTAAATAGGCCCAAATGGTGGAAAATTTAAAAATTAAAAAAAGGAAAATATTTCTAATTTTGCCCAACTGGTGGAATAATTAGATATATTTTCAACAAAAAAAATAATAATTAACCTTTTTTGACTACAAAACCTCTTTAGGATATCAAATGGGATTCTTGAATACTCTTGAGATAAAAAAATATTTTGAACTCGATATTTTTTTACCCAGATTGCCCTTTCGGGTTTTCAATGTATTTTTTTTCTCATTTTTTTCTTTTTTTTTTTACATTTTTTTCACATTTTTTATTTTTCATATTTTTTCACTTAATCCATTATTAATATCTCCCACACATAAATCTTTAAAACATAAGAATAGTTCATGATTCCATTGCTTTGTTACAAGCATGCCTTAGCTTAATATATGATCATTCAATTTGAGCATTCACATTTGATCAAAATGGACATTTGAGGGTTGTAATGTAAGCAATGGTAAGGGGCCATGAAAAAAATGGATAAAATAGGCTTAAAATATATGTTTAAAGGGTTCAAACCAAAGGATCACTTCTTATCATGTAATGTAACTTAGCATTTTGCCCCTTTCCACGTCATTGTCACACTTTTCCTTTTTTTTTTTTTTTCATCTTATTCCTTATAAAAGAATCTTCATTATTTTATCCTAAATCATTTGTGGCATTCATTTTTCTTTTTTTTTTTGTAAAGGGTTCTTCTTTTTTTTTTTGACTCTCTATCTTTGAGGCTTTTTACGATATTTTACCTATTTTTTTTTTCAAATAGGTCTTCTGAAAATTTGTCCCCTAGTATGAAGGGTGATCCTTGTTAAGGTTTTTTAGAAAAAAAAATCATAATAAGCCCAAAAAATCATAATTTTATTTTTATGAATGGTAAAAGAAAGACGGTTATTTTTTATCTCAAATGTGAATGCTTTTTTTGAAGGTAATATTTTGAACAAAGACAGACTGATAGATGCCTCCAAGACATGTTCATTTTTTTCATGAATGGTATCTACTCATAGATTACTTTTTTTGCTCAAATAGTCTCCATAGATCATTATGAATGAATTTTCAAAATTAAATCCCAAAATTATTAATTATCATTGTCCAAACATTCACCATTTGGAATTTAAGAATAGGAATAAGATGGATATGAAAAATAATAAAAAATAATGATTTGGATGAAAGAGAAAATATAATGAACTGCATCAACTTGCCTTTTATTAAAATGATAAAAAATGATATCTTATTACATAAAAGAAATCCTAGCATTACTTCAAAAGAAATCCAAACAACTTTCAACTAATACTAACATCCTTGTCCTTTCCAAAATTATGCACCCGAATGATCAGGTGAAGGTTTTTATTTACATCTAGTTGTTCTGATTCATCAAAGCTCACTAAGCGTTTTTGGATCAAACTTTGTGCCTTGTGCTTAAAAGTAGTACAAGTTTTATAGAATGACTCACGTTTTTATTATGGTAATTGCATGTGGCATTAATATTATACCATTAAAGATAGGGTGGTTTTAACAGTTCTAGAATGACTAGAGATACTAAATGATTTTTAACCAGTTTTGGGAATAACTCAATGTAAGTCATGGGAATAGGATCAATATGGATATTTTCTTCGTTATTTCAAGATCTTCTTAAACCATTTGCTTGATTATTAGGTGTTGAAGCTGGTATAGTAATAGGACTGGGCCCATATATAGGTGTTTGAAAAATTGGTCAAAAAACTAGCTATAGAACATGATGGTAAGAGATTGGTGCAACATGATTAATGACTAAATGATAAACAGGGTATACTAACTGTAGGTATGGAGCGTAACTTTTAAACTACTGTCTTTCAAAACTCACAGCTTAAGTTTTACTTTCTAAACTGTTGTCTTAATGGCATTCTCTATCATTTTCCCAGAGATCACCATATAGGCAAAATTCTTGGTGGCATTCTCAATCATTTTCTTATAATATGGAAACTTCAAAATACTCACAAATAAAATAGTTATTTTCTTTTAGTAAGAGGTAGTTGAACTTGAGCAGCCACATCTATCCACCATTATGCATACTCCTTAGAGCTTTTAAAAGGTTTTTTTTTCCATATTTTGTAGAGATAGATGATTTGGAGCTAAGTTTATAATGGGATGATATTGGGCAATAAACGTCTTTGCCAACTCATCCCAAGGGTATATACAGGTTCTGTCTAGCTAAACATATCACTTTACGATTGAACCAGTAAGGTTTTCTTGGAATACATGCATCAATTATTTCTCATTTTGAGCATAAGTAACTGTTTTATGATAGTACATGTTATATAAGTTACTAGGCATCTTGTTTCATCATATTTTTCAAATTTAGAGATTTTAAATTTCTGTAGAATGACCACATCTGAGACTAAATAGAGTTCAACTGCATCTATAGAGCCAAAATAATCCAGTCTTTCGATAGCTCGCACTCTTTATTCTAGAAGATTCATTTGTTGCATGCTTGAATTTTCCATTACCTTATAAGTTTTCATCTTCAATCTTTTTTTCTCTTTAAGATCATTAAAATTAGGAATTTCAAATGGATTAGACTCTTTTGCCCCAAAACTAGGGTTAGCATAGCTACGAAATGGTACCTCAGGATATGAATAAGCATATGCCTCAGAAAATGGCATATGTGAGGGCTATGTATTTTGAGAAGATTGGCCTTGATTTGGGCCAAACTCGAAAAAGGTATAAAGGATCTACAATATCTTATTTCTCATTTGAATTGGGGATCTCTTCTACTGTCTGGCCTTTATGTAACCTCTTTCACATCTCCATCATCTTTGCTAACTCCCCTTTTAACTCTTTTTGAGTTTTCTCGATTTTATCCATACGGTTATTTTACATATGTTCCATTTGCTTTGTTTGTGATCGAGTACTGTATGGATGATGGGTTTGTTTGATATGAGTCTTAGATGGTCGAGCTATCCTTGAACCTTTGATTATCACAAATTAAAATGCTTGCATTACTACATGCTCATGTAATGAATGAAGGATTATAAAAATAATTTTAATATGTAACCACAAAGATTTCAAGTTAACACATGTGATATGAATGCATAAAATATATGCAGTCTAATGTTATTTTGCTTTAAAGGAAAAAAAAATTCAACTAACACACACTTTTACATGAGTTCAACCACCAAGATTTCAAGTTAATACATGTGAAATGAATGCAAAAATATATACAACCTAATGTTATCTTGTTTTAAACAAAAGAAAAATAGATGAAAGAAAAAAATTCAACTAACATGCACTTTATCATGACAATTCATGCAACATGACATATATAAAAGTTAATTTCCACACAAGAAAAATCAATCGTTACAAAAATGTAACTTAACTGTTGGTTTTTTTTTTTTTACAAAAAGGGAAGATAAGGCTCTAACTACAGGTTAGGTTCCTTATAGTCACATATATGACTTAAGGTTGAAAGTCTAAAGGTTCTCAAATTATTCTTCATATCCTTGTCCAACAAAGACTAGTGAGGCACTCTGATCATTGTCCATTACAGGCTATAAGTGAAAAGAGTTTAATTTGAGTGAGAGTGTTTCACTAGCCACTATGGAGGCATTAAAACCTCCTGAAAGCATAGGTACTTTACTCCTTCCTGGAGGGATAGACTCGAGCATAAAGCTCGTGTTATGCATATGCATATGAATGACATAATAAACAAAATAAATAAATAAACAAACAAAAATCTTTAAAAAAAATCAATTTTATTAGGCTTTTGGATAACACAAATTATTTATAGACCTGACTCTTGGCATATCCCCTGTGGAGTCACCAAACTATCATAACGTCTAAGTTTGTGAACCTATCGCTAGACATTGACTTAAGGAGCACCGCCAATTTTTTTTTTTTATTTAGGTGTGACTTGCCACCTAACTGAATTTGTCTCGTTTTAAAAAAAAATCCTAAGTTTGACTCAGGCATTTTTAAAAGATAAATTTAATGTCTATGAAACTAAACCTATGTTTGAAATTACGGTTACATGTGTGAAAGGTTATAACACCCCTACAATGTCTATCAAAGGATGGTACTAGCTTAATTTCATGTTATCTATTGAACCTTAAAAATCTTAGTAGATAGTTAATTATTGAAAATTATTCTTAATTGATTCCAATACTTTTAATAAAAAATTAAAAAAATTCTCTCACTTCAAGAGTATACAAGAAAACTATTATTTTTTTTGTAGGGGCTCCATCATCGGATTATTTAACATAAAAAAATTCAAGGAAAATTTAATATTTCAACTTTTTCTTGAGATTTCTTTTCCTGTTTTATTTAAAAAAAAAGATTAATACCTTTATTCAAGAAAAATTAATACTTTCAACTTTTCCTCAAAAAGATATCTTTTGAAAATTTATCTTCAAGAAAAATTGATACTTTCATCTTTTCTTTAAAAATTTTTTTTTTTGAAAATTTCATTTTTGAGGAAAATTTATACTTTCAACTTTTCCTTAAAAACATTTCTTTTGAAATATTTTTTTGAAAAAAATTTTTATTTTCTAATGAAAATTGATACTTTCAACTTTTTCATAAAAACGATTTCTTTTGAAATATATTTTTGAAAATTTTAATTTTTTTAAGGAAAATTATACTTTCATTTTTCCTTAAAATATTTTTTTTGAAATATGTTTTTATTTTAAGAAAATTGATATTCCAAAATTTTCACCATTCTTGGAAATATTTTAATTTATTATTTTTTTTAAAATTCACTAAAAAAAGCAAAATAACAAAAAGAAGAAAAAAAACCACAAAACAATCATAGCTCGACTAAGCCCTAATTGCAACTCAACTCTCTCCAAGAAATGGCTTAAAGACTAGCTCACAATCGGCTATTGCAGGTTGTCACTACCACCCTTATTTTTGTTTTTTGCTTTTTCTTTTCTTCAATATCAAATTTTCAATCAAGAATCCTGCACCTAAAATCCTACTCTTTGATCATCGTTGCTCCGCCAACGTAAGTCATAACCATTATTGCCTTCCTTGTTGCTTATTATGACTGATGTTAGGTTGATGGTGGGTTGTCTATTAGGTTTCAAATATTTTTAGTTTTGGTTATTTCATAGGTGATTGGTTTTTGGTAATGTGTATTTGGGCTACCATCACGTCAATTTCAATGGTAATAGGATTAGGTAGTTTGGTGGGTCGTAGGATTAGGCAATTTAGTGGTAATGGATTTTTTGCCAATGGCTTTCTTTCTCCTTATGTTTTCTGCTAGATTCTTTTTTGTGATTTTCTTTTTGCTTGAATGTGTTGTGTTGATTATGAGAGAATATGGGTTATGGATTGGGGCTGTTAAAGGTTGTGTTGGGAATAACAACCATGCACAATGGAAGGCTTAGTGGTTGTGGTTAAATGATGAACTCTATATTTTTCACTCTAATCCCTTGGGTTTTGCTTTGCATTTTTCTCTGTCTTTCTCGATTCTTGAACCAAGATTTAAATAAGATGATGAAAATAAGATTTCAATTAAAAAAAATTGAGCATCCTATACCCTATAATCTGAATTTTGAGTTTTAAAAAAAGCACCGAAATTTCAAACATTTAGTCCAATATTCCAAATTTCAAACATAGAATCTTATCACTTGATTTATTCCTTTTTTATTCATTTTATTTATTTTCAAAATAATGATAAAAGTAAAACTAAATAAATAAAACAATAAAACAGATTGATTAGATCCAATGTCCAAATAACCCGGAATGAAATAGGGTGTCTACATTAATCTCTGCAAAACTTGGGCATAAGGATTTTATTTTAAAAGTACATTAGTATATCTCTATTGCTTTTGTACTTAAATTTTCATTATCTTGTATTCTTATTCTGTTTTGAAATTTATTATCGATGTCATAAAAATATAGCTAAATTAATATTGATTAACCAACTTAAACTTGAAACAATTCAAAACTCAAATTAATTATAAATAAATTTTTTACTCATTTTAAATTTTAATTTAATAAAAAGTAATACAATGCACATAATTTAAAAATGAACTAACTTGGCTTGATTTCAATTGATTTTAAGAAGTACTAACTTAATAGTTATTTAAAATTCAAAATGATTAAATGTAACAAAAATCTAAATTGAAATAGCAACTCACTCAAAATTCAATATTGGTTATTTATTTTTTGTAACAATTTAAAAGTTCTTTATTTAAGTTTCTTTTCTTTCATCTTCAATGTTTTATTTTTATTGTTTTTGTGATTGAATTAGTTAATTAATTTAAAGAGTATTTCTAAAGAGATGATGCAATTGTGAGTAATTGAGTATAGTTCTTTTTTATTTGAATTTAGGATAATTTAAATATAAGTTTTAAACAAGAAAAAAGCATGTATCAATTATTAAGTCAAATTTACTTATGTGCATAATGAATAATTGAGTACATTATGAATAAAAGTAAATAATAAAACTTAACTCAACCTAATTAGTTGCTCATTTTAAGTCTAAAATTCAACTCGAAATTATAAAAATTCAAAATTTAAAATGATTGAAATACTAAATACACAATTAAATAAAGATTTATCAAATAAATTTTACTAATGAATGTTTTTAAATCACTTTTAAATTAAATTAAATTATAATTTACAATAATTTTTTATTTTAGATTAAAATTAATAATTAATTTGATAAATTTCAGTTTTTTTGAATAAATATTACCTAATATGACAATCTTAAAAATTTTGATATAATAATGAACATTGTTGAACTAATATATAAGAGAAAATGAATGAGTATACAATGTTTCTCCAAATAAAAAAAAATTTCATAGTAATTTTAAAGAAATTTGAAATCAATATATTTGTATATTTTTCATTTAAATATTGTATATTACTAACCTTTTTGTCATATAGAGAAGATAAAGCTATGTATAATTAATTAAGTTTTCGTCTCATTTTTCTGTCTAAAATAATCTTTCATTAGTGCTTCCATCAATTAAATGTAATTATATATTCTATCCATTAAAAACTTAATTTTTTATTTAAAAATTTTTATTGCACATAAATTTTTATTATATAAAAATATTAAAATACATAATTTTAAAAAATAAAATAAAATAAAGTAAATTTCTAACCTTGGTACTTGTCATGTTTTCTTAAGAAAATTTATATTTTAAGAATAACAAACTTATTATGTAATACCTATATAATTTATAATAATTTCATTTTCAGCATTAACAACATAAATTTTAATGAATGAATGTAATTTTACTATAAACATGTTTAAAAGATAGTTCCAATGAATTTTATCACACTTTTAAAGAAATCACCAAAAATAATTAATTTTACTTCACTTGATAATTTTTTACTTAGAATAATTCATATTAGGCCATTCAATTATCTAAATGACAAAAAAAAGGTGACTAATTTAATATAATTGAGAAAGATTAAATAATCTTGATATATAAATTAATCACATTTATGGATATTAAGATAAAAGTTAAGAGAAAATTAAATCAATTATTGTTTCAATCAATGTGAACAATTCATATGGTAATTTGATAGGACTCAATCCTAAACTATTGGTAGCTTCAGCACCTCTTAAATAATCTAATTCTATAGGTAAAAAACCCAATAAAGTGTTCAATGAATCATATAGTGATAATTGTTGATGGAAGGGATATAATTGATTTGCATTTGATTTGATATTAGTTTTTGTTTAAGAGAATAACAATTATAAAATTCTAAAGAAAAAAATACAAAAAAAAATTAATTATAAAGGTTAGACTAAATTGTAAGAATGATATATTAAAGAATTATTTTAAGGTACTAAAAAGATTAATTATGTTATCAATAATTAAATGATCAACATATAAAATATATAAATAATAAAATCATTAACATACATATATATATTTAATATATTAAAGTAAAAGAATTGAAATACAAAAATTAAAAAAAATAAATATGCTTCAATGAATTAATTATGGTTATCTTTAATAAATTTATTTATCCATATAAACCATATATACAATTGTTTTTACAACAACTGAAAAAACAAACTTCATATAATTATTTTATTTCCATGCACATTAAGTTTTGATCTTGTTCTATTTGTATTTTCATTTGATGTGAAAAATCATTTTACTTATAAAAAAAAGGAGTCTAATAATAAAAAAATTATTTAAATTAAAATTTATAAAAAATTACTTTTGACATTTTAATCAATCACTTTAATATTTTTGAAATTGAAATTTTATTAAGAGTATTTTAGTTAATCATTTTTAGCACTTTTTTAGTCTAATCATTGCCTTCATCTTGATAATTTTGGTGTTAGCTATTTAGATGACTCCAGTTTATGGAGGTTTGTTACAACTACCTTTCAATTACTCAAAACTGTGCTTGCTATGTAGAAAGATCTTCAATTTTCATTACAGTCCCTTGAGAGCCGAGTAACAATAGCTTGTTTTTCCATAAAAAAAAGGAAAAAAATTGGTTCCCGAAGTGATTTTTTTTTTTTTTTGTGTGTGTGTTTAATTGGATTGGATCTATAAAATTGTCATTTATGATTATATATAAATATGCTTAAATTTCAATTTTTGATATTGACATGAATGTATTATATTTGGGGATGCCGGATTGCATCTGTCTTTTAGAAAAAGAAAAAGAAAAAGATCACACATAAAAGTGAATCAGTTGCATAGATATTGACCATGTCTATGGGCATTAAGAAATTGCAGATATGAAGATGAGCAAAGTGGGCAACAAACCCTTGCCAAGCCCACCTGCTTCTCCGGCTCGAAACACGCCACCTAATGTCCACCTCTCTAGCGTTTATACTTTAAGGGTAATGCTGCTAATTTGTTTCCAAACAATATGTGTGATTTTTTTAGCAGATTTAAGGTTAATCAGGGAAGTCAAAAGAGAACAAAAAGCTGTTAAGCTAATTCGTTCCAACACATGTCCAGAAGGAACTTGACCACAACTAAGTTTGAGAAAAAACATTTTTTCTCAATTGAAATAAATTTATTTAATAATAAAAAATTCAAGAGGTTAGAAAGCGAGCAAAAGCTCTATACTGCAAATACAAAAATCAAACTGAAAGACCACCAATAGCTAAAAATAAATTAAAATATATATAATAACTAAAACTTAACACTTGTATTTGATAAGGACTTAATTTTGACGATTAATATCAAAGGATCAGTATTAAATCAAAAATATCTTCCATATTCATATTTCTCACTCTCTCAATTATATGGTCATATTAAATCCAAACTGGTTTGTAGAATTATAAACCAAATCTAGATCCACTCATTCAAATTTACTTTTCAAAACATAATTAGCATCCACCCAATCAATAACAAATTTGGATTTTAGTTGCATTAATTTGGTGTAGCATATACTTTTATGTAGCAAAAACTTAAAAAGTATTGATATTGAAACTTATAGTTGCACCTACTCAATTTTTGAGCAAAAGATACATGCATCTATGGTTAAAACCAATTCAATTGCTTCTATATATATATATATATATATATATTCAAATGTATTCTATGTTCTATATTCATTTTTCATGAATTTTTACTTATTTCTTGGTGTTAAATGCCATTTAACTTAAATATTTCAAAATGTCACAATTTTAATGTAAAATAGACTAAAGTCAAAACTAGTTTTGAAGTGAGCCATGGCATTTAATCTAATGGAAAATTGAAAATCATTAAGATAGTGAACCTTAATTACAACCAATAATCATATCAATATCCAGAACCAAAAATTAAGAAGGGAAAAAAATCTAGGAATCAACAAAGCATTTAATATGCTAGAAATGAGGTCACTGTCTCGAGATGTGACCATTGTAGGGCATATAGTACCGTCGAGACGAATAGACAGAGCCTTCCATAAATCCCCTGAAGTAAGGAAAGAATCCATATAATACGTATCAACCCAAAAGCAGAAGTAAGTTATTCTAAGAATATTTGCTTCTTTTTTTTTTCTTTTGACGAATAAAAGTTTCAAATAGAAGAAAAAGGTAGGCAGCTGGCTGATAAGATAAAGGAAAGCCAGGCTACTTTAGAAAAAGATTCTTTATGTATGTATGTATGTATGTTTACTTAAGATTGCAGCGTGAGTTGAACGCCAACAGGGGTCGCGTGAAGACTATGGAGACCATTCAAAGCATTCAATATTATTATTCGAAGAAAACAGTGAAAGAGATAGAAAAGATAGATGATGGATGCCGGGGTGGAATTTGAGGACCTTCTAAACGGTCCCAAAGAGGGAACCGGCCGACTAACCATTATTTTATAGCAGCCAATCCATCCACAAAATTCTTTATTACATCAGCATGAGAGAGCATATCCCAATCCAATAAGGGAAAGCACAAACTTCAAAAATATACATTCCCAAAACGGCATGTATATTGGGAACCGTATTTTTCCGACTATAGATTCATTTATATGGTCGGTTTTGTAAGATTGAAAATAATGATAAATATGAAATTAATTATTATGATGGTAAGATTAAAATTAATACTAAGATATATATTTAAATGTAAAAATGATAATGATGATAAGATAAAATATAATTAAAAAATAAAATAATAATTGAAGTTATTAAATAAAAATTATACATAATAAAAAATTTAAATTATTTACTGTTTATAAAATTAATGGATAATTATTAAATTATTTATATGTTAAATAATAATTTTATTAATAAAAATTAATAATTTTATCTTGAAAGAAGTCATTTCCTAATTTTTAAATAAAAATAAAAAAAGGAAAAGGAAAACAAAGGAAAAAAAGGATTAAAAATGAAAAACTTAACAAATGAACGTAATTTGTCACCGAATACGTAAAGATCCAGTGTATAACTGGTGCTATAATGCAATGAAACGTTGAAAAGTTGTCATCCAAACGTAATAATGATGCGATTTACAGTTGTAATTGTGTCTTACAAAAACTGCTTTTAAATCCAAATGAAGCCTAAATTACAGTTCCATTTTCCCTGAAATATACACCAAATGGAGTGCAAGTGACATTCTTGCAAGTTGTAATGTGGGCTGATAAGGCTAATATCCTTTGACGTCAGGCCAATTTCATTATTTCTGTCCGCAAAAGGATTGAACAATGCCCTTGCTTGATGCACTATTTTGGATTTGGTTAATGTGATGTATTAGAAAACTAAATATATGTAACTGATCAGTCGAATGCATGACAAAAGCTGACTACATCAGCCATTTGCAACTGATCAGTAAAAAATGGACCATAAATGTCCTGTTTCTACATGATTGTTTTGCTGCCCTCTCTACCTTGCCTCATTTTAACCATGTCAGTGGCCGCTATTTGGCTTTAGTGGATGGCTATGGAGCTACTTTTTCTTTTTTATTTTTTTGAAAAATCAACTCAAGCAGCAGGGTCATGTTAGCTACAGCTGCTAGATGGCCATATGCCCTTTTTTCACTCTGCAGTGACTAATTTGTCTGCATATATTTCGTTTTCTGGAGCACTTCAACCACTTGAAAGAAGCATTTATCTATGTTACCTATCACAATATACATTCTTGTGAATGTATTTTGCATGGTGGGTCCCACATATCATTGATGATAATGTCAACAAGATGTGCATATCGTAACAACTTAACTGAAAGGATATAGATTTTACAGCCACAGGCCACAGCAAGCGGGTTTTGACTTTGTAAAATGATCCCCTAAGATTTGCAGCAAATCCTATGCACGTGGCATATCATAAATAAAGCTGCTTTAAGATCATTCAAAACCAAAATCTGTTTTAGTGTAGATATATATATGTTCCAATGCAAGGTACTACACTATGATTTCCGAGTCATTTCCAAACCCTTCCCAATAGTTAATTAAGTAGTACATAAAGGGCAGTAAATCTTTATATATAAATGATTAAACCATTTTAAAAAAAATTTATATTTATCTATACCAATATATAAATTTTATATATTATTAATGAATCAGATGATGACAATTCATTAATGAGGTGAATCTGATGATAATACATTATTAATGAGTAACTTATTTCACTATCAATATATAAAATTTATATACTGATAATATATCAAATATAGATTTTTCCAAAAAAACTCTTAATCATAATTAGAGTAAATATTAAAAAATAATGAAGATAAAACGATGAAAAAAATGGGAGATTTTCTTATTGTGAAATATCATTGGAGGTTATTAAAAATCGGGTGGTTCGATTAGGGTTGTTGGGGATCACTTAAAAAGGGTGAGTGTACTACTATAAAGAAATTATATATTTGTAAGACAAGGTTAGCAAAAATAAGGTGTACCTATTCTAGAAGAAACCTGTATTTACCCCTACACTTATCACTCCTTTCAGTGGGCGTCCCTTTTCTCTTCCTATAAATAGAGGCCTATGGGACTCCTCCTATACATCATCCCCCAAATTTCTTTTTTATCACTCACCATTTTTTTCCCCTTTCTCAAATATATTTTTTTCCTCTCCGAGGGGCATCCTTTCCTTTTAAAGTAAACTTTTCCCTTTTCTAATAAGTTTTTATAATTAAAACAACAGTGTAGGGAGTATAGGGGAGAACAAGGAGGCACTGGTGATTGTTGTTGACAGAAGATAGAGAGCACAGATGATGGTGTGCAATTTGGAGTCAGCAATGCATTCTACTCCTTTGTGCTCTCTATACTCCTGTCATCACCTTCAGCCTTCTTACCCCTACCCCTTCTCTTCTCTTTACTTCTAAAGAAAGTTATTTTTTGCGTCATTATCATTCCATGCTTTAGTATATGTATTTCTCTTGCTATGATCATCATTAAACACAAGCAGTGATCCCTTTAACCCAGCAATTCTAAATATCATTTCTGCCGCGTGGTATTTATATGTGAGAAAAACTATTACATATATCAGTATTAGTCAGTATTTTGTTCTGCGGTTGAAAATTGGAGGGAGACTTTGAGAGTTTGGCTTTTCTTGATGTGTTCTTCAAAAACTCTCCTTCTCTAGAATCAAGTTGATCTTCAGGTTTTCTAAAATAGGTTGAAAATTGCTTGAAGGTGAATTCTTTTGATGGGGATACTTTGTTTGTAATTTGATCATTTCTTTTCATGTTGTTAAACATATCTAAAATTATGCTAGATTCATTAAAGTAACCCTTCCTAATAAAGTTATGAGACTCTACTCATGTAACTGTGTGTAGTGGCAGCTTTTTCAGTTGATTGAAAACTATTTCCAATCTCTTTTACCAACCAACTATTACTTTGGCTTAGTTGGTGTCATTTTTTTCTCTTCTTTTTAACAGGGTTTTTAAAGATCCAGCTTGGTTTAATTTTACTAGGTATTTCATCTTGAGTTCCGTATACATTAAGCTAACCATTCAAGATCAAGGGAAGTTCCTTTTCTATTCTATTGGAGCACGTAATCTATCAAACATTCTGATGCTATGCCTCAGTTATTACAAATAAAGTGATTCTGGAAAAGTAGGTACCACTTGCCTTGTGGGGATAAATGGCTATCGTAGAATATATTGTTGATTTGGGGCAAATTAAGGAACTGAATATTACGACAGTAGATGGCCACGAATTATTAACTTGGTTTGAATCATAACTCAGGTAGCAGATAATGGTTTAGGGATATCAGTCACTGTTATAGAATTTTAACAAAAAATTGTAATCAGATTTTAGACTGGTTTATTCTTCACATTTCAGATTATTGTTGCTATTAAGTTAGTGGGGTGACACATGGTATATTTAAAAATATAAAAAAGTTATCAAAATTTTAACACTATTTATGAAATTAAAAAATTATATTGATAGTACCAACTTTTTAAGAAATTAGAGCTGCAATTAATTAATAGCTTTGATGGAAGGAGGATATTGTTTAATTGATATATATTTTTCCACGTAACTAAGTTAACTCGATCGGCATCTATTGTTTTTGTGTATCTATCCATGTGGGAAATTCTATGCTGTCTACAAACTGCAATTAGAGTGAAAACTGGGAGAGATCCGACATATTCGTTTTGTTCCGCACAGGTAAACTTTTTATCAAGCCATTTACAGGGGTACATCAAAAGCGTTGAAGCATGAAATTTTAGACGTGGCACCATTTTTTTTTCTTTACAGTAACTCATCACTTTCTTATCATAGTAGCAGTATTTTTTGGGGCTTAAATTTTTTTTATACACATGATATTGAGCTATACAATGAGAAATAATTTTATTTTTTATTCATAAATTTCGTCTTGCCCATCATAAAATACAAACTCGAAATCTTATGAAGTCTTAAGCTATAACCTTTAAGGAATTTCCTTGGAAACTTAAAGCTCATTACTTTACATTTATCCTGCTAGACTTTCATGAACATTTTATTATACCATCTTTTTAATTGATATAATTAATATATATTATTTTATTAATCTCATTTGTAAAATTTAAAATTTTCACTTATATTTGATAATTTTTTTATGGGTGCAGGAAAAATTAGAGGATACATAGGGAAACTGGATTAGAGGAAAAGATCCTTTCGATGAAGATATTTGAGATGGAGTTATGATAAATTAGGAAATGTCATTTCATTTATGACGAATGCCTTTGAAGTCTAGTCAACAATGATCCCAAACGATATATATGTCAAGCAAGATGAGATGAGCAGGGATAAAGTCCCCAAGTTCTTTCCTTTTCGGTAGAATTGTTGAGTGCTGCAAAGAAAAAAGACTTCATTGGAATTAACTCCTTTTGGCTAGTGGCTACCATTTGCATGTGGCCTTCCATAATTTTTTTGCCCTCATGAGGTGTGGCCAACCTGATAACATGAATATATAAAGCACACCTATTTTTGTGATATGGTCCATATACAATGGAATCAAACTGATGCTTTGTTATCAATTTGTTCAAATTATGTCGTAAGTTTATGTATTTTGTTAAAATTTGAAAATTTAGTTCATGTATTGTAATTTATATCAATTTAATTATCATATTATTTGAATTTAATAATCTTAAACTAATTACTAATTTTGTCAAAATTTTATCATTAAAAATGATGACTTGATTGTTGACTTGATGATGTTGGCGTTAATTTTATTGATGTGGCATTAACCGATGTGGTTACTTAAATTAATGAAATCAATTATTAAATTATACAAATATTTTATGCATTCACACAAATTTTGGACTTTAGATCCTTGAGTAAAATTTTATAAAAATTTCATTTTTGTACATGTTGAATTTAATAATTTTGGTCCAATTACTAATAAAAACCATACCTCTTTAATTTTTAAAAAATTAATATTTTGAATTTTTAAAATTTTCTTCATATTTTTAAACTATTAAATTTAATAATTTTAAAACATTTTATTTTTTTTCAATTTTTTTTTGCATTTTATAAAATTTGCTTTTATTTTTCTAAGCAATTCAATATTTTGAATTTTTTAGAAAAATTCTATATTTTCTAAAATTTTAAATTTTAAAATTTTCAATATTTTATTTTTTTTAATTTCATTTTTTTTTGAAAATTTTTGTATTTTTCAAAATTTAAAATTTTATTTAAACAAAATATTTAATTTAAATATTTTTAATTTTGTGGAATTTTTATAAAATTTTTTGAATTTTTATTTTTTATAATTTTTTTTCTTTTTAAAAAAATATTTATAAATTTTAAAAATTTTCTATATTTTTTTTATGTTACTTAGTCAAGAATAAATCGGAATCAGAAACTCTTCATACTTCTCTATTAATAATTTTGCACTATATTTTTATGCTATTCCACGTCAAATATACCAAAATAGAACACATTCTAAAAACTAGCATCTTCTTTATAATTTATTTATTTATTCATTTAAATATTAAAAATATAGAAAATTTCTAAAAAATATAGATAATTTTATAAAAATTCAAAAAAATATAAACAGAAAATTAAATATTTTGATTAAATAAAATGTTAAATTTTTTAAAAATAAAAAGTTTCAAAAATGAATTTTAATTTAAAAAGGTAAAATATTAAAAAAGTAAATTTAATATTTTTAAAAAATCCTAAAAAATTTATAAAAATTTGAAATATTAATATTTTAAAAAATAATATTTGATTTTAAGAAACTTAAAAATATGATTTTTTAAAAATTACAATATTTTAAAATATTAAATTTAATATCTAAATATGAAAAAAGTTTGAAATACTATTTTATTTAAAATTTTTAAAATTTAATTTTTTAAAAAATAAAAAATATTATTTTTATTCGTAATTGAACTAACATTATTAAATTCAACTTGTATAAAGACTAAAATTTTATGAAATTATATTAAAATGACTTAATTCTAAATTTTGTGTGAGTATAATGAGCATTTGTATAATTTAATAATTGATTTCTTTTTTTATTGGGTTTATATTTCATACACTGACTATGCATAAACCTTATACACTATCATTAACCCATAAGTTGCTACATATCAATAAATAAATTTGAAAGTTAAGAAATGTTGAAAAATAAATTGCAGTTAACTTTTATTATTTACATTTTATGACTTTTGATTTTTTAAAATTTGCTCATTAATGATGTGGTTACATGTGGTTTAATAACAATATATAAAGTTTATATACTATCAGGTAATGTTTGGTATCATTTTCAAAATCATCACAGTAATCTAATTACCATAATGATAAGATCATTAAGGTAATTTGATTATCAGTGATCTTAAATTATCATGCTTGATACTATATTATAAACCACTAGTGCTTTTAAATCATTGTGTTTTGATATTATATGAAAAAAAAATTATATAGTACAAAATATCCAAAATTACCTTGTAAAAGATAAAATATTTAGTATTTATTAAATTAACACTTTACAAAATAGTTAAAGATTATTTTACAAAAATTTATAAATATAAATAAATTTTGATAAAAATAATTTCTAAAAAATTATTAAATAAATTCATTATCTTTTTTTAGTTAATATAAATTTATAATATAAAGTCTTTTTTTAGAATAAGTGTTAAAAAAATCGATTTTTTAAAAATTTTTAGTAATTCGCTTTTTAAGGTAATGTTAACTATATTTTTTATGGATAAAGTAGTTCGAAAATAATATTGAGAATTATTTTCATGGTAATAAAACTTTCCCATCTTTTAGGTTGGGAATCATATCACTCTCTAAGGATGTGATCTTATTGATAACTCTATAAAATAGAGTTATTTATACTTGTATTCAATGCTTAAACAAGTTACCTTTTTTTTTTGGTAAAATAAGCTTCTTTTTCTCTTTATGTTTTTAATTTGCTATTTTATAAGAAATCTTGAAGAAAAGATTGAATCTTGATGAATTTTGAAGAATCTCGATAGTTTGTTGATTAATCTTAGATGATTCTTGATACATTGGAATGAATCTTGGACTATTTTTTGTATGTTCTTGATGATTCTTGGAGTTCTTGAAAATCTTGGAGTGAAAGTGTGAAAATTATATAAGATTTACTTAGCTGAACCTATAGGAGTTAGAATTATTCAATTTAGATGAGATAGTTAGAAAATTCATGCAAGAATCAAGAAATGCATGTTCAGCTATGATTAAGGTCAGATTTGTAATTTTAAGTTGAATGCAAGTCCATGGTAGTTTATGTAGTGTGCACGCATGGGATTACTAATAAATGAGATGGCAACAAGTCTTTTCTCATTGGCCAAGAAAGATGACTTAGAGGCTTATATGGCATGATGACTTGATAATTCTATTCACATTAGAAAAGTCTCAATAGCCTTTGATTTTCCTACATTGCTTTGAATTCCTATTTCTATTTGGATTTCACTTATTCTTACTTAGGATAGAAGTTGTAGGATATGTATAGACTTCTAAAGAGGGGCTGGTAAGCACATGATATAAACTCAAAATTTATTTTTCTTTTCAATAAAAGACCTATTAAAGGCAAACTCTAAAATGTTTCCAATAAGGAGTAAGAATCAATTCAACTTGAAGGACACTTTTTAGAAGACTTTCATCTTTTAATTTTCAAAAAAGGTTAGTTGAACCTATCTTTTCAATTTGTAGTACTTAATTCTTCAAGAACTCTTCAAGAAAAATGCCAAGAAAGTCAACCACCACTTTCACTTATCTATTTAGTTCTTATATTCTTGATTCTATAAATAGCTAGCTAAGGTTAAAGGAAGAAGCATGGTTAGGGTAATAGCCCATTCTATAGTTTTATAGGGTCTACTTTCATTGTTTTCTTATTTTTTTCAAGTTTTTTGTTTTTAGTTTAAGGTTGAGGGTAATAAACCAATCATTGTTCTTTTAAGCTTTCTTGCATTGTTTTCTTAAGTTTTCAATTTAATTCAGTTTCTTTTAAGTTAATTTAATTTTTTACAAGTTTAATTTAATTTTCTAGGAATTTAAATTTTGTTTTGATTTAATTTAAGTTCAAGCTCTTTAATTTTTTATTCTTACTACTTATTTTAATTTGCTATTTTGATTTAATTCAAGTCTAGTTCATTTAATTCTAGTTTAGTTTTGCTCTAGCTTTTGTTTTGATTTAATTTAAGTTCAAGCTCTTTAATTTTTTATTCTTACTACTTATTTTAATTTGCTATTTTGATTTAATTCAAGTCTAGTTCATTTAATTCTAGTTTAGTTTTGCTCTAGCTTGATTTTAGGTTTTTCAAGTTAAATTTAGTTGTACAAGTTATCATTTCAAGTTATTAGATTAGGTTTAATGTTTATGCATGTTTTAAAGTTTAATTTGCTTAAGTTCAATTTTGTTATTTTGTTATTTAAATTGATTTACATTATTTATGTTATTGTATGTTAGTTAAGTTTAATTTGCATGTTCTTAAGTTTAATAAGTTTAATTTGCATTTAGTTTTGGTTAATTTAGTTAGTTACATTCTGTTTTGAGTGTAACCTATAACTTTGCATGTTTATTTGTTTAGTTAAGTTGATGTTTTAGTTATTGTATGTTAATTTCAGTTTAAGCTTGTTTAATTTAGTTTATTACACAAGTTAATTTTCTATTTTGATTAGTTAAGTAGTTTAATTTAGTTCTTACATATTAGCTTCAATTTGTTTGAATATAATTAGGGAATTATAATTTCTTTAATTAGTATTAACTTTATTTACAATCCTTGTGGGAACAACCTTTACTTATTGCTTGTACGATATATGTGCTTGTAGATTCTCAATTAAGTTTTTGGTGTCGTTGCGGGAGATTGGTGTAGTTTAATGCTAAAATCAACACTAAACATGCATAATTGTAGTTCAAACCTTTTTTTCGTTATTTTTTATTTTTTTTAATGTAGAATAGTATGGGATATCTTTTGAAGCAAAGGACCCATGGAGATTATGCCATCGCTCGAGTGGGTGACATCCAATCAAGCATTAGGAGGATAAAAATTAAAGTTGATAGCTTTAGGATCGATCCAGACATTATCCTAATGACGAAGTCAGTTAATTTGGAGGTTTGCCTAATGAAAACCCAAATGCATATATTGTCAACTTTTTGGAGATTTGTGATATATTCATATATGTTGGTGTTATTGATGATGCCATCCACCTTCAACTTTTTCCATTCTTACTTCAAGACAACGTAAAGAATTAGTTATAGTTACTTCCTCCAAATTCTATTACAACATAGGATGAATTAGCTCACAAGTTCTTAGTAAAGTTTTTCCCAACAGCAAAAATAATGAGAACAAAGAATGACATCATATCTTTTAGGCAATATGAGTCTGAATCTCTTAGTGAAACTTGAGAAAGATATAAAGGTTTTCTTTGAAGATGTCTTTACCATGGGTTACCAATGTAGTTTCAAGTACATGCTATCTACAATGGTTTGGTTAACTCAACTAGAACCATTGTTAATGCTATGCTGAAGGAGATTTAATAGGGAAGTCCATTGAGGAAGCTTATGAACTACCAGAAGTAATGGCTTTTGATAAGTATTAATGGTAGTATGAAAAATTTAACAGTGTTAGAACAAAAGCCATTAAAGTCCCTTTATTTTTTGTGAAATATGTGGAAGGAGCCATGTTAGTGAGAGATGTCTGATCAATTTGAAATACATTTCATATTTCAATTTTTACAATCCAAGTTGGGATGGTCATCACAATTCTTCTTGGAATAGTAATCAAGGGCTATCATTATTTCTTTTGGAGCTTATGCATTCAAGTGACTTTGTTTATCAAGCTCTAACTCAAGAGGAAAAGCCATATTTAGAAACAATATTTAATTTTATCATCCAAGATCACATGGCATTAAACTTAAACCTTGAGGATTAAGTGGGCCAAATTGCTAGAGCTATAATAACCTTCTTAATGAGACACTACCTAGTGATACTGAGTTTATTTTAATGAAAGAGGGTAAAAAAGATTTTGAAACAATCAGCAATCACCCATATGGAAGAAAAAGAAAATGTTGAAGAACCTACACCTCCTCAGTTTATTAATGAAGAAATTATGATAGAAAATTAAGAACAAATCTAAGAGGAAGAACCTTCACCACCTGAGCCTACTAAAAAGGAAATTATGGTTGAAAATCTTAAAAGTGAAGAAGATATTAAAAAGCTTACACCACTCGAGTTTATTGAAAAAAAGATTGTGGTAAATGAGAAGTCATGGAAGAAGAGCTTATTATGGAAGTTCAAATTCAAAAGATTAACAAACATTAGCAATTAGCATCTTTTAATATTTTAAACCATCTTGAAGGAAAGATTTTTGAGATAGTTTAAGCATAACTATAACTAATGCCAGTTGGAAGGTAAATCAAGTTTTAATTTTCAACTTTAAATACTTAGGACTAGTTTTATTATTTTGATTTTTATTAGGAATAAGTAATGCTTGGCGCATTTGTTTTGCTTTTGTAGGAATAAGCAATAAGGAACAAGGAAATTAAACTTATGTGATGCACATGAAGAATTCCTGCAATTCCAAATTCCATATTCAATCTTGGAGAATTAGGGGAGTATTCCTCTCCTTTTAGTGCTTTATTGATTAGTTTTTATACATTGAGGACAATGTGTCACTCAAGTTAGGGGAGAGAAATTTTATTTAAATTTTTTCAAAATTTTTCAAAATTTCTAATTTTGAACTTAAATTGCCATGGTTAGAATCATTATATTGCTTCCTTAGATTATTTTTTCATAATCCAATGATAGTTACCTTGATTGACTTTGATTATAGCTTATTAGAAAAGAATAAATGTAGTGAAAGCATAAGATGATTTTTGAAATTAGTTTTTGTTTAATTGTGATTTTTACTTTTTGAGCATTTAGTCTTGATCATTAAGATGTATGCATGTTTAGTTAAAACTTATGTAGATATAGGATTACATAGATATTTTAAAGTTATGTGCTTTTTTCTAGAATTTGCCTTAGCATTTCTTTAGGCAAAATCATCAACTACTCTTAACTAGGGATATGATTTAGGCCATCTTTAAATAGTTTGAGCCTTTCAAGTTAATCATATATATTTATCTTTAATCATCTATTTTAAGCCTATTGTATATCCTTTCTTTATTTTTAACCTACATGAATTAGCCACCCTTTGATTATTATATTTATCTTTCTACTTTACCCTATATGCATATAGATCAATCAAAATAATACGAGAGCTATGTTTTTTTGGGATGGAAGGGTGGAGTTTGAAAAGAAAGTAATATGCAAAATTTTGTTACAAACAAAGAAAAACAAAATTCAAAAAAAGAAAGAAAAAACAAGGCAGAAAACATGAAAACAACAAGTATACATGCAAATTAATAAGAAGTTGTTGTTTGAGAAGAAATGAAAGAAAAAGAAAGAATAAGTTTGGGGGTGTTACAATTTTTGAAAGCTTTTTCATAAAAAAAAAAATCTTAAGTAATGCATGTGTAGTGGTTATGAGCCTAAATTTTCTTCTATTATACCTTTAACCTTAACTTGATATTACAAGCTTAACAAAGACCTATTGATCTTTGGTTAAGTGTGGCTACATTAGTGGAGAGAGTATGAGAAAAGCAAATTTATGAAATTTATGCATGCTTTTAAGATTATGTGTTAATTGCATGTTTGCATAACTTTAATTGAATATTTTGCATTAATATGAAATAGATTATTCACACACACATGAAAATTTAAATTGAAATGGAGCTTATTCTTAAATAAATAAGGTGTTTAATCTACATTTATGATTTTCTTTAATTTGTATTCATTATGTAATAGATTATTCATTAATATGAATTTGTATTCATTAATATGAAATAGATTATTCACACACACATGAAAATTTAAATTGAAATGGAGCTTATTCTTAAATAAATAAGGTGTTTAATCTACATTTATGATTTTCTTTAATTTGTATTCATTATGTAGTTTTTTAGAAACTTATGATAATCAAATTATTGGGAACATATCTTATGATCTCTAGCCTATTATTTTCTACTCTAGCTTAGTTTTGTTTTGCTTGAGGACAAACAAATGTTTAAGTTTTAAGGTTTAATAACTCTATGAAATAGAGTTTTTTAAACTTGTATTCAATGCTTAAATGAGTTACTTTTGCTTTGTTTTTGGAAAAATAAGCTCCTTTTACTCCTAATGTGCTTGATTTATTGTTTTTTAGGAAATCTTGAAGAAAAGATTGAATCTTGATGAATTTTGAAGAATCTTGACAGTTTGTTGATCAATCTTGGATGATTCTTGATACATTGGAATGAATCTTTGACTATTTTTGATATGTTCTTGATGATTCTTAGAGTTCTTAAAAATCTTGGTGTGAAAGTGTGAAAATTGTACAAGATTTGCTTGGCTGAACCTATGGGAGTTATAATTATTCAATCTTGATGAGAAATTTACAAAAGTCATGCAAAAATCAAGAAATGCATGTTCAGCTATAATTAAGGTCATATTTGTAATTTCAAGTTAAATGCAAGTTCATGGTAGCTTATGTAATGAGCATACATGGGATTATTAATGGATGACATGGCATGAGAGATGATTTAGAGGCTTATGTGGCATGATAACTTAGCAATTCTATTCACATTGAAAAAATCCAAATAGCCATTGGTTTTCCTACATTGACTTGGAATTCATATTTCTATTTGGATTTCATTTATTCCTACTAAGGGTAAGAGTTACATGAATATATATAGATTTCTAAAGAAAGGCTAGCAAGCACATGATATAAACTCAAAATTTATTTTTCTTTTCAAAAAGAAACCTATTGAAGGCAAACTCTAAGAAGGAACAAGATTTAGTCCAACTTGAATAACACTTTCTAGAAGACTTTCATATTTTGATTTTCAAGAAGGGTTAGTTGGACCTATCTTTTCAATTTATAGTGACCTAATTCTTCAAGAACTCTTCAAGAAAAATACCAAGAAAGCTAGCCACCACTTTTACTTATCTGTTCAAGGCTTCTTGTATTCTTGATTTTATAAATAGCTAGCTTAAGTTAGAGGAAGAAGCATGGTTGGGGTGACAGCCTATCCTATAACTTTTTAGGGTTTACTTTCATTGTTTTCTTATTCTTTCAAGTTTTTTTTTTCTTTTTTTAGTTTAAGACTTAGGGTGATAGATTAGTCATTGTTCTTTTAAGCTTTCTTACATTGTTTTCTTAAGTTTTCAATTCAATTCAATTTCTTTCAAGTTAATTTAATTTTTTGCAAGTTTAATTTAAGTTCTCTAGCAATTTAAATTTTGTTTTGATTTAATTTAAATTCAAAGTCTTTAATTTTTTATTCTTTCTATTTACTTTAGTTTGTTGTTTTGATTTAATTCAAATTCAGTTTATGCAATTTTAGTTTAGTTATGCTCTAGTTTGATTTAAGGTTTCTCAAGTTAAATTTAGTTGCACAAGTTATGATTTTAAGTTATTAGATTAGGTTTAATGTTTATGCATGTTTTAAAGTTTAATTTGCTTAAGTTCAATTCTGTTAGTTGTGATTTAAATTGATTTACATTGTTTATGTTATTGCATATTAGTTAAGTTTAATTTGCATGTTCTTAAGTTTAATAAGTTCAATTTGCATTCAGTTTTGGTAAATTTAGTTAGTTACATTCTATTTTGAGTTTAATCTATATCTTTGCATGTTTATTTGTTTAATTAAGTTGTTGTTTTAGTTATTGCATGTTAATTTTAATTTAAGCTTGTTTAATTTAGTTTATTGCATAAGTTAATTTTGTGTTTTGATTAGTTAAGTAATTGAATTTAATTCTTGCATATTAACTTCAATTTGTCTTAATATAATTAGGGTGTTATGGCTTCGATGCTTAATATTAGCTTTATTTACGATTCTCGTGGGGATAATATTTATTTACTATTTATATGATCTATACTTACAAATTCTTAATCACTTATCACTCTAGTGATTTAAAATAACTGCAATGTAGGATTTTTATATTGCTATGAAATAAGATAGTGTAAGTATTGAGTGCAGATCACTATGATTTTTAAACAGATTATCCTATACCAAACACTCTCTTAGTGTATGAATTATAAACCATTTTTTATTATTTCTTTTTGAGAAATTATCAAATACACTGACAATGAAGTTTTTAAATCTCTTAATCTATATTTAAAAAATAAAAAATTAATTTAAAAAAAGTAAAATATATGTCACCATATTAATTCATTTGTAGAGTTAAAAAAAACACTCAACTATCAATGTATCAAATAATTTTCTTTTCTTTTTTGGTTCATTTTGTCTTCCAAATTCAATAAATAATTCGAAAAGATTAAGGACCTCCATAATTAATTTTTAACAAACATTTGGATGTTAGCTGAATGGTCAGAAAGATTATCATTTTTAAGAGAAAGTGTTTGAGCTTTGGGTTAGTAAGAAAATTACAAATCAAAGGATTGATTGAAATAGACACATTATGCTAGCATATATTCTTTCCATTCAAATCATGCTATATAATCACTTCATTGAAAAATATTAATTATTTATTACACATTACATGTAATAATTAAATGGTAAATATTAATTTTAATAAAAAATAATTAATTTTTTCAATAATATAATTATATAACATGATTTAAATAAAAAGATATATACTAAGATGATGTAAAGGTTTCATATGTATTCCATTTTTATAAGTTACTGTCAACGTTTTTGTATCAAAGACAACTAAAAAGATGTAGTAGTGAACGATATTAATTAGGAACAACCTTCTTTCCTTAACATCACTGTGAATGCAATAAAGTACTATTGCCAACTGAACATTAATTCGGATTGCATGTATATTAAAAGATTCTTGAACGTTGCGGTTTGAGAAAATTTAAACATATAATATTTTATGTAAAAAAATAAAATTAAACATAAATTAAAATTTTCGAAAAGGTGTTGTCAATTGGATTGAGTTAGCAAAATCAAGCCATACAGAAAATACATGGGAGTACATGAATATGGTGATGAGGTGAGCCCCCAACGACGTTCAATCATATAGACTTGACCACTCGATCCCTTTGTTTTTTATAATTGGTCAAAAGTTCTGTTTCCAAGGGAGACAAGAATTAGTGTGAGTTTCTGATGTGTGGACCAGACCGAGATTAAGATTAATGGTAATGGTTAGATTTTGATTCTGATTGAAAAACGCAAGAAAAGGAATATGATGGAGATTGCTTCTCATGCTTTGCACTTGACCAGTTTCGGAGCTTGTCAGTTGTCAATAGCACTCTAGCTAGTTGATTCTGCTGTTTTCATGCCGACCCCAATAATTCTGATCCAACCAAAGAAGCCCAAAAAGCTACCAAATGAAACTTCTTTTTTTTTTTTTTTGCTTGTACCCTTTTTTATTTAATTATGAACGCATTAATTTGAGTCATTTTCAAGCTTTTAGCAAAGCCCAATTAATTTATTATAATACTGCTTTTCAGCTACATGCAAGAATGAGGATTGTGCATATTAAAGAAAAGTGTTGCTTGTGGGTTTTTATTTTTTTTTAATTTGACTGTAAATCTTTGAAGTAGAATGAGTATTATGTTTCTTTGGATTTTTTTTTTTTTGTGTAAATTTGATTAGTTGTTTTTTCAGGATGTGCTTTCTTTGTGAGATAAATTAAAATGCAATTTTTGACAAAATTTTTTTCTTTCTTGTCTAATTCAAGATCATTTTTGGCATATTAAAAAATCTTTACAATCAATATCGTTTGGCTTAAAAATTTGCAGAGTGTTTTGAATCTTTTTAAGTTTTTGTTAGGGATATTTTAGTATAGAAAAAGTAAAATGAATTTTTTCCTCTAAAATATAGTCAGTTCAAGAGTGGGGCATTCTAGTTATTTCAATCAACTTGATGTGTTAGGCCAATATGAAATCTCGAGAGTCACATCAGCTTGATCATCTCAATAACATATTTGCTAACACATAAGAGTGTTGACTTGTCATCCTTTAAGTGGACCATTAACTGCTAACTCAGCTTGAGTCTATGTGGTTAGCCCTAGTCCCTCTATGGTCACCTAAGCCCAAGATCACTATCACACAGGTATAAATAGCCCCATTCAAGTACTTTCAAACTAACTGAAAACTCTTAACTTTCAAACATATATTTCTCTTTATTTTTCTTCTCACTCATTAACCGAATACTAACTTGAGTGTCAGAGTACAAATATTGAGAAAACTCCCGACCTTTATCATTGACTGATTTTTCTTTCTTGTATTTTCAGGGTTTTACCCATTGTGGACAGCTTGTCACAAACATTTTGGTGTGCCAAGTAGGGGGCTATTCTCATTTAGTCGAACTAAAATGTCACCCAGAAAAAAAGCAGTTAAAGAAAGAGAAATTCCTGCCATTGTCTAATACCCAACTCAACTAGCCAAACCCAAACCGACCTACGTCAGCAGTCCCAACTGTGGAATAATTCGATGCATTAACTTAGCAACTTTAATCCCTTAAAGAAATGATACAAAACTTGATCCCACCATAAACGTTAAAAGCACTAATAACTCCAAGAATCCATTGACACAAAAATTACCAACCTATGATGACATTGCTACCTCATTGGCATTAAACGAGGATGAAACACCGATGACCCACTACCCTACAAACACCCCAACATAGGCCACCACCCAAAAGTCCAAACAAGCCACCTCGAAACCACAGTTTATGGAGAAAGTGTTAAAAAGTAAAACCTCTACCTTTGATGACAAGATGAGATTCTTGAAAACTTCCCTATTCACCAAGAAGATAGATCAAGCGCTACCACCTAAGGGATTTAAAACTCATAAAAGCACATCAGATCTCTTTGATCACCTCGACCTTTACCACATTAACATGATGATGCAAGGAGTAATGAGCCCTTCATGTGCAAAGGACTTGCCACAACATTTAAGGGGGTAGCTTAGTCCTAGTATAACAACCTCAAGCCAAGGCCAATCACCAAATCAAACAGCTTAGCCACTCTTTTCTATCACGTTTTGTCAATAGTCAACGAACAAAAAAAATGATATTTAACCTAATGTTCATCTACCAGGGAAAAAATGAATCTTTGAAAAAAATACATAACACATTTTAATGCTGAGGCTCTTCAGGTGAAAAACTTGGAACAAGCAGCTACTATGGTCGCCTTGACAAGTTGATTAAACGACTAACAATACCATTTCAAGTTCACCCTTTCTTTAGAGCTACCAAAGACTCTAGTCGATGTGTTACTCATTGTTGAGAAATATATCAATGCTGAAGCTACAATGAAAAATAACTAAAGTGAGAGAGGCTTCTCCCCCTTCCTTAGCTCGTGAAATCTATAATTCCTTAAGATAAAAAAATCCAAAGGGTAACATAGGGCAAGAAACCTAAATAGATAACACCATGACTACACTACACTAAATACCACAGGAAAAAGGATTATGATGAAAATTAAAAATGACCTCAACCTTAGATGACCTAAGCCACTGAGGCAAAATAGTAAAAAAGATTAAACCAAAAGATACACCTTTCACAGAGACTACGACCATAATACCGAGGACTGCATTGACCTAATTAATTAAATAAAGAATTTACTTAGAAGAGGTTGGCTAAACAAGTTTATCGATAAAAAAAAATACAGGGACAAGGGAGAATGGATTTTAAAAATGGGACCATGGAGAACAGATAAAGAGAAACTAGGATGAGAGAAAAAACATAAGGTAATTGAGGTGGTGATGATTGTGGGCACGATCAGAAGGATAAATAAGGAAATAATATTGACAACAGACCTATTGTGAGAATCATCAATGTGACTACTAAAGGGACTTCAACATTGGTTAAGAAAAAGTTTGATCAAGGGACAATCATGGCCATTAGTGCCCTTAGCCTAAAAATAAAAAAGTTGGAATGATGAGCCAATCTTATTCAACTTAGAGGATTGGATAAGATCTAGTTCCTACATGATGATGCCATTGTCATTCAAGTCGTGGTCTATAACCATGTGGTAAGAAAGATTTTATTTGACAGCGGGAGTTTGACCAATGTCTTGTATTACTTAACCACGCTAAGGATTGCATAATCAAAGAGATGTTGAAGCCATTTACCACCACTTTGATTGGCTTTGGGAATGAACATGTGTTAGCAAAATAAACAATTAAACTTTCTATCACATTGGGCACTGAACTGAGGAGTGTCACATTGCTTATAAAATTTATGGTGGTAAAAGTCCCCTCAACATACAACATAATTTGGGATGACCAAGTTAGTATGTTATAAGAATGTTGGCTCAGCTCTTCATTTTAAAATCAAGATTCTTACTCCTAACGGGGTTGGAAAGGTTTAAGAAAGCCAGTCCACAGCAAGGTAATATTATGTTACGACCATTAACGGTAGGATTGGGAAATAGACTAATAATTCAACCAATGACAAAAAGTCCAAAGATAGAGAAAAACCAAAGGTTAGGGTCAAGGAAATCGAAGAAACAAAAGAAAACAACTAGGATAAAAGGATCAACCAAACTGAAATGAAACGAAAAATGCTTTCTTAAAAGCAAATACCAAGCTCTTAAGCTTACTAATTTTAAATATTTTTTGAAAGATTTTTTGATGCCATGCTCTAACATTGACACATGTCATTTGAACCAAGCTCTTAAGCCAATCTCATAAATACAAACAACTATATTTACTAAATTGTTCAATTCATTTCTATATGAATGCATTATTCTACTAAACTAATGAATTAATTACATCAACACTCACATCAGGATTCATCATTCCTATAGGAAATAGGCTCAAAAATGATATTAGCCAATCAAAACCAGTAGAATATCTTGTACTTATGCCATTATTTGAAAATAAATAGATAAATGTATACAAATAGAGGCCAGGCCCAACCACAAAGAATGACTATTACGGCTATTAACAAACAATGCCAACCTATTTGCATGGACCCTATTAGATATGCTAAAGATTGATCCCATGATAATGGTTCACATGCTGTATATTGACCTAAACATGAAACTAGTTTAGCAAAAAAAAATGGAGCTTTGCCCTTGAAAAGCAAAAAGCTATTGAGAAAAAGGTTTGCAAGTTACTGAAAGTTGGCTTTGTCAGGGAAACATATTATTTTGAATAGATAGCCAACATTGTCATGGTGAAAAAGCATAATGAAAAGTGAAAATGTGCATTGACTTCACCGACCTCAATAGAGCCTACTAAAGGATAGCTGTTTTTTTTCAAGCATAGATCGACTAGTAGATGATAACATCGAGAATGGTTCACTTAGCTTCATGGATGCATACTTGGGCTATAATCAAATTAAAATATTGAAAAAAGATGAAAAGAAGACTACCATTGTGATTGAGAAAGGCCTGCACTATTACAAGGTGATGCCATTTGGCTTGAAAAATACAATGAAAGCCTACCAAAGGCTAGTTAATAAAAATTTTAAAGACTAGATCAATTGTAATGTCGAAGTGTATGTTGACGACATAATTATAAAAAGTAACTGTTTGGCCAAGTAGTTGAAAGATATAGATGAGACCTTCAATACACTCAAAAAGTATAACATTAAGCTCAACTCGATCAAATGTACCTTTGGTGTCATGTTCGGCAAGTTCTTTAAGTACATGATTAATTAAAAGGGGATAGAGGCAAACTACGAAAAGCTTCAAGCCATTTCATATATAAAAGTGCCAACTTAAGTAAAAATGGTGTAAAGGCTAATATGAAGATTTGCAACATGAGTAGATAAATGTTGAGGTTTACAGATCAATGCTTACCATTTTTCAAGATATTTAAAAATATCTCTAACTTCAGATAGACATCTCAATGTCAAAAAGCCTTTGAAGAGCTTAATGAGTTTCTTTTCTTTTCTTTTATACTATCGAAACCAAGGCTTGATGAGGTGTTATACTTTTACATTGCAGCTACAAACCAGGCTATCAACTCGACTCTAGTCCAAGAAAAAGGTGAAAATAAAAGGCTAGTATATTTCATGAACAAAGTATTGACTAGGGCAGAGCTTAATTATCAGAAAATGAAGAAGCCAACCTACGTTGTTATCACCTTGGCTAAAAAGTTTAGACCATACTTCAAATCCCACATATGAACATTGATTAACTAGCCACTCAGACAAATCTTACAAATGTGTGAGCTAAAGGGCAGACTGATAAAATGGATGGTCAAACTTGGTGAGTATAACCAACACATATTACCCAAGTTGACTTTAAAGTGTAAGTGTCATAGGCCGAGACTCCAGCTTCAAGTTTATGCAGCTCTTATGCTTGAGAATTGACTCGTTCAGGCCCAAGATCAACCTAACACTCGAATCAATGCTCAAGCAGTCAATACTCTAAAGCCATTCACCTAAGTTGCTAAAACAAACCTGCACAAAATGTTTGAGGAAAGGCTCAACAGAACCAATAGAGATAAAATGAGTAAACTTGTATTCACTCAAGTTGCAGTGTACATCATGGGGGTGGGAAAAGTCTCTATTTATAGTTGAGTCCCCCTTATATATATTGATGCCAGGAATTGATGTTTGAGATGTGAAGATTAACTGCAAACAAAAAAACTCACAAAGAAGACAACTCACAAGAATTTAAATAATGATAGAATATGATTATTGGATTAAAAGTGATAAAAGTTCACTACCAAAACTAGAAATTAAGGGATACAGAAACACCACATTAAGAATTCTAACCAAAGATATAGAAAAATAGAAGTTCACCACTCTAGAAAATCTACCTAAAAGATACAAAACTTGAAGAACAATCTAAAAAATTTCTTAAAGATAAAGAAAACTTTATTTTGTCTTTTACCAAATAATAATAAAAAATATATAGGCTAGAAACATCTCTCCAAGCATGGGAACTTTCATATTACATTGCTAAAATTGTGCCTAAAATCAAAAGATTTGCATGTGAATCCATTTATTCTTATAGATTACATAATAATGAATCTGATCATAATCTCATCTGTATTCATGCTCTTCTTTTTCAACTAGTGTGAACATAATATTTCTATTTCAACCTACCTTATTTCTGTATTTATTTAATGGATTTAGACCAATAATAAGCCTATCTTATTTTTGGATAAGTCTTTTTTAGTCTTAGCCCAAGTTGTAAGATGTCTTGACACTTCGATGTTATTATCTTTTAGTTAGAAAAGACTTGTCCTTAAGTCTGAATTAGTCTTCTCACCACAGTAGGGTGATAAATCAGTAACATTGAAAGTGAAAGATACTCCATAAGTGTTAGAAAGCTCTATCTTATAGGCATTCTTCCTAATGCATTGTGAAATTTAAAATGGGCCATCTATCTTAGACTATAGCTTACCAAACTTCTCTTATGGAAACTTTTCCTTATGTAAGTAATCCCACACCAAATTATGTTATTTGAACTTTACATGTCTTCGATGCATGATTATTACCCTTTTATATTTCTCATTTTTTTAAAAAATTTATTCTAAACCTATTCATGAAATATTTTGATACTCTTGGCTCTTTCTTTTACGTCTTCATCAAAATATTAGTTAGTATAAAGTTGAGTTAAATCCAAAAGACATTATATTATTAAAAAGAATAATTTCAAAAGGGTTGCTACCAATGATTTAACTTGGTGAATGGTTGTAGGCAAACTTCACTTATAGTAAAATAAGTTTCCATTATTTTTGTTTCTTTTCCATATAACTCCTCAAGAAAATATCCAAGCTGTGATTGATAGCTTCAGCTACTCATTATTTTAGAAATGATGACAAGGACTGTAATTAAGACCAGTAATAAGCTTCCTTCAAAGGGTGTACCAAAAATGACTTAAGAACTTGAAATCTTGATTGAGCACCCTAGAATTTGGAATATCATGTAAAGATGCTAGTGTTGGCCAATTTAAAATTACCTCAACCTTGCTGAGATCCATCTTTATTCCTTCTCTTGGCACCACATACCTTAGAAACGTAAGGCTAGAAGTAAAGAAATTGTACTTTTTAAGGTTAGCATATAATTTTTATTCTTTCAATATGCAAAATAATGGTGTAGATGATTCAAATGTTACTCCCCATCTTTGCTATACACCAGAATATCATCAAGATATACTACTATATATTTGCCAATATAAGGTTTAAGGATATGATTCATAAATCTCATGAAAGTACTAAGAGCATTGGATAAATCAAAAGGCATTACCATCCATTCATAGAGACCAGCTTTTGTCTTGAAGGTTGTTTTCCACTCATCTCTAAGCCTCATTCTAATTTGATGATAACCACTACGTAGGTCTATCTTGGAGAAAATAATTGCTTCATGTAGTTAGTCTAGCAAGTCATCTAAACAAGGAATAAGAAAGCGATAGTCAACTATGATTTTGTTGATTATCCTACTATCCACACACATGCACCATGATTCATCCTTCTTAGGCACCAAAAAGGTTGGGACTGCATAAAGGCTCATGCGTTCATGCACCATTCCTTTTCTCACTAATTCATCAACTTGGCATTGCAACTTTGCATGCTCATTAGGACTTATCTTATAGGCTACCTTATTAGGTAGAACAACTCCTAGGATAAGGAATGTGTAGTGTTAAATGTCCCTTATTGGTGGTAGACCACCTGGTAACTCCTCCTAAATAATATCTTGAAATTCTGTCAATAATGATTGTATCAATGTAGAGGGCTCCTCACTATCTTTATTCTCTTCAATCAACATCAATGCATCCATAGTATCGCCCATCTTAATTTTTTTTTTTTGTAATTGACCTTGGTAGACAAGTTGCTTCCTTCTCTTTTGGTTGGTTTGCACATCATCATGGGCTTGGTAGGGCCTAGGATAATTTTGTATCCATCCTTCACAAATGTGTAAGTGTTGTAGTAACCATCATAAAGAACCTTCTTATCATAAAGCCAAGGTCTTTCAAGTAGTAAATGGCAATCATCCATTGGAGCTACATCACACCATACTTCATCAGTGTAATTCTTTCCTATGGAAAAAGGAATCAAACACCTCTTAATAATATTGATTTCATTCTCTTTCTGCAACCAAAATAACATATATGGTTAAGGGTAATCCATTGCCTTGAGGCCTAATTTTTCCACTCTAAAGGTAGAAACAATGTTTTCAAAGCTTTCACTATCAGTTATAACATCACATACTTTTTTATACGCAGTACACTGAGTGTGGAACATGTTTTTACGCAACTAATCTTCTTCCTTAGTAGTTGCAATACTCAAGCTGCATTATATGACTAAGGATGCTCCACAATTGCCATAGGTTACCTCTTCCTCCTCTTTAAGGTTTTGATCCTCTTCATTTTTCTCTAAGTATTCCTTTACTAGAGCCATAATTTTTTTGTTTAGGCACTTTGAGGTAATGTGTCCAAGTCTTTGACATTTAAAACACCTTTAGGTTTGTGCACTAGACTGAGGCTTGCTTGTTAAGGTTTCATCTTTATTTTGGGGCTGCTTTGGAATGGGCTTAGTAGTAACAACAATCTTGGATGAGCTACTTTTATTGATATAGCTTTTTTAATACCTAAATCTCAAGTTGCTACCACAGGCCTCTTTTTTTTTGTCTCTCCACCTTAAAGGCGAGCTTACATACATCATTGAAAGTCTAATAAGGTTGTAGTTACACCATATTAGCTATCTTAATATTTAATCTTCTAAGATACTGAGTAATAGTTTGCTCTTCCTATTTCACCAATTAGCATTTTAACATAAAATAGTCAAACTTAACCGTATACTCATCCACTAAGAGATCTCTTTGCTTCAAGTTATAAAGCCTGAGGAAGACATCTTGTCAAAAGTTGTCTGAGGGATACTTTCTCTTCAACTCTCTTTACATTTTCTCCCAAGTTATAATTTTTCTCTTGCCTTCTCTTTCCCTTTGTTTCTTTAGATTTTTCCACCAAAATGATGCATGTTTTCTAAGTTTGATGGCCACTAGCTTTACCTTACGATGTTCAGGGCATCATGGTATTCAAATATACGTTTTACTGTGTGTAGCCAATCTAAAAATTTTTTAGGTTACATCTTTCCTTCAAACTTAGGATCCTTTATCTTCGGATTGAATATACTAGGTTAAAGTTAGTTTCTGTGTAAATAATCTCTGACTTGCCATAGGTGAGATAGGATACTATTATCAGAATCGTTGTTGTTTCCAAGTTATAAATTGGTTTCATTTCTCTTTCATCTTTTTTATTCATTCTTCATTGCCTCTTTATCTCTTATCTCTCTTCTTATATATGCAGTTGATGTTATAGTTGAAGGATCTATTACCATATCTCCTCTATGAGGGCATCTTTTGGTTTAATATTGGTAGTTGCTACAATATTGGTGTTGGCTTCAACCTCTTCTGCTGATGCTTGACGACGATAACCTACCATAGCTCTAATATCAATTTGATGCTAAAAATTAATGGTTAAGATATTGAAAAGCAACAGCAAATAAAAAAATAAAAAAAAAGATAACTCATAAGAATTTGAATAATAGCAGAATATGATTATTGGATTAAAAAGGATAAAAGTCCACTACAAAAACTAGAAACTAAGGGATACAGAAACACTACCTTAAGAATTGTAAATAAGGGTACAGAACAATAGAAGTTCACCATTCTAAAAAATCTACCTAAGAGATACAAAACTTGAAGAATAATCTAAAAGATTGCTTAAAGATAAAGAAAACTCTATTTTACTTTTTACCAAAGAATAATATAAAAATATAGGCTAGGAACATCCCTCAAAGCATGAAAATTTTAGATTGCATTGCTAGAATTGTGCCTAAAATCAAGGGATTTGTATGTGAACCCATTTACTCCTCTAGATTACATAATAATAAATTTAACCATAATCTCATTCGTATTTATGCTTTTCTTTTTCAACTAGTGTGAACACAATCTTCCTATTTCAGCTCACCTTATTTTTGTATTTATTTAGTGGATTTGGACCAATGATAGGCTTATTTTATTTTTGGATAAATCCTCTTTAGTCTCAGCCCAAGTTGTAAGATGTCTTGACATTCTAGTGTCATATATGGTTGAGATTAATCCTATCTTATGGCTCATAAAAAGTCCAAAGATTACAAGAGATTACAATGGAGAGTTCAAAACTACAAGGACTTTATCATAAAGGAGTTTGAACCAAATAGGATTCTTCTTTCAATAGTGCCCATGTTTAGCCCTTTCCTAGGCCTACACCTAGATCTATTCTACACATGTCTAGGCTCGCACCTATGCCTGTGCTTAGGTGTATCTAAAAGCTATAGAACTAGATCCCCTAGCCTATGTTTTTCAAGCCCATTTTAGCTCACGTACACTTTTTTTGAGTCATTGTCTTGCCCCTAAGACCTTCGTTGAACCTTTAGGCCTATTCTTTCTTACACTCTAACTCAATGTCACTTGACTTAGAACTACTTCCTGTTTCAAAGAGAACCATGGGCCTGGTTCTTCCTACAAACCTTGACAATCTCCCCCACTCATTCTAGCAATGCCCTCATTGTTAAAGGGATGTTACACTAGAACTACATGCGTCTGTACATATCAGCTCCATTTCTTACCCTGCAAACCATTTTTTTATGTTTCATTCTCATACTTAAACAAGTACTTTGCTAGTCTCTACTACTCTTGATCTGAATATCATCAACATTATGCTATATTAGTCATTTTTGCCTACGCTACTGATGTTTCTTTCACTTTTTCTGAGTTACCCGCTGTAAACTCTTTTTGGAAGGATATGGCTATACCCTGAGACTTATGTTGTGGCATTCTGCTATCGTTTTCCCTTCAGCTCTTAAAGAGGTCCCAACATGTCGATAGAATCGAATAGCACTGAGCTTTATCATTTTGGGCTCTTTTAAGTGTTGTTCATCACCACTACTACTCTTGTATTCAAACAACTCTTTTGCTCGACTAATGGTTGAAAGTTTCACATGCTTCGAGCACTCTCTAACCCTACTTGGACCAGCACACAAAAAGTAATTCAAGAGTTTTCACTTTCTACCCCTGTTCAAGGTGGCTCTATCAGTCTTGGCCTTTCAAAATCTAGGCTTGTCCATAGCTCCTTCCTTGGATAAAGAACTGCCACCTATGTCCCTCCCACTTTTGTCTTTACTCTTAGGTTTTGGAGACTTGGTGCATTCAACCTAAGTCATTGATTCTGCAAAAACATTGACCTAACTCGACTTTTGCATGCCTTTTTGTTACAGCTTGGTCTTTACATACGACTTCAAACCATCCATAAAACCCTTAGGCACCTCCACCCTAGGTTTTAAGCCCACACCAGCAATTATGGTAACTTTTAACACGGCATGATCAACCATGAGTCTTTGTAGCTCTTTTTGTTAGGTTGTCATTATAGCCCCTAATGCCTCATTCTGCTATGTGAGCATATTTATTACCTCATTTAATGATCTTTGTTGTCCTCGAACATGTCCATTAAGTCAGTCACAGCCACTTCGTACTTCTATAGTCAATGTTTAGGGACATCATCATATAACTAGAACTAACCTTAAATCATTTGAAATCTCATAATGACTTTAAAAGCTTGAAAAGTATGAATGACCTCTTCATAAAACTTATTGAGACAAATAAACATTTTGTGTATCCATTGGTATATTTACTTGTTAAATTAGCTTCGGTATACCAGTTTATATTGCATCAATTGAAGAGCTTTTTCTACTATGAAAATTGTGAAGAACTGTTTATGCAACCAAATAGGAGATTCTTAGATGAATGATTGTTTGGTTACATATATAGAGAAAGATATATTTTGTAATATCAATAATGAAAAGATTTTACAATGATTTCAAACTATGAAAACTTCTAGAGAACAATTGTAATATGTTATTTTTATATTTACATAAAATAGTTTGTTATACATTTTAGTTAACTTATATATTCGGTATTCTATATATATTTTTACCCCCACTAAGTATAAATCTTGGATCCATCCCTGTTTTGTAGGAAGTTGGAGTTGAGCAAGCCCTTAATATGAAATGACATATATTTTGAGTTAATATCCTACACCCTAAACCAAACCCAATTCTAACCTTGAGTTGGTTCATGTCTTTTACTAAAATAAATGAAAATTTAACCTATGCAATGACAACTTGTAAAATTTTTAATTCTATAAGAAAAGTTAAAGAGTTTATATGTGTCTTATTAAAATATTTTTACTTATATTAATTAATTATTAAATGAATATATGCTAATCTTTTAATTTTATTTGTAAAATTTAAAAACTCTACTAGTGATATATATACATATATATAAAATAAAGGTTAATATCATGAAGAACTATTAAACTATAATGAAATATTTAATATAGTACTTGAACTTCAATGATTTTTAATGTAGTGCCTGAACTATGAACTTGTTAGTTAATGTGGTACTTATGTTAATATTATTAGCTTTAAATAATGACATATAACTAACAAATATCCCTCTAAGTACCATATTATAAGAGATTCATAGGTCAAACACCACATTAAAGATTTCTAACATTCAAGTACCATATTGAATATTTCATTATATTTCAAAGATTATTTGTATTATTCGTCACATGATGCTAAAAAATAATCCTAAGTCAAAACTTGAAAGCTAACCTATTTAGATCCTAAATCTTATTTTCCATAAAAGCCAGCAGCTTAGAAATGATTGTCACTATGGATAGATGAGGGAATTGAACTCTACAAATAATTGATCGAAAAATGTAATAGTGATAGAGAACTCGGATAACATCTTGTCCTTTAAAGATTTAATGCTTGAATTTGAGCCTTATGGGACTCTAATTCTATTAAAACTTAATAGAATGTTGGATGTGGTAGAGCTTGGAATAGGCCTGTTTTATACTTTCTAAGTAAGGAAGATTTGAGAGACTTCAAGGATTGTTGGCTAGACATAGTAAAGGTGGTGAAAGTTAGATTATTCAAAGAAACTTTCTCCTTAAGAATGAAAAACAAGGTCTTTGGGAGAAACCATTATAAGCAAAACATGAAGGCCAGATTTAGAGTAGCCGAATAAACAAGCCTACTAGTATGTTTAATTTGATTGATCCTAAAGAATTACCATTAAATCTTAGAGTAGGTTTCTTCTACACTCTTTGATTAGCGGAGAATTGAAATTCTCTAAAAATTGGGGCTAGCATATACTAGAGGGCAATGAAGGTTGGACTCTCTAAAATAAATTCTAACTAGAAATAAAGACATTGTGAGCAAAACATAAGGATTAGAAATAGACATGGTATTCAAAAAAGACAAGTAAATAAGGTACAAATAGCAAATCAAATCGAAACCATTAGGTTTTAACCCAACCCAACCCAATAGGGTTGGGTTTTTTCTTTTAAAAAAAAAATAATTTAGGGTCGGGTCGGTCTTTGTTTTGTTTAAGCTTCGAAGTCAGTTTGGAGGTGAGTTCATATAAAACCCGTCTTGACCCTACTCGGGATATTTACCAAAATACTCTTGTACATATATACATAAATATATGTAATTCTTTTAAGGTTTCCCATTTCTTTCTACCTCCAAGTCTAACCCCGACCTCCTCAAGTCTGAACTCTTCAAAAAAAATTTTCATTTATCCACCCAACCCATGAGCTTTCATCCTAATGGCTTTATCCATCCATTCCTTCCCAACAACTTTGTCATCATTTGTTCTCTCCATCTATTTAAATCTCTCAAATCTGTAAAAAAAAATTGGAAATGAATAGCTTTATTGGCCTAGTGGGTTGCATCTATCCACCCAACAGCTTTCTTACTAAAAGCTTCATCTAAAAGAAAAAGGTCACCATTCACCAAAGGCTTCATTCATTCACAATTAGTCCTTCTCTGTTTCTTTCTCATAGATTTTTTTCTTTTTTAATGTTCTTTGTTAAGCATTTAAAGTGTTTGATTGTTTCTCTTAATGAATTGTAACATTTTGTTTCTCATAAAATTTAGGTGCTAATTGTTACATTTTTTTTTTGTTAGCATAAATAGTTAAATACCCATCTTTGTTTTGCTGTTTGATTATTTGCCTATGTTGTCCTTTTTGGTTGTTTGCTTATGTTGTCTATTTTGGTTTTGGTTTTAGTAGCTTTGATGGTCTATAACAATTGACTGGTAGTGTATGTGCTTTCAACAAAAAAAACACTATGAAAAATTGAAAACCACCATTTGAAATCGAAAACCATTAAGTTCTAACAAGTTTCATTCTAAACTTGAAATTTGTAAAGGTTAATAATTTGTTCATTGTTTGTTATGATATGATAAATGCTATTAGTGTTGATCAATGAGAAGCAAGAGCAATATAAATTGGCATCTAAAAGCTTTCACCCATGTGTTTCACCAAATGGCCTAAATCTTGTTAGTTTGTAAATATGTTTCATTCTTGTGTTAAATGCTTCTTTATACCTAGTATCATTTGAGGTTAAGCTTGAATGGGAACATTGAACTTAAAATGGAAATTAAGACTAAAATGATACAAATTGGTCTATATTTTAATTTTTATACAATATGTTAAAACCAATCTTCATTTTTTTGTTCTTTACAATGATCACCATAAGAGAAGGGGAGAAGATTCTCATAGCATAAAAGTAAAAAAAAAACTACTAATATTTTAAACTTGGATCAATTCAAATCTATTGTGCTGCAACTAGCTAACTTCTTGAATAAGAAAGTTGGGATTAAATTACAAAGGAAAGTCGAATTATTTTTTCTTTAAGCAATTTTGTACAACATGTTAAGAAGACCAAAGCTTTTTAATCGTTAATGTATATCAAACATGCATTTATTGATAAACTAATTCAATAAAAATTACTATAATCAAGTTGTACATAGTATGATAATCTCACAGTAATAACTTTCAATGGGATAATCACCTACTTTTTTTTATAGAATGAACTTTTGTTTTTCAATTTTTCTTGAATTCTTTGATTCTGATCTTATTTTTCAGTTGTTTTAGTAGAATTATTTGTTAACAAACCTATCTATTTTGGTTCCATGTAGCTAATTTGTTCAGTTGCTTCATTTGTTAATATAAGAATAATATCAATTCCATGCTGACATAAGTCTAAATGAAGTTAAACACAAAAAATGATGGTTTTAAAATTTTGAGCAAAAAATGGTGGTTTTAGAAAACCTACTTTAAAGAATCCATAAAATTTATCATTTCTTTTTGTTGGTTTTTTAAATTTGACTAAATATTCAATGTAATTTGTGTTTTTTTTTTTTTATCTTTTTCATATTTCTTATTTGGTTTTGTAACTTGTAAGTACTCTAATTTTTCTTTTTTATGAATGAAGTTAAAATATCTAATTTAAGAGATAATTTGTGTTTCTCGACACCTCTTGTTCTTGCCTCACATCAATCACCAATTCCAATCCAACATCTAATGAAAATGCAACTCCAACATTAAATGCAACTAATGAGGGTACTGAAG
The DNA here is from genome assembly GCF_002303985.1 of Durio zibethinus. The sequence goes on from NW_019167827.1 coordinate 9,306,012, forward strand.
TTGATAATAATGGGTATAACTCAAGTAAGCTAAAATTATAAGTATGAAAACATTTTAAAAAGAGATCAATAATGAGTGGAAGGCAATACGCAATTATGGTAAGAAAAAACCTGGTGTTTCTAAGAATGGGACAAGTCATTTGCACGAGAATTTAGAAAGGGGTAATAAGCAATTTCAAATAGATATTCATCAACAAGTGCTAGTAGCTAATCAAAGAAAGGCAGATGAAAAAGTAGCACTAAAAGCTTTTTCCTTTGATTAAAGTGCCACAAGGAGAAAGCTTGCCAACATGATAATCATGCACGAATATCCCTTATCAATGATTGATCATGTGCATTTCAAAAAGTTTTCTTATAGTCTCCAACCTTTGTTTGCTATGCCTTTTCAAAATACTATAAAGAGTGATATTTTGAAGATTTTCAAGGAGAAAAAGGCAAAAACAATATCCAAGTTGGAAGCTAATGAAGAAAGAATTGCTATCACAACTGATATGTGGACTACTAATCACCAAAAATGAGGATAAATGGTTTTCACTGCTTATTACATTGATAATGAATAGAGTTTACAAAAATGCATCATTAGGTATATTTTATTAAATTATCTTATTTTGATAGTGTTCATTTTTTATAAAGTAATTATTGTTATTGAATTAATTATTAAGTTAGTATAAATAATTGATTGTTTAATTAAGTTTGAATATGTTCTAACTCTACATACGAAAGAGGTCAATGCTTCAAGTTTGATGAAATGTTTCTTAAATTAGAATATTGATAAGAAACTCTCATTTATTATAATGGATAATTGTAGTGTAAATGATGGTAGTATTAAGTTGCTAATTGATAGAATTAGTTATGATGCACTTTTGCTCAATGAGGCTTTTTTTCCTAGGCATTGTTGTGCACACATGTTGCATTTGATTGTGAAAAATGGATTGAGTGTAATTGAAGATGAAATCGAAAGAATTTGTGATAGTGTCTTTTTTTTGGGTGTTGCACCAAAAGGTGAGAAAATTTTGAAGACACAACGCATCAATTGCGCATTCCAACTTTAAAAATGTTGTTTATTGATGTCAAAACATAGTGAAACTCTACTTGATGCTTCGAATAGCTTTGTTTTTATAAGGATGATTTTCCTCAATGTGTGTAATTACATAGTGATCCTTTGTACAAATGTTTGCCAACTGAAAATGATTAAATCATTGCAACTAAGATTTGTGAGAAGTTGAAATTATTTTGTGATATCACTAAAGGGTTTTCTAGCACAAAATATGCTACTACAAATCTTTATTTTCCTAATATTTACAAAATCGTATTAATATTGAATGAATGGATTATGCATAGCAATAAAATTATTTCATATATGACAGTGAGCATGTTAGGCAAATTTGAAAAATATTGGAATGATGTGCACAGTATAATGGGTGTTGCCACAATTTTAAATCCAAGGTACAAACCAAAGTTGTTAGAGTATTACTTCAAAAAGATTTATAGAGAAAAATGTTGAAATTGAAATTGAAAGGATTGTGCAAATATGTCAGGATTTACTTAAAGAGTATGAGGAGAAATTAGCTTTGAAAAATGAAGGTGGACCTTCTACTTCAAGCTTTTCATCTTTAGATAGTGTTGGTGTTATTGAATTAGGAAATTTGGAAGACTATGATTATTTTTTTTTAAGGAAAAAAAGGAAGAAATCAAAGTGAAATCAGAGTTAGATCGTTATTTGGATGAAAATATCATACCAAGAACAGAAGATTTTGATATATTGAATTGGTAGAAACTAACTGGATCTCAATTTACCACCTTACAACTTATTATTACAGATATCTATGCCATACTAGTTTCTACTATTGCTTCAGAGTCTACTTTAACTACTGAAAGAGGTTGATGAGTGAGCAAAGTAATAGGCTTCATTCATCTACTATAAAAGCATTAACATGTTGTCAAATTTGATTATAGGCTAAATAAGAAGGTACAATAATGCATATTATGCAAATTTATTTTCTATTTTAGCATATTGTTAGTTATTATATTTTCTTGTTATATATTATTTGTTAATATTTTATTATATCATTTTTAGGCTCAATTTCATTGGAAGAAAATTCTTTCTATGAAGATGTTGATGAGAGTGAGATTGAAGAAAAGATAACTAGTTTAGTAAATGATATTATCTTTTTTAACTAATTTATTTTTTATATTATTGTTTTTAAAATAAATTATTTTATGGATATTTATTCATCTTATTGTTTTATTTTATAAAACTAGTATGATTAGATGAGAATGAGGATATGGAGCCTAGTGATGATGAAATGATTTGTCGTGGTCTTTAAAGATTTTCACCATCTTGGATGAAAGGATGTTCAAACAATTTAACTTTTTATTGTGGTGGTTTAGACTTTTGATGTTTATCTTGTATCATGTACTATGCTTAAATTTTAGTTATTAACTTATGCTTATTTGATATTTGAATTTTAGTTTACTAAGTTTTATGTATTCTATAATTCCATCATCTATGGTGGGAATCCTAAACAAGAGTGGGCAACCTGCTTTTCCATTAGTGTAAAAAGATATTATGATAGGATGAGTATAGGGTGGTGCTCATGTATACTCTGTGTTTACTTTTCCTAGAAAATGTTTGTCTAAACTGATGATATTTTAGCAATTAGTAATGAAATGAAATTTTACTAGAAGCAAAAAAGTTTTATGCATTAAATTTGAATTTGTGAGTGGTTTAGTTAAATTTGTTAATGCTTGAAATATATTTAAACTATAATTTCTTAAGTTTCCATGCAGTAAGTTTGAATTTGTAATAAATTGAATTCGAATGGGATGGGGGTCAAGTTTTACAAATAAAACTTCCGAGCATGGGTGAGTCAGGGATTGGATAAGAATTCTAAAGTTTCGGATCAAAGGCGGGGAAAGTAAAAATCCGTCCTGCCTTGATCAATTGCCATCTCTAAAACAAGGCCAATAAACAACCATAAGAATTCTTAATTTTCGATCTTTATCTTTTATATATATATATATATATATAAAGCCATAAACTAAAATAGAAAAATGGATTATAGGTCTAGGAATTTCTTTTTGTACAAAAGAACCCATAGCCCAAGATTACAGCCACTGATATTTGAACCCAAACCTTCTGGATGTCACCTCTTAAAAGTTATTATATGAACCAATTGATCTTTGCAAATAAATTTTACTGTCAATGAACTTATGCCCAAATTCCTTTTGGGTTGCTGAACTTTAATATATCACAATGAAACCACTAAAATTTGTTAAGTATACAAAAATTGATCACCCTAACAGATTCTATCCAAATTTTGATAGAAAAATGACATAGGTACTACATCATCAACCACATTATCTACCACATCAAATAACTGAACCTATATAATTCCACGAAAAGTCATTAAACTTTTATCCAATTTTCAAATAGATTATTGAACTTTAATTTGTCACTACAAGATCATTAAAATCTGTTAAGTATATCAAATTTGGTCACTTTCATAAATTTCATCCAAAATAAAAATTATTAAACATTTATGTTCTTTAATATAAATAAAAGCAAAATATTTAATAAATATTTAAATATTTATACTCTCTTAATATCAATAAAAGTAGTAATTGTAGACACCCCAATCTGTCTGGGTGTAATTATTTTTTGTTAATAAAAATAAAAAATAAAAAATAAAAAGGAAAAAACTATATGGTTGAATTTGTGTGAAATTATTTGTATAGACTGAAGAGTTTGAGTTGGGCTTAAAATTTGAAGTTGGAATTTAAAAAAAATTGGAATTTCTTTCTAAAATAGGGTTATATTGATCAGAATCCTATAAATACTTACCCATACCAAATAGAAAAGGATACAGATTAAAGAAAAAAATACATGAAAGCAACTAGAAAATACAAAAATTTTTAGGAAAAATTTTGGTTTGGAAAGAAGATTTGTAGTTTTTTTCTTTCTTTCTAGAAATTTATTTCAGTGTAATTTTTCGACGAAATTAATCTTTTTCGGTAAAGTTTTCCAATCCTTAGCAGATTTTTCCAGTTTTTGATGAAGGCTTCAATCGGAGTACTTAGTTTCTAAAGAGAGAGGAAAAAAGAAGAAGAGATCTGAGGAAAAGAAGGAATTTGGTATTTTACACCCCCACTAAAACAACGTCATTTTGGTGTATAGATCTACCAAGATCCGCATGTTTCTATTCGAGTCGACACTACCCATAGCATTGACCCGCTTTTTGATCAATTCCAGCCTGTCTCTCAAGCTGAGCTGAGCCAAGCCATCGTCTCAAACCGTTCTAGCTTTTCTTCCTAGAGTCGATCCGTTCCTATTTTGGTATTTTTTATTTTTTATTTTATGATTTTAAAGGTATTTTGCATGATTAAATTAGAGAAAAATTAAAAAAAACCATAAATTTAACAAAAAATTTTTGGAATTTAAATACTAAATATCCAATGATGAGATTTTTAGAAATTTTAAATAATAAATTTTTTAAAAAATTTTTAGGTAAAAATTTTTTCTAAATTTATTCCAAATGGCAAAATAATTTAGATGAAATTTTAATAAAAGTAATTATATTTTTTTTCAAATAAAAATATTAACAATATAACTTAAAATTTTTGAATGAAAATATTTGATAATTATCCAAGAATAAAAATCTTAGAAATTTTAAATAGTAAATTTTTCAAGAAATCTCTAGGTGAGAAATTTCTTTAAATTTATCCCAAATGGGAAAAATTTTAAATAAAACTTAAAAAAGATAATTGTCATATTATTTTCTTTCTAAAGATAAAAAAAAAAAAAGAGAGAGAATTTCTAAATAGTTCTAAATGATGAAAAATTTAGAAATTAAAAAAAAAAATTCTAAATAAAGTGGAAAAAAATTTAAATAGACCCAAATGGTAAAAAATTTAGAAACAAAAAAATTTTAAATGAGCCTAAATGGTGAAAAACTTAAAAATAAAAATAAAAAATAAATTTCAATAATCTAAATGATGAAAAATTTAGAAATTAAAAAAAAATTTCTAAATAAAGTGGAAAAAAATTTAAATAGACCCAAATGGTAAAAACTTTAGAAACAAAAAAATTTTAAATGAGCCTAAATGGTGAAAAACTTAAAAATAAAAATAAAAAATAAATTTCAATAAAAAAATTTTTAGTAATTGCAAATGGTTGATTATCTAAGAAATTTTTAGGTAAAAAAATATTTCTAATTTTGACCTAAATGGTGGATGAATTAGATATATTTTCAATAAAAAACCAAACAAAAATTAAAAAATGATTATATCTTTTTTCGACGACGAAATTTTTTCAAGAAAACAAATGGGTTTCTTGAATACTCTTGAGGTGAATAAATATTTTTAAGAATTTTAGTAGATTGATAAAAAACCTTAAAAGTTATTTCCAATATTCAATATTAAAATTTAAGACTATTAGAACTAAGACCTTAAGATAATTTAAAATAAAATGGTACTATCCTTTGGATAGGCATGTGGAGTTGCTATAACTTCCTCATATGTAACCAAACTCTCAAACTTTGTTTTGATTAGTATATCAGAACTTATTTTTTATGGACCCTTAGTTAAGCTTAGGAGATTCATAAAATGATATATTCATTAGGTGACCAATCACCCCTAGTTAAAAATATTGATGGTGACTCCTTAGTTTATGTCTAGCTATAGGTCTATAGATCTATACATTATGACAGTTTAGCTACTCCACTAGGGACCCATAAAAAGTCAAGCCATAAATTTTAAATTTATCTTATCCTATGATCTAATGGTTTTAAAAAATATAATGATTAAGTTATTTGTTTACTAACATTTTTCTATTTTTGTCTCTCATTTGATTTATAAGGGTTGACAATTATATGTTCCTTCACATATATTATCATATGCATTTGCATTACATAAGCTCTATACCCATGCTCCGTCCCTCTTAAGAGGCAGTAAAACACCTATGCTCTCGTGAGATGATAATCTCTGCAATGACTAGCAAAATACTCTCACTCAAATTAAATCATTTCTGTTGGTAACCTGTGATGGGTGAGGATGGGAATACCTTATCAGTCTCTGATGAACAATGAAGTAAAGAACAATTTGAAAACCTTTAGTAGTCAAAATCACTTAGCCCAACATATGATCTACACTTAAGAGGCTAGCCTTAAGATAGAGCCATTCTTACCTTTTGATAGATATAACCTAAAATTAGGACACAAAAATGAACAATTTGTGTGATATATTGATTGTTTAAACATTTTATTTGTTTGACTTTGTGCATTGGCATCATTTCAATTCATGCTTGCATTATCATATCATTTAATTTTATGCATCATTTTCACTGTCATGTTTAACATTGTCATTTGCATCATTCGCATATAAGAAATAATTGCCACATATCAGTTATTGATAAAGTAGATCTCATACCTACATCCATGGAAAGCCAAATGTAATCAAAGTTTGCATCAATTTGTTATGAATTTGCTCACCAATTGAAAATCAAGTCAAAAGAAGGTCAAAGAAAATATGATAATTGTCTACTTGATGCTTTGATCTCATTATTACCTTAAAGAGTTCATCTTGATCTCCAACAAAATGACCTGGCTGACTTAAAAAATATGTAGGGATGCATGAGCAGAACAATGAGAGAAGTATTTAAGAACAAAAATGGAGATATAGCTTCAATACTCCAATTAGATGTGGACAATAATCTTATTTGAACTATCCTTTAATTTTGAGATCCTTCTTATAGAGGCTTTGTCTTCAATAAAAGAGATATAGTGCCTACAATTAAAGAGTACATGGTCTTACTCCGCTTTGATTTGCCAAACCCAGACAAGATTTATTGGTCAAACAAGGCAAGTTATCGAAAGAAACTTGTACAAAAGCTTGGACTCAACTTCCCTTAAATTGATGCATATGTCAAAACAAAAGGTGAAAGTAAAGGTATTCCAAGAGATTTTCTATGAGACTTCATTCAAGAACATTTGGGTGATAATCAAGGATTAGTGGCGATGGCTAGAGCTCTATGTGGATTGGTAATCTTTTCAAAGGTCATTGGATATATCGATGTTGTAGTGATAGATTTTATCGATCAGTTAGAGCACAAAGTCAATATAGCACCAACCATTTTATCAGAAACCATTCAATCCTTGAATTATTGTTGTAGAATGGTAAAGGTCGATTTAATGGGTACTTACAACTGCTTTATGTATGAATGAAAAATCATATTGAATGTGAAGAAAACAAGTTTCGCAAACCATACCTTTGTTCTAGTGTTCCAATCAAAGAGTTTTGTTGCAGCACATAGCCTAAACAAAGTCAAAAGAAGAATGGATTTCATATTTTCGTGCATTTAATAACCAAAAGCTAATTTGAAGAGTACCTTGGATGTGTCATAATATAGTGTTATATAGCTGTGAGAATCAACCTTTGGTTTTCTTATTAGGCCTATGGGGTACTGTTACTTATGTCTCAACTTTGGTGAGAAGACAATCTAGATGTGAGCAATTTATTCCAAAAACATATGGATTCAACCAGTGGGAATTTTTTTTCGTCAAAAAATGAGCATATGGGATGATTGAAATGATTAAAAAGGCATGAAAACAAACCGTTAGGGTTTATAATGGGAGGCTTACTTATGATGTTACCTTAGAATATGTTATGTGGCATGTAAGGAAGGGTAAGGACATTATGTTGCCTCGAGAACGGAGAGCTGACCATTCCCCAAACCCAACTCATCAAAATCTTCTGCTAAAGGTAGAAATTGCTAAAAAATATTCCAAACTAAGAGAGATGAACTTGAACAAGAAAATAAGTGATTGAAAAAAGAAATGGAGAAAAGTTTGAAGCTACAAAAGCAAAAAATCTAAAGCCTTAGTAAGCAAAAAGACTAATGGAAAGCCTTATTCCATGATCTAAATAAGACACACTCATCAATCACATCCAAGCTTGCTCGACACTTTAAAGAAAATGAATTATTGAAAACAAGGGTGGAAAAAGGTCAAAAAGCTACTTCCAAAGTGCATAAACATAACCAGATGCTACAAGGGATAGTGGATCAATGCACAGAACAGGTAAAAGTTTTGACTAATGAATGCAAGAAATATGCTAAACAAAGTGAGCAACGAAAAAGCATGTGTACAGAAAAACATAAACATGTAAAACACTTGTTTGATTAGCTATGCATGGTTGTAGACAAAGCATCAGAAATGTAGGAAAAAGTGGAAGAATTGAAGGCCATGGTGTAACCAATACGAGCTCATGGGCAGCAATTGCTTAACTTCCTAGATGAGGCATAAGATCATTACCAGTAAACTAGGAAATTCATAATGAGGCATTAGAATTATGTTTAGAAAATATTACATTGATGTTTAGGACTTTAGAATATTGCTTTACTTTGTTAGGATGTAGTTTTAAAATTTTATTAAATAAAGTTTTGAATTGAGATTTTTTTTATCAATGATAGTTATATGGTAAATATTAGTACATTACATTCATGCATTAAAATACCAAACATAAAGTACATCATTTCTAATAAGAATGCAATTGTAGTACTCAAGGTTCAATAATAACTCCACCAAGCAATAACCTCACACAATCAACTCACTAATACAATATAAAAGCTCGAGCTAGACAAATGGAACAAAAAAATTTCAATCGAAATAGAAAAAGCTTGAGAGAAACTTGAAAAGGAATTGAATAAAATTCTGAATGCTTTGAATAAGTTGAACAAGGAGAAAAATGTAAAAGAAAATACTAGCTAACATGACCATCATTCACAAGAGGTGGCTGACCCTCTATATCCTCATAGTTATGGGTCACATCAAGCTCAATCCACACATGATGCACCACTATAGTAGTTCACATACCTTGTAGGTTATACATACCTCAAAGTGCCATCAGCTTCAAATCCAAGGCATTACCAAAGCTATATAAATCCTATCTTTATTGAGAAAGTAGTAGAACCAATCCAAGTCCCTGATCTGGATGATCTAAAAGAAAAAAAAAATAAAACCAAAAGGGATTGAGTCGCTAGGAGACTCAATAGCTGACAGGAAGATAAATATGCATAAAGAAAGGTCGCGGGCAGTAAAGGGCATTGGCTTTTATGGTTTCGTGGATGTTGTTGGGCTCTATTTAGTCCCAGATGTTGTTATTCCTTCGAAGTTTAAGATTTCAAAGTTTGAAAAATATTATGGCACAAAGTGCCCAAAGACCCACATTATCATATACTTGCAAAAAAGGGCAGTCCATGCTAATAATGAAAAGTTATTAATGCATATATTTCAACATAGCCTTACTAGCTTTGCTACTAGATGGTATGTTCAATTGGACAAGACCCACATTCAGTCATAGAGTGATATAGCACGTGACTTCATCAATCAGTATCGATATATTATAAATTTAACCCCTGATCGCCTTTCTTTGTAAAATATAGAGAATAAAGCAATTGAATCATTTAAAAAGTATACCTAGAGGTAAAAGGACATAGCTACTAAAGTTCAACTTTTTTTAACTAAAAAAGAGACCACAATATTGTTTATGAACATTTTAAAATCTTTTTATTATGAAAAGATAATAGAGAATGCAATAAAAAATTTCACCAATATAGTGATTTCAGGCAAAATCATTGACAATGCCATTAAGAATGGTAAGTTGAAATGAGGAAAAGTTCCCACCAAGAAAGTCTCAAAGAAAAAAGAGATTAAAGCTCAAGTTGTGAGCTTTGAAAGACAACAGCTCAGGGGTTACCAACTTTATTCACCATAAGCTTACTCCATATACTACCCTATTATGAATAATACATCACCTTACCTATACCAGCCAAGTCCACAGCCATCTTATCCATCAACATATCAACCCGCTTTCAAACCCCAAACTCTCATGTATAGTCTTAACACCTAACCTTCTACAAGATCCCAAATTCATTTTGCTAACCTAACAAGTGGTTCACGAAAACTACAAACTATTCGAGAAAAATCCATATTTGACCCAATCCTCATGACCTATATGAAGTTAATCCGAGAGCTCTACAACAACCACTTAATTACCCCCAATCGTTTGGAGTAGCTTAAGCCACATTATCCCAAGTGATATGATCCTACAACTCACTGTGACTACCACTATGGAATTGACTACCAAAGATCACCCCCCATACTAAGAGGCAAATTTTGGAAGAACCTAATTGAAAAAGAAAAGAGATAAAAGATCACAAAAGGCTTCAAAGATAAAGACTCAAAAAAAAAGGAAAAAAAAGAACCCTTACAAAAAAAAAAATGAATGCCACAAATGAGTTGGGGCAAAGTAATGATAATCTTTTTGTGAGGAATAAGATGAATGAAAAAAAAAATAGTGAAATAATGTAGAATGGTGCAAAATGCCAAGTTGCATTAAATGATGAGAAATGATCCTTTGGTTTTAAGCCCTTTAAACATATGTTTTGAGCTTATTTTATCCATTTTTTTTATGGCCTTTCATCATAACCTACATTACAATCTTTAAAAATTTATTTTAATCAAATGTGTATGCTCAAATTGAATGATCATATGTTGGGCCAAGGTATGCTTGTAATGGAATAATAGAATCAAGCTATGTGGTCTTAGATATTGATGTGTGAAAGATATTAATAATGGATGAAAAAAAATAAAAAGTGAAAAAAATTTTCAAAAAAATAGAAAAATGGAAAAATGAAAAAATGGAAAAAAATGAAAACGTGAAAAAATGAAAAAAATGAAAAATGAAAAACAAAAAAAAAATATTAACAAAGAAGACTCAAATTGAAAATTCGAAAGAACGATTTTGGTAGAAAAATATTCGAGCTGAAAGTTGGATGGACAGTTCAAATCTATGAAAGATCAAAGGCATCTGAAGATCCCTTAAAGCTGAGGCCAAGTTTAATTAACTCAAAATGATTTCGAAAGTCAATGGAATAAGTTTTTGAAAAAGAATTTTGGATTAATATTAAAAATTGTCTAAGTATTCATTGTTTAGACATTGTTGTACCATTTAATACCATTCATCCTAATGACATGCTTTGAACTTGTTCCTTTGCCCATTTATTTTTGTACCAAACTCATTCTTGTATTGATTATTTTTCTCCCAATTCATTTTGTACTCTCTTATTTTTACATCTCTATAATAAATTTAAAAAAATGTATCATTGTATTATATTTATCATAATTTAAAATGATAATTAATGAATGATAATGTTCATAAAAGATTCATACATTCCTTTGAAAAGAAATCTAGAGGGTAAAAAAATGAAAAAATGGAAGAAGCTTAAGAAAATTATTTGAAAAGACATATGGGATGACTAGGTGATGAATATGATGATGGATTGGTCAACATAACCTGTGAGTTATGATCAAATGATAGAAACAATGTAGATCAGTGGATAAAATTTATTCTGAAATTGCTAGTGCTGAACAGCCTGTGAGTTGTGATCAAGTGAGAAAATAACTTGGATTAGTTGACAAAATTTGTTTTGAAATTGTTAGTGCCGATATGCTAAAAAAGAAATGTGATATGGTAAAGTCTTGAGAACTATATTACCACAATTAATTAAAATTTCATGATATTAATGTTAGTGACATCTGCATTACATGCATTGTATTTACATTATTAGTTGAACAATACATATATATAATTTGGTGAATATTTAAATCTTGGCTGACCATGCATTTGCCTCATGTAGTGAATATTTGAATCATGGTTTAGAGTATAATATTTGCATTATTGTGAGAATCTAGATTTTTGCATTTGCATCATTAAAAAAGCATTTACATCATTATCATGAGATTCATTACATACAAAATTTTGACTTTGATGAAAGATTGAGAATTTTCATGATAAGAAATTTTAAACTTTTTAAGAAAAGCTTTGTAAAATAAGGTTGGGAATCCTCGAATGGAAAAATATTTTGAGGAAAACATTTAGAATTCTAAAGCGTTTTAAAGAAGCATTTTTTAATGTCAAAAATGATGAAAATCTTTGAATTTTGAATGAAAATCTTTGAATGAAAATCTTTAAGAAGTTTTAAATGAGACTCTTAGAATGAGAATTTTTATCTTTGAGTTTTAAATGGGAAGCTTGAGAATTTGTCTGAATCTTCAAAGTTTTTTTAATTCAAATCTTTAAAGAATCGTATGTGAATCACAAAAAGTTTTTGAGTGAAAAGCTTTGAAATTTTGGATGTGAACCCCTAAATTTTTTAAATGAGAACTTTTGAATTTAGATGTGAAACTCTAGAATTTTTTGCATGTGAATCTTTGGACTTGATTGAGAACCGAGTCAATTTGTTCGAAGTTGGAAGAGTTCAAGATCTAAAAGAAAAAGTCTTGAAAACTTGAGTACCATGATTGAAAAGAAACTAATTAATTGACATTTTGCATAGCATGCATTGCATTTAAGAATGTCTAATGCATAAATTTAGGAAGCAAATATATTTCAAGATCCCAAATAAAGAAAATAGATATGAAAACTTTCCAATGAAAGAATTTCAAATTCTCATTTGAAAAAAGAAAACCTCCGAGGTAAGATTCTAATCCTTGAAAAATGATATTTCCCAATATTATGAACGATTTGTAAGACCTCTAGACATAATCTTCTATAATTTCTTCTGATAACCTATAAAACCTCTGAACATGATTGTCGATAAGCCTTATTTATTTTTCAAAAGTTGTTGAACCTCTGTTTAAAGAAGCTTTATTTATTTTTTTAAAGTTGTTGAACTTCTGCTTAGGGAAGCCTTATTTATTTTTCAAAATTACTGTACCTCTACTTAAAAGATCTTTATTTATTTTTAAAAGTTGTTAAACCTCTGCTTAAAGGAACCTTATTTATTTTTCAAAGTCGTTAAACCTTTATTTAGAGGAGCCTTATTTATTTTTTCAAAGTTGTTAAACCTCTACTTAGATGAGCCTTATTTATTTTTCAAAGTTATTGAGCCTCTGTTTAAAGGAGTTTTTATGTTATTCAAAAGGTTTGAGTATCTATTTAAAAAAATCAAAAAATATGTCGAATTGATTATTTGGATATAAGGGGTGTATACATCTTTACACAATTCTTATTTCACAGAAAATATGTAAAGAGAGCCAATTATAGATACCCCAATCTGTCTGGGATGTAATTGTTTTTTTTTTAATAAACATAAAAAGAAAAAGAAAAAATCAGATGGTTAAGTTTGTGTGAAATTGTTTGTATGGACTAAGAGTTTGAGTTAGGCTTAGAATTTGAAGTTGGAATTTAAAAGAAATTGAAATTCCTTTTTGGTATAAGGTTCTCTTGATCAAAACCCTATAAAAACATACCTATAGCGAACAACAAAGGACACAAGTCAGAGAAAAAACACGAAAACAACCAAAAAATACAAAAATTTTTAGGAAAACTTTTGGTTTGAAAAGCATATTTGCAATTTTTTTTCTTTCTAGAAATTTCTAGATTTTGACATAATTTTTCAACAAAATTCATCTTTTTCGATGGAGTTTTCCAAACCCCGATGAGATTTTTCCAATTTTCGACGAAGGCTTCAACTGAAGTTCTTGGTTTTTAGAAAGACAAAAAGAGAAAAAAGGAGATCTGAGGAAAAGAAGGAATTTGGCATTTTATATCCCCACCAAAATGACATTGTTTTGGTGTATAGATTTACCAAGATCCATTTCTTTCTATTCGGACCGATCCGACCCGTAACGTTGATCCACTTTTTGACCCGTTCCAACCTTTGTCTTTTAAGTCGAGCAAAATCGAGCCATCATCTTAAGCCATTCCAACTTTTTTTCCTACTATCGAGCCCTCAAGCCGTTAGAGTCGAACCATTCCTATTTTGGTTTTTTATTTTTATTCTATTTTATTATTTTTAAGGTATTTTTGCATTATTAAATTTTAAAAAAATTAATAAAAAATAAAAAACTCAAATTTAATAAAATTTTTTGAAATTTAAATACTAATTATCCAATAATGAGATTCTTAAAAATTTTAAATAGTAATTTTTTTAAGAAATTTTATGTAAAAAATTTATCTAAATTTATCCCAAATAAAGGAATAATTTAGATAAATTTTAAATAAAAGTAATTATATTTTTTTCAAATAAAAGTATTAACAATATAACTTAAAAATTTTGGTTAAAAATATTTGATAATTATCCAAAGATTAAAATATTAGAAATTTCAAATGATAAATTTTTTAATAAATCTCTAAGTGAAAAAATTTGTTTAATTTATCCTAAATGATAGAAAAATTTAAATGAAACTTCAAAAAAAATAATTGTCATATTATTTTCTTTTCAAAAATTAAAAAAAAAAACTTTTAGATAGACCCAAATGGTGAAAAATTTAAAAATTAAAAAGAAAAAATTTTTAAATAAATCCAATTGATGAAAAATTTAAAAATTAAAAAGAAAATTTTCTAAAAAAACCCAAATAATGAAAATTTTAAAAATAAAAAAAAAATTAAATAGGCTCAAATGGTGAAAAATTTAGAAATGAAAAAATAAATAAATTTTGATTATGAAATTTTTAATAATCATAAATGATTGATTATCTAATAAATCTCTAAATTAGAAGATATTTTTAATTTTGACCTAAATAGTAGATGAATTAGATATATTTTCAAAAAAAAAATAAAGCAAAATAAAAAAATGATTAAATCTTTTTTCGACGATGATGCCTCTTCAAGAAAACAAATGAAATTCTTGAATACTTTTGAGATGAAAAAATATTTCAGATTGATGGAAAATCTTAAAAGTTATTTTCAATATTCAACATTAAAATTTAAGATCATTAGAATCAAAATCATAGGATAATTTAAAATAAAATGGTATCACTCGTGGATAAACATGTGAAGTGCTATAACATTCCCCATATGTAACCTAACTTGCGAATCTTATTCTGATTAGTAGACCAGAACTTATTTTTTATGAACCTTTAGTCAAATTTAAGATATCCATAAAATGATAAATTCATTAAGTGATCAATCACACCTAGTAAAAAAGATTAGTGACGACTTTTTAGTTTGTGTCTAACTATAAATCTATGAATCTATACATTATGACAATAATATTTAATAAATAATGCTTTAATTAAATTGGAGGAACTTTATCTCTTATTTAAATATTTATGCTTATTAATTTAAATAAAAGCAATAATATTTTAGAAAAATAAATATTTTTTAAAAGTCTTCTTTATGCTCATTAATTTAAATAAAAGTAATAATATTTTTTAAAAAAATGTTTATTAAAAGCCTGTTTGCTTTGGGTTTAATTTTTTTTTTTAATTTTCTATGATATGATAAGATTTTTTATTACATGAAAAATCTAGATATTGTTTGGTTAAGTTCAATATTTACATTCTATCTAACTTTTATTTTGGATAAAATTTATTAAAATAACAAAATTTGACACATTTAACAAATTTTAGCGATCTTGTAATGATAAATTAAAGTTCAATAATCTATTTAAAAATTGAACAAAATTTTAATGACTTTTCTTTAAACTATGAATTTACTTAATTGATGTGACAAATGATGTAACTAATGACGTGACAAATATGTAAGCTTTTTTTGTCAAAATTTGAATGAAATATTTTAGAGTGACCAATTTTAATAAATTTAATAAACTCGATGATATGATTGGGACAAATTAAAGTTCAATAATCCAAATAAAATTTGAATATAAGTTGAATGACTAATGATGAAATTTAAGTGATTTTGAAAAAAAAAAAAAAAAAACTAAATGAGTCAAGCTCTAAGCTCAATCTCTATCTTCATTTGCACACACGATTCCACACATTTGAATACGTCAATAAATTAAAATATGATAAAACAACAATAACTTTTACAGATAAAAAAGAAACAGGAAAGAGAGCAAGACTAGGAAGAGTAAACAACTATAAGCCCGTCTATGAATAGAGGTACTTAAGTTAGTATGTTTCAAATTTCAAGCTACAAATATATACCAAGCAAAATGTTGTGCAAATCCAGTGCTTTCGATATAATTAAAACCACAAACTTTTGAAGCTCAACATTGATATTTTTCCCAATATTGGACTACATGTTAGTTTATGTGTTGCATCTCAATGACAAGTAGGAATCTTGAAATAATAAAAATAAAAAACACTCGGTACAATTTGTTGAGAATGGAAAAGTGCTATAAGCAATAGAATGGAATTTTATATACCATTAGCCAGCCAATGAGAAAGTGTCTAAATGGCAACAAAGGCGGCTTTGGAACCTTTAGGTCCCAAGTCCAAATGTCACCATGTATAGGCATATACATCTAATCTCAACAAAGACAGAAGGATGAAAATTATATTATTTTAGCTCACTCCTCTGTTTATCATACGTTCAATTTACTCAGCAGTCCATTAACAATAGTTTAAAGCTAATAAAATTAAAATAGCTAGGTATTCCAATCAATAGCAAATTTAGATTTCAAAATTAACTCTTAACAGATCATGCAATACCTGTAGTTATTTTTGTTTATATATATATAGACACACAAACACAATGCTCTTCAATGCAACATAAAGCCTCCTATTTCCATAAAAATTAAAAGTTTCAACAGCACTTACGATAATTGACCAATCGGTTCCAGATCACCAGCTTTAAACTTCTCCTCTTTGAATGAGCGATGGTGAAGTTGACGTGTGAAACTGCTCGTTGTGTCCAAGAAATAGAGAAGAAATGACATTATGCAGCAGCACAAAAACATGGGTATAGGCCCAAAGTTCCAAAGCAATAGGGGGAAGGATAAGTAAAAGGCTCGCAGTCCGAGTGACCAGAAATAACTTCCTCTATTTAAGTTTCTTGCAACATACTGAACAGACTCCATATTGTCTATCGATGAAGGGAGAGTGACCAAGAAGCTTACATGGGCATAGTATCTAATAGACTGCACATTGCAAAGAAAGGCAACAAGGAAACAAAGCAAGATGGAAAAATACTTGATTGAAGAGAGTAGAGGTCCCTTATTGCCATAAACTATTTGTGAAGTAGTGTTGCCAAAGTCCGAGCTGCTGCTGCTAACAAAAACACTAATCAGTGAACTAAGAGTGATTGCTGTTGTTGCCAAAAGGGTAGATGCCATTATGTTGTTGCGTATTGTTTGTACTGCCAAAACACCATTTTTCAAGGGATCCTGAAACATCAAAGACGAGATCAATATCATGCTTAGTTTATGGACCATCCTGGACAGAAATGTTGAAGTTGATATCTATTTTGCTAGAGAACAAGAACACTGACATTCTAGAGAAATAGAAAACATTCTTGCAATAAATACTGTCTTGAATACATTCGTGTATATTTTATGGCAGTTAATTGTTTTATAAAAATTCAAAAAGCCAACCCCAACCCACCCCGGCCTATCAAAGATGCTGGTAATGAGGCAAAATTGTCTTCTTCGTCAGTAAAAGTAAGTAAAACATGAATTTTGTGGTCTTTTAGCATTTCATTACTTGAGATCTCCTTATGCCGATATCACATTCAACATTCTAAAAACTAGTTCTTGGTTTATTGTTACTTTGTTAATTGAAAAACAAACTAAGCCACATTCTGCATAGCAGATCTTCACCACAGCATTGTTTCTCCCAGTTTTAGCAAGAAGTTTTTACCAGTCAGCCTAATTCTTCTTCACTCCATATTCATTGAGTTCCACAGATATAGCATTTTTTATTTGAATCAAATATTCTTTTCTTGGCCAGTAAGTAACGAATACTTAAAGATAAATAAATACTGCTCCCCGAATGTTGCAAAAGCATATTCCCATGTTGTAGCACTCTGTTATTGCAGACATTGAGTCCTAAAAAGATGGTGCATATCAACAAAGAAAACCTATAACCAACTTAATATTCAAAAGGGCCATTGGTAATGCTCCAAAACCACAGACAAATGCCTGAAAGAAATCTCATTATGCTGCATTTGATTATTGCCAAAATTCAGACCAGCAAGGATGCTGAATTCTTTTGACAAAAGATCCACAAACCATCATTTGAAGCTCTTGAAAATAGAGTGAAGAAATTCATGATAATTTTATTTATGAATTCTTAAGAAACTTTCTAGAGTACAAGAGGATATATATAGCTAAAACATCAAATCTAGCAAATCCCATGATATCCTAAAAATAATAACAAATCACCTAAAAATCCTCTAACAATAAATGGAAACTACCAAGTAGGAATTTGGTCAATGAACCAAATCCCTTTTATTTAGGAAACAACCAAAGTATTAAATGAATGATAGCTAATCAAATTTGGTTAGGAATCGGTTTTCCACACTCCCCCTCAAGTTGAGTGGTAGATATCAATCATACCCAACTTAGACTTCAAACTCTCGAAATTGCCACGATGAAAAGATTTGGTGAGGATGTCAGCTGTCTTATGTTCTGATGGAGTGTAGATTAGTTTGACCGCACCTTTTTCAATCTTCTCTTTGATGAAGTGACAATCAATCTCTACACATTTCATTCGATCATGATGAACAAGGTTGTTGGCAATGTTAATAGCTGTTTTATTATCACAAAACAGTTTCATTGAATTTTCAGCTGACTTTTTCAGTTCCTATAGCATTCTCTCAAGCCAAATTCCTTCACAAATCCCATGAGACATAGCCCTAAATTCAGCTTCAACATTACTTTGAGCTACCACTGCTTGTTTCTTGCTCCTCCAGGTGACCAAGTTGGCCCACACATATGTACAATACCCTATAGTTGACCTTCAGTCTGTCACAGAACCAGCCCAATCTACATCTGAGAAAATCTCCACATCTTTATTTAATGTTTTTCTAAAGTGCAACCTTTGCCCGAATTTTTTTTTCAAGTATTGAAGGATCCAGTATACTGCCTCCATGTGTGTCTTTGTAGGATTGTTCATAAATCTGCTTACCATAGTAACAAAGAAGCCAATGTCAGGTCTAGTGTGCACCAAATAAATTAATTTTCCCACAAGTCTTTGGTATCTATTTTGATCTGCAAGAGGACTTCCATCTCTGGTTCCCATCTTGATATTTGGGTCCATCAAAGTATTCATTGGTTTACACCCGAGCATCCTTCTATCTTTGAGAAGATCAAATACATATTTTCGTTGTGAAACAGAAATATCATTTCTTGATCGAGCTACTTCCATGCCAAGAAAATATCGAAGCTGTGCCAAGTCCTTTATTTCAAATTCTTTAGCTAGAAAAGTCTTCAATCCAACCGTTTCCTTTTCATAATCTCTTGTAAGGACAATATAGTCAACATAAACAATCATAATAGCAATCTTGCTATTTGGTGAATGTTTAACAAACATAATATGGTCAGATTGGCATTGTAAGAACCCATTCTTTTTAACAGCATTAGTCAAATGATCAAACCAAGTGCGAGGAGATTGTTTGAGGCCATATAAGGATTTCTGAAGCTTACACACCTTGCCAATGTTGTCCTACTTGTCAAACCCAAGAGGAATCTTCATGAAGACCTCTTCCACTAGATCACCATTCAAAAATGCATTTCTGATATCGAGTTGGTGAAGAGGCCACTCTAGGTTTACAACAAGTGATAGTAACACAAGGACATAATTCAATTTTGCTACAAGAGCAAATGTCTCTTCATAATCAATCCTGTAAAACTGAGTGAACCCCTCAGCCACAAGATGAGCTCTGTTCACACTTCCCTCAATATTGTGTTTGATAGTAAAAATCCACTTACATCCCACTGGGCTCTTTCCTCTAGGAAGATCAGAAATTTCCATGTGATATTCTTTTCTAATGCTTGCATTTCTTCCATTACTACAACCTTCCATTTTGGTTTTCCGACCGCTTCTTGGATGGTATTCAGTATATGAACATCGGTTAATGATGTAACTAGTCATTGGTAAGTAAGAAACAACCTTTCATAGGAAACAAAGTTACTAATAGGGTGCTGAGTACATAATCTCACACCTTTTCTTATAGCAACAGGCTGATCAAGATCACTAGGAAAATCATTAGAGATAGATTCAATAATTGTGTTACTTGTATGAATTTCAAAAGTCCTTGGATTTGGTTCAGAATCTTGGTTCTGTGTTAGAGATGTACAGGTCCCTATCTCCTTTTGAAATTTGTCTCCTTGAGTATACAATCATTTCTTTAGCTTTTGTCTCTTACGCAATTTCAAGAGATTTTGGAAACTTAAGATGACTAGTTGACTTAGATAAAAAAAAAAAAAAGAATTATTTGAAATGAGAATTTGAATTAGCAAACAAGTACAAGAAGGATTAGATGATGGCTCAATCTCCCAAAGTTTATATTCCCTAGAACTATCCCCTGAATATCAACTTTGGGATAGAATGGTTGATTCTCAAATAAGGTGATATCCATAGAAGTGTAAAACTTTCTGGTAGTTGGTAAATAACATCTATAGCCTTTTTAGTTAGGTAAGTAGCCAAGAAATATACACCTGAATGATCTAGGGTCTAGTTTACTGAGTTATTGTTGGTGTATATGAACAAAGGTAGTACATTCGAACACTTTGACTGGTACGGAGGAAATGATTAGGACATGAGGGTAAGTTTTGAGAAATGTTTGACAGGGGGTTTGGAATCTTAGTACTCAAGAAGGCATCTTATTGATAAGAAATGTTGCTGTCAAGATTGCCTCTACCCAAAAATGTTTCGAACCATGAAAGGCTCGCGTAATAAATCTTGCAACTTCCATCAGATGTTTGTTTTTCCACTCAACAACTCCGTTTTGTTAAAGAGTTTCATTATATGAGATCTGATGAATAATTCCTTGATCTAACAAGTAAGATCCAAAAACTGAGTAATAGTATTCTCGCCCATTATCTATTTCGAGCACCTAAATTTTTTCTTGATATTGAGTTTGCACCATCTTGTTGAAATTTTGAAATATTGACTAACCTCTGACTTTTCTGTTATGAGGAACAGCCATGTAACTCTAGTATGATCATTAATGAAGGTAACAAACCATCTAGAGTCTGTAATATTGTTAACCCTCGATAGTCCCCAAACATCACTATGGATCATAGAAAAAGGATGAGTTGATTTGTATGGTTGACTTGAATATGAATTGCGATTGTGGTTGGAAAACTAACAAATTTCATATTGATAAGACTCGGAACCTTTATTGAATAAATTAGGGAATAATTTTTTAGGTACAAGAAATTTGGATGTCCTAAACGATAGTGCCATAACATGATTGTATTTTCCTTACTCTTACTAGAAGATGAAACCGAATAAGCATTCTTCCATGATTGTCTTTTAGATTATTCATCTTTAAAGAGATAAAGTCTAGCACACATCCTAGCATTGCCAATCTTCTTCCCCGAATCCAAGCCCTGAAATTCACATGTTAGAAAGAAATTTAGTAACACAATTAAGATCTCTTGTAATTTTACTAATAAAGAGAATGTTGCAATCTAAATTAGAGACATGAAGAATAGAGTCAAGTGTTAAGTTCTTTGAAATAATGACTAAACCTATCCCAGCTACCCGAAAGAGTGACCCATCTGCTATTCAAACTATGAAGTTTTCAAAACATGGGCTATATTCATGGAACACTGATGCATCACCAGTCATATGGTCTGATGTGCTTGAATCAACAATCCAAGATCTTGATTTTCCACTTTGCACAAGTAGAGTATTGAGAAAGTTACCTTTTTGTGCAACAGATGTTGTGCTTACAACTAACCTAATGTTCTGAAAAGATCGTTGAACAATTGTCTAAAGGAATTCCAACCGCTTTTTACTGAGCAGGCTTAATTCCAAGGGTGTTGGAGTTGTCTCGATGGTGGCAGAATTTCCATGACTCTCGATTTCGAGTAAAACGTGGTTTGTAGTCAACCAGTTTCTTAAAGATTTGCCAACAATTTTCCTGTGTATATCCTGCCTTCTAACAATGGTCACACCAAGGTCTGTTAGCTTTCTTCTATTGATTTTCACCACCTTGTTGGGATTTTGGTCCTCATGTAGCAAAGGCTGAATTTTCTATCTCTTGTGGATTGCATGATGTCCCTAGCATCACTTTCCTTCTACTTTCTTCTCAGTGAACCTCAGAGAAAACTTCTCGGATGGTGGGTAATAGCTTGATGCTAAGAATTCTCCCACGAACATCATCAAGGCTCTTGTTTAGACCAAGTAAAACTTATAAACTCGATCCTTCTCCACTATTTTCATGTATTGTTGGCTATCATCAGGACACTTCCATGCTATTTCTTCAAAGATATCTAATTGCTACCAATAACGAGTTAAGAAATTAAAATATTATGTGATAGAGGAGTCTTTTCATAGCAAGTCATGTAGAGTGTTTTTTGTCTCGAATATTGCAGAAGTATTGTTTACGTTAGAATAGGTTTCTTTGCAGCATCCCAAATCTCCTTGGCAATTTTGTAGTACATGAAATTCTCACCAATCTCGTTGGTCATAGAAATGATCAACCATAACATTACCATGCTATTCTCCAACTTCCAGGTCCGATACTTCGGGTCATCCTTGCTAGGTGAAATAGCCATTCTCGTGAGATAATCTTCCTTACCTTTTCCACAAACAAACAACATCACTGATTGAGACTATTGGATGAAGTTTTGTCCATTATGTTTGTGACTAATGATAGGCAAAATAGGGGGCTCGAACACACCTATGCTACAAGCCATGGCATAGATAGAGAGATAGAAAAATATATATACATATATATATATATATAGGTTTTGAGGATTAAGGATGAACGCTCTAATACAATGAAGAAATTCATGAGAATTTTATTTATAAATTCTCAAGAAACTTTCTAGAGTACAATAGGATATATATATAGCTAAGACATCAAATCTAGCAAATCCCATGATGTCCTAAAGATAATTACAAATCATCTAAATATCTTCTAACAATAAATGGAAACTACCAAGTAGGAATTTGGTCAATGAACCAAATCCCTTTTATTTAGGAAACAACCAAAATACTAAATGAATGACAGCTAATCAAATCTGGTTAGGAATTGGTTTTTCACATAGAGAAAACAAAAGGCATGTCCCAAAAGGCCATTGGTAATGCTCCAAAACCACAAACAAATACCTAAAAAAAAAAATCTCATTATGCTACATTCGATTATTGCCAAAATTCAGACCAGCAAGGATGCTACATTCTTTTGACAAAAGATCTACAAACCATCATCTAAAGCTCATTAAAATAGAGAAAAGAAAAGGAATGTCTTGATTTAAGAGCTGTCTGTTTCTGCAATCCCTCAAGAAACTAGATTTTCTTATAGCAGCATAGAGTTATTGATTATTAAATTTCATGAAACAACAGCAATAATAGAATCAACATTAAGTATATTATTTGATCTATCCACTCTTATTATTTTAGGCCCCATATTTCTATTACTTTAGATACTTGCTTTTTATCTCTAAAAGCAAAAAGGCTAAAAGTTTGCATGGATATAAAAGCTTAAAATATATTTGAATATTGTTTTTGTGAATAACAAAATGCATAGTACTACATTTTAACCATTTGTAATTGCTCCTTTTTAATCAAATTCATTTACAATCTTTATCCCTTTCTTTCACTTTTACCAACTTTTAGCTTCTAGACACAACCTTGCTTCTAACGCGTTCTAGCTTCTAACAAAATGTATAGTAAGAAGCAAAAGTAACAACCAAACACTAATCTTCTAACACGTTCTTGGCATGGAGAAAATTTTAAAATAGTTCTATGTTACTCACAACAAGATACATTGCCGGCCCTTAAATTGCTTCAACTTATAGAAAATTTTCTCTTACTACTATATATTGGAGTGAAATGGCAAGTTAGGAAATATATCGTAATAAGAATCTCATTCAATTCAATATTCAAATGTATAGTGTAGCCTTTATTACCATGGATGGGCTGCATAATGATTAATGAACAAGTTAAAAGAACCAGAACATGCAGGACAAAACAAAAATGAGTCCTTGCAATTTCTTCTTGTGGCTTCTATTTATATCACAAAGCAATCTGAGGAGCAACCAACCTCATACTCAGGGCAGCAAGTATATGCAAAGCATCAATTATACAAACTGAGCCAAGGGAAGGAAATAGACAATATGCCTAATTCGCCATTGGCTCATCAAGCTCTCACCAAATTTAGTTAAAGAAATCGAGAGATACTAGAAATTAACAACAAAAATGAATCAGAATAAGGAGAATCAAATTACTCATTTTTTGAGACTGCAAATAAACACTTTGGATTCCAACTTGAACGAAATGAGAGACCTGATCACAGAATTTAGATTGCCAAAGATGAACTTTCTAAGAACTACTATGTAATAACCTCAGGTTCTATGAAGCAGTAAGCGCTCTAGAAAATTAAAGCTCATAGGCTGAACCAAAATGTTTTCTTGATAAGAATCAAGAGTTCATATAAGACACAATTCAAGAACATAAAATAGAAGGGAATACAACAAGATATGCTCAGGATAGCTCATGAAGCATTCTAAGTTGATAGTAGAATGGTAGAACATATATACAGGAACTTAAAATTTTCCTAGGCAAAGAAAAAGGTATAAAAGATTGATCCCCACTGCTTGATATGAATCAAAAGCATCCATTCAACAACATAGAACATCATAGCAACAAGATATGCTCATAATAGCCCATAAAATATTGGGATAGTAGGCCATATGTATACAAGAACTTGATTTTATTTTTTAAGCAAATAAAAGTTTATAGAAAAAAATCTTGAAAAAAATGCTTTGATACTGCACTTCACCCCACTTCTGGTATGCAGTTAGGCCACCATTTTTCATAAAGATGCTTTGAATCAATTGGCAATTGGTTAACAATTATTCAATTTGATAAATGCGAATCAGCTTAATCAA
This sequence comes from Durio zibethinus, assembly GCF_002303985.1. The sequence continues at coordinate 9,330,822 of NW_019167827.1, forward strand.
ATGTTGTTATCTATTCATTTAGAAATTGAACATGTAAAGAACTAATTTCTTGAGTTCAGCCAAACATTATGTAACCCCTAGTCCTAGCTGACAGGGAAATCCTATTAATAACAGCTGTCTCCATTTATCATGAAAACAGTATGATTTTCTTCCATCCACAAGCACCATGTAAAGCACTGTGGTGGGTTGTGAGGATAACAGAAATGATACCTGCGATTATTAACCGATTCATGCAAACAGAAAAACTCTCATTTAGCAAAAATACATAAATACTTTTCCAATTTAACAATCCACTATGTTTGGATTGGAGGAATTCGGGGAGGAAAGGGAGGGATAAAAGGTTTCCCTTCCCTTCCTCGGGTATGCCACTGATCTTTAGAAAAGGGGAATCCCTCCCCTTCCTTAAAATTTATAAGGTTTTTTCAATTCCCCAAAATTGGAGGGAATAGGAGGAGGTCAAGGAAATTTTTGTGATTAATTAGTGTCTTCCAGCCAATCTTTTTCTTTCCTTTCTTGTTTTGCGAAACCCAAACAAGAAATTTAAACTGAATAAGCCACATCAAGATTTTGTATGCAATAAATCTGTCCACCTTCAGCTCAAAAATCAAATACTTCACTCACTTCCTCACGCCTAAGAGCTCAGTCACAGTCAGAGGTCCTCTGCATACAACAATACTAATATTATTTCTAACATGTTTTCTATCCATAGCTAGAGAAATTCCAGAACTTCCTAAAGAACCCATAACTTCATAATAATAGTAGAAACCATGGCAAAAAAAAAAAAAAAATGAAGAGAGAAAGAAATAACACTGACAGACATCATGGCGAGAACCCATCGGTGACGAGACTCAGCATTTAGGCCAATGACAGTTCTTGTAGGATGCTTGAGAATGGTAAATAGAAGCCAGACATGATAGAGGGCAAGCAGCAGTAGCCCCAATGGAACCAGTAAGAAGTCCAACTTGTCTTCTTCCATGATTTTTTTCTTTTTTTAATTCTTCTTTCTTGCAGACTCAGTCAGACACAAAGGATAAAACATTCATTCACAATATGTATTAGAAGTGGGGGTTTTGTTTTTTCGGATGAATTTTTAAAATTAAATTCGAATTGAAGTCGACTTTTTATACGAATTTCATCTATCGGGTTAATACAGTTTCATTTATTGATATTTAAATTTTATTATTTTATTTTTTAAATGTTATTTTAATTCTCTCGGTCCCTTTACATTTTTCTTCTAAGAATTGACACAAATTTTAAGGAAAATATATTTTAATAATTTTTTATTCAAAAATCTAAAACTCAAATTTAATTTTACCCGCATTTGATGCCAACTCCTTCCAAACAAATTTCACTTTTTTGTAAAATATTTGATAGTGGCATCAGGTGTGTTAGTAGTTGTTTTAGTGTATTTTGTGCAATAATATTAATTGATAATAAAAAAAAAAAAGCGTGAGTGTCAATTACTTTTGAATAAATTTTACTTTTTTAAAAAATATTTGATATTAGCATCTGGTGCATTAGTAGCTGTTTTATTGTACTTTGTGTAATGAAATTAATTGATAAGAAAAAAAGTGAGGGTGCCAATTACTTTCAAACATATTTCACTTTTTGTAAAATATTTGGCACTGGCATTAGCAGTTATTTTATTATATTTTGTGTAATAATATTAATTGATAAGAAAAAAGTAAAGACAAATTTGAAAATTTAATTATAATTATTATTTATTTTGGGTAAGAAACAAATAAATTGAGACTTTCAAAACATAAAAGATGAAAGGAGTATAAATTTTTAATATATTTAAATAATTTTAAATTTTAAATTTTTATTTTTATTTTATAAAAATTTTAAATATATATAAATTAATAAAAATATATAATTTAATTTTTTATTTTTTATTTTTATTCAAAATTTAATTCTAATTTAATATATATAATATCTAAATGTAATTTATATTAAATAAAAATAATATAATTTAACTCAAATATTACTATTTCCAATCAATTTTTAATTTTTTAAAAAAAAAATTTCCACTCTAATCGAAACTATCAAAAAAAAAAAAACCTAAGGAAAAAAAAATGATTTGAAGGAAAGACAAAAAAAATTCTTGTATTATTATATTAAAAACCGTTGTCCCTACCTAAAAGCGAAAACGACTGGAAATAAAGGACATCACCAGCTCTGGCTATCTTTTTACTGTATAAACAAATAGAATGCCCAAGTTTCAGGTGTAGGTTTTTCAAATTGAAAATATGACAAAAAATTTGTTATTAAGAATTAGTATTGGAATTAGAGTTCACATAAAAAAAACCAGATTTAATTAATTTATCTTCATTTTCAGTTCTATTAATTTTAAATGCAATTAAAAACTGTAATTATGTTTTGACAAAAAGAAAGATTAATTTTTTTTCAATGAAATAATTTATTCTTTATTTTGGAGTAAATATGATCTTTTTATTAAAAAAAAGTTAACAACATTAAAATATAAGAATTAATTATCATGGAACATTTGGTATTTTTGTAAGATCATAATTGTAATATAATCACCGAAGTGATTTATTACTAAAGTTCTATTATCACTCCTAATTTGAAATCATTTTATTTAGTTGATAATTAGTAATATTTAAAAATTAAATATCATTATGTTTAATATTATTAAAAATTAGATTTTATTTTATTTTAAATAATATGAAAGTAATTATGCATATTGTAATAGTTATAAAAGTTAATAATTTTAATTTATTTAAAGATAATAATTTATAAAATATTAATAATATTGTATTTATTTTATTAATTTCATAATAAAATATAATTCAATTATTAAATTAATAAATATATTTATTAATAGATAAACTAATTTTTATAATAAAAATTACATAAAATATTTGAATTAAAAAATAAAATTAATTTATTAAATTTATAATAAAAGAAAAATAAAAAATTATATTATATATAAAATATAAAAAAAAACACTCAAATTATTTGTTAAACTTATTATAATTTATATTAGTTTTAAAATACAAAACTTTACAATATAAAATAATTGCAATTTTAAGAGAAAGTAAGTTTTTAATTTACATATTAGACAATTAATTTTGCATATCACTTTACTTCGATAATAAAAGTTTTTCACTCTTTTGATTGAGAATTAGATCATCTTCCAATATAGTAATATGATCATTTCAGTAACTCAAGATCATCGTCACATAAGCTCACCTAATGTTTATCAAACACAATGATTTAATCACTATGTGTATATTTTCATAGTTTTTTATTTGAAGTGATCGCCTCATACCAAATACTATTTAAGAGTATTAAATATTAAAATTAACAAATTTAATTGCATTTCAACTATTGGTTAACATTAAAATTCTAAACGTTGGATATATTCGAGTCTCTTCAAGCCTTGGGTTCTGTAAAAAATGTTTTTTTTAGTCTTTTTAGTTGCAAAGGTTATGGTTTCAATTAGTATTTTCAATAGAAAATTGTTTAGTTTTTAGTGGTTATAGAGTGCAAAGGAGAAGAAGATGGTAGAAGAACTAGAGCATATATGAACAAAACTCACACCGACAGAAGAAGAAAGGGATGGTATTGACATAATAGATATGCCAGGAGATATGGAATTGACTGTAAATCTACGAGTGATGGGGAAACTATTAATAAATAGAACTTTCAACAAGGAGGTATTGATCAACAATCTCATAATATTATGGAAGCTAATAAAAAAGATGAAAGTAACATTTCTGGAGACTAATTTGGTTCTATTCAAATTTGGAGCAAGGAATGACAAAAGAAAATTGTTGGATGGATCTCCATGAACTTTTGATAAGAATTTGATTGTCTTTCAAGAATACAATGGTGATTTACGGCCATCCGACTACGAGTTTGATAAGGTAGACTTTTGGATTAGGCTCTACGGGCTGACTCTGAAGCTAATGAATAAAAATGTGGCAAAAAGATTGAAAGTAAACTGGGCTTGTTCAAGGGAGTAAATAACAATATGTTGTTCTCATCGGAATGAGTTTTCTTAAGCATAAGAGTGGAGATAAACATAACAAAGCCACTACAAAGAGTTATCTTAGTCTCTAGGATACGGGGTAGACTAAAGTATGAAAAATTACCAAATTTTGCTATTTATGTATGGTTATAGGTCACACAAACAAGAAGTGTGAAACGACCATAGAGGATCAGGAAGAGAAATGATAGTATGGAGTTTGGTTGAGAGCATCCCTAACAAAAAGAGTAAACTTTACAACAATGGGGATGAGCATGAAAGAAGAACATAATCAAAATTATACAAAAGTAGGAAAAAATGGTGGACGAAAAACATTTTGCATGATAATGATGGCAACCTTTGAGCAAAATGCAATGAGGTGCAAACAATGGAAAAACAAGTGATAGAGGGAACGATAGAGGATAAAGCAAGGTTCTAGGCATTGATTACGAGCATAAAAGCTGCATGAGGAAATCAAGCAAACATGAATGATAAAAGGGAAGAGAACAAAAATCAATGATGTGCAAATAATATCTCAAAAAGAGGAAATAAGGGAATAAAGGGAATTAGCAATTTAAAGTTAATCGAAAAAAATGAAAGATTTAATCTAGTTGCATATGTCACAACTGATAATAAAGGAGTCTAAGAAATAAACAAGGAAATGAAGAAAACCATAATGGAAGAGATAATTATGGGATAACAAAATATTGATAGCATGCAAAAAGCAGAAACCTCTACATGCATTAAGGCAAATAAAAAAAAAAGAGGGATGTAGAAGAAGTTGGCAAGAGCAACTAGGTAAAATAATGAAATAATTAATACCAACAGCGTAGGAAAAAAGAAAGTGGAACAAAATATGGGAGAAGCAATGGATATTAATCAACAAATAAATAAGATGAAGGAAACTGAGAAGGATATTATGTGAGAGGAATTTACAACAGTAGAGATTGATATTCAATCCCTTCAAGAGCCATGAGGTCATATCTTGGAACTACCGTGGGCTTAGGAACTCATGGGTAATTTGGGCTCTTCATGAATTGTGAAGAATAAAGATCCCCATATAGTTTGTTTGATAGAGATGAAACTGCATAAGAAAAATTTGAATAAAATAAAAAATAAATGCAAAATGGAAGGTTGTTTTGGAGTTAGCTCAAAAGGTAATTATGGAAAAATTGCTATGATGTGGAAACCGAATTTGGACATCAAGCTTAAAAGTTTCTCCAAAAGCCATATAAATGTTCAAGTAAAGTAAAGGAAAGAAATTATGCAAATCCATGGAGAATCATGGGGTTTTATGGTGAATCGGACATAAGATAGAGATGTGTCATAAGAGCTCCTAAAGGAATTAGCCAAACAAAATGATAGTGCATGATTGTGTATAGGAGATTTTAATGCATTTATGTAGAATAGTGAAAAGATAAGGTAGAACTTGAAGAGAAAGAACCAAATACAAGCTTTTAGAGATGTATTGGAGGAATATGAACTAGACGACCTAGGATTTATAAGACAATGGTATACTTCAAAAAAAAAAAAGACACCCAAGATAAATATTAAAGAAAGATTAAACAGAAAGTTTGGCAACAACAAGTGGTGTGATGTTTTCCCTAACTATGAAGTAAAACACTTAACGAGCTTAGTTTTTTATCATTGCCCTATAATGATAAACACTAGAAAAGATGGTCTAACCAAGGTTAAAAAGGGAAGAAAAAAAGGTGAAGGTTTAAGGCAAGCTAGGTAAAAGAATTGAGAGTTGAAGAAATAGTGTCCAAAACATGGACATATATTCATATGAAAGCTCTAGGGACAAATTACTTGGGTGGCATAAATCTTTTATAGGCAATAATAAAAGGTGAATTGACACATTAAAAAAAAAGCTACAAATGTTGAATAATAAGGCCCTCATATATGAAAATCTTGAATAAAAATGCATGGACAAAAATGAATTTGGAATGAAAGAAATTTATTAGAGGCAGAGGTTACATGTTTAGTGGCTTTGTGAGGGAGACAAGAACACAAGCTTTTTCCACACCCAAGCATCGATGAAGAGGCGTTAGAATAAAATACGGAGTTTAAAAAATTTGAATGGGACTTGGTGTAAGGAAGAAGATCAAGTAAAACTTATAACCACTAATTACTTCACAAAATTTTTTTGGATCGAAAACACTAATCAATAATAAGATGAACGAGCTACTTATAGAATTCAAAGCCAAGGAAATTAGCCATGCCTTAAGCCAAATGATTCCTAATAAATCTCCTAGACCTGATGATATGCTCATTTTTTTTTTCAAAAATATTGGCATACTGTTGGCAATGAAGTTACTAAATTTTGCCTATCCAGTCTTAAAGGAGAATTAGACTTTAAAGATATCAACCATACCTATATTGTCCTAATTCCAAAAATAAAAGATCACAAGTCTATTGCACAATTTAGGTCTATTAGTTTATGTAATGTAATTTACAAACTAATCTCGAAAGTTTTGGTCAATAAGTTTAAAGATATTCTTCCTTATTGCATTAGTGAAACTCAAAGTGCATTTGTTCCAAGTAGATTGATATATGATAATACTCTTATGGCTTATGAGCTAATTCATTATTTGAAGAATAAAAAACAAGGAAAGTTGTGATCTTTTGCACTAAAATTGGACATGAGCAAAATGTATGATAGAATGGAGTGAAACTTCCTTGCATAAATCATGAGAAGATTAGGTTTTCACCAAAACTAGATTAATAGTATTATAAGATGTGTATATAGTGTTTCATACTCTATTCTTGATAATGGTGATAACACTAACAAGTTATCCCCAAGAAGAGGGCTTCGCCATAAAAACCCATTTTTTTCATATTTATTTTTACTATTTACAAAAAGGTTGTCTGCACTGCTAAAGAAGTCCCAAATGTAAGGGTTTTTACATGGAGTCAGGGTCAGTTGACATGGTTCTCAAGTTAGTCACTTATTCATTGTAGATAACAGTATTCTATTTGGCTTAGCAAATAAAAACGAAAGTGAAAAGATAATGCACATGTTAAAGAGATATGAAGAAAGCTCAGGCCAGAAGATAAAATCTGGATAAGTTAGTATTGTTTTTTAGCACTAACACTGCAAAAAGGCAAATTGAGGAAATTAAATACAAGTTTGGGGGAAAACAAAAAATCTTGATAAATACCTAGATTACGTATAATGGTAGAGAAAGACAAAAAAAAAAGCTTTTAGAAAATTAAAAGATCAATTAAGTGCGAGAATGAATAGGAGAAGCCAAAAGATGCTATCATTGGGCAAGAAGGAAGGTTTCATCAAATCGATCCTACAATTAGTTCCAACTTATGCCATGAGATGCTTCTTGTTGTCATGAACCTTGTGCGATAAACTAAATCAATTGATCAACAACTATTATGGAGAAATGACATAGAGAAAAAGGGGATCCATTAGCAGAATTGAAGGAAAATATGTTGGCCAAAGAATGAAGGTGGTATAAGCTTCAGAGAAATGAAGGATTTTAACAAAACAATTTTGGCTAAGCAATAATGAAGACTCTTATCCAACTAAAACATGTTTGTTCATAGAATCCTTAAGTCTAAGTATTTTTCATGGTGTAACTTTCTTGAAGCAGAACTTAGAGCCCACCCCTCGTTAACATGCCAAAGCATTTGTCAACAAGGGTTGTTTCAAGAAAAGAACTAAGATGGCATATTGAGAATGAAAATCAGCATATATATGGTCTGATCTTTGGCTCTCTTTAGCAAATAATTTTTAACTGTAACAACTAGTGAATAACAATGATCAAAGGGAACTTGTAACAGACCTAATCGACAACCAATCGTACAGGTGGAAATAGAATAGCTTGATGGATCAATTTACACTAGAAGAAGCTGAGGTAATTAGTGAGATGCTATTAAACAATATGGACCAACCTGATAGATTAGTATGGCATTTTGAAAATAAAAGGTACTATATAGTGAAAAGTAGCTACAAGTTATTACGTAATTTTAGCAAAGAGAAATAGGGAAATAAAGTAGCAATGGAAAAAACAAAAAAAGGAAAAAAATTTTGGCCGCTTATTTGGAAAAGCAACGTTCCCACAAAAATTAAAACCTTGAACTAAAAAGTCAATAAAAGGTTCTTACCGATCATAGTAAACCTAAGAAGAAAACAAATTCTTGTCCATAATGCATACACAATATGCAATTTTTAAGAAAAGGCTATAATGCATGCAGTAAGGGATTGTAGCTAGGTAAGTAAAATATGGGATAACCTAGACATGCAATGAAATGAAGAATTTAACCAACAAACTGATAGCCTAGACTGGATGATAGATGTGTTGACAAAGCTAATAGAAAATCGATTCATTTTTTTTTTATCGAAACATGAACAATATAGAACGATAAGAATCGTGAAATGTATGGTGAGCAATAGAAGGATCCTAGGATGTCAACGATTTTTGCAAAGGAATATATGACACAACTAAAGAGAACCTAACAACATAATCCAAGTGAGCTATCATAAAAACAGAGTACTTGGAGATAGGGTTGGCATCGGGTCGAGTTCGAGGCGGGTTTTGCTCGACCCGAACCTGACCCAATTTAATGCTTTATTAAATCCGAACCCGATCTTACCCGAAATTTTTTTTGATTTTTCATACCCTAACCCGACTCGACCCCAATACCATGTAAATCGTACCTGACTCGACCCGACCCGAATTAATAAAATATTATTTTTTTAAATATAAAATATTATTTTTTAAATATAAATATTTAAAAATATCATTATATAAATATATATAAAATAAAAAATTAAATAATTAATTAAAAAATAATTTTTTATATAATATCGGGTCAGGTCGGGTCGGGTTTTAGGCAAACCCGAACCTGACCCGACCCTGAATGTTTCTTTATTTTACTCGACCCGACCCCAAAACCCGAATTTAAAAAAAAAATTGACCCCGTGGGGTCGGATTGAGCCGGAACCCGTCGGGGATGGGTTAGCTCGCCATCCCTACTTGGAGACCACTAGCAAAAGGAAGCTACAAAGTTAATTTCGTTAGGGTGGTTAAGAAGACGAGGAAACGGGAAGGAGTAGGGCTAATTAGAAACTAAGAAGGCAACATGATTGGAACTTGCCATGTCTACTTAGTAAAAGTAACAAATGCATTTGCGGTTGAAGCCTAGCAGTGGTTAAAGTCTTGAACTTTGCAAAAAACTTAGGATTACAAAAGATAAAACTAGAAAGGAACTCGCTCATTTTGATTAATAAGTTGAAGAAAAAGCATGACGACCAATCTTCGATCAGTAATATGATAACTAGAGCAAGTGAAACAATTAAAAGGTTCGTAGACTGCAAATTATCACATGTTACTAGAGACAAAATTAATGGTGCACACTATTTAGCAAAACAAGGGTTAGTAGATAAAGAGAAATATTAGGTAGAGGAATGTCCTATTTTTTTGCAATATATTGTGGACAGTGATATGTATTCTGGAAACTTTAGATATGAATGAAATCACTCTTTTAATAATAATAAAAAAAAATGTTGTCAAATTTTGAATTTTGATAATTGAAATTAAGAGTTCAATACTCTAATAATATATCATGATTGTTAAAATATATATATATATATATATATATATATTTATTAATATGTGTTGATTAGGGTTTTTATATATGTATTTTTATTTAAAAAAAATATTTTATGTAATGTAAGAATTTCTTTGTTACATGTGATCTTTTTTTTTTTTTCATCATGTTGAAACTTGGCAATGCATTGATTAATATATATACCAAAGAATAGATCTTAAATTGAGTATTTAATTAATTAAAAATTAATTAAAACTATTAAAGAACAATTAAAATAGACAAATGATTAAAATGTAATGCTAATTTTAACATAATTTATATAGAAGTATGTTATACATTTTATCATTTAAAACAATCATATATTTTATATAAAATCTTTTTAAAATATTATTTATTTATGGGATAATGTCTCATTTGACCCCTAAACTATTTTATTTTTTCTAATGTGGTACATAAACATAAAAAATTTCTAATTAGGTACTTAAACTAATTTTTCGTGTGTTAATTTGCTCTAACCGTTAACACCATTAACTCTAAACACTAACGTAGCATTAACATCCAATAATATGTTGACATGTGTCAAAAAATTCAGTTAAATTCACATTATTAATGTCACGTCAGCATTAAAAGAAAAATTAAAAAAAATCTAAAAAAATTTAAAAATTCTAAGAAAATATTAAAAATTCTAAAAATTTTTTAAAAAATTCAAATTTTCAAAAAGTTCTAAAAAAAATTTCTAAAAGTTTAAAAAGAAAATTCAAAACTTATAAAAGCTAAACATTTTTTTTTTATTTCATTTTCCTCCCACTCAACAAAAATAATATCCTTTCTATCTCAACTAATAATAGACAACTAGCCCTTTGTTTTTTTGAAAAATTAAAAAAAAAAATTTAATTATAAAAAAATTCAAGAAAAAAATTATAAAAGATTCTACAAATTCTAAAAAATTTTAAAAATTTTAAAAATAATATAAAATATAAAAAGGAACATTATCCCAAAAAATGAAACATTATCCCAAAAATCTAAAAAATTTTTAAAAAAGTTTCAAAAATTTTTAAAAATTTAATTTAAAAATTTAAAATTTTTAAAAGATTCTAAAAAATTCTATAGAAAAGATCTAAAAAAATTTAAAATTTTCAAAAAATTGAATTAGCTAAAGAGAAAGACACTAAAAATTGAAAATCTCTAAATATTCAAAAATCTTATAACTCTTTCCAGCATCATCATCAAAACCTCATAGCCACCCACGACAACCATGGCAAAGACCTCACTTATCACCAACCTCCCTTGATCAACACCACTGCAAGGCACCACCATTTGACAATCCACCCACCATCCTCAAATCCAGTCCATTGGCTCTGAATAGCTGCCTTCCCTTCACCACCACAAAACATAGCCCCATCTTGCCACATAAAAAGCATAGGAAAATCAAACACAAACCCTTGAAACGAGGAGAAGTAGTTCCAAAAAAAATTATAGAAGTAAAACTCAAGAAAAGAAAAAAAATAATAGTAAAAGAGGGAGCCATAAGTATCAATTCGGGGCTTTACTAAGGGGCTCTATTTTTATATTTTTTTATGATGGAGGTTTGGGCTAGGTAAAGGACATACTTTGAAAAAATGGCATTTAGAGTAGTGATGGTCAGACTTTTAGCCATTAATAGCCATAGGTTTTGGTTAGATCTAGGGAAATCTACAACGTTTTTGTGAAATCAACTTGAAAACAAGGACGATGAGGAAGAGAAGAGCTTTTTGGTGAAATCTAAAGGCAAATCGATGCCAAAAATTGGATTGAAAAAGGGCCAGTTATTTGAGAGAGAAAGGATTTTTTTTTTTTTTAGAATAGGAGGAAAAAATGAAATAAAAAAAGTTTAGTTTTTATAAGTTTGAAATTTTTTAATAAAATTTTTAGAATTTTTAAAAGTTTCTAAAATTTTTTTTAAAATTTTTAAAATTTTCAAAATTTTTAAAATTTTTAATTTTTTTTAGAATTTTTCTAAAGGAAGAGTTGATTGTTTGTTGTTTGAAAGAAAATATTTTTTTTTTTTGGGAATGGGAGGAAGAAATGAAATTAAAAAAAGGTTTAGCTTTTATAAGTTTTGAAATTTTAGAATTTAAAAAAAATAGAATTTTTTTGAATTTTTAAAAATATTTAGAAAATTTTATAGAATTTTAAAAATTTTTAAAAAAGTTTTTTTTTTTGAAATTTTCTTTTAATGTTGTTATGACATTGATGATATGGCATTGATGAAACTTTTTTTTTTTTACACATTTCAACGTCTTATTAGATATTAATACTACAAACATTTAAAATTAATGGTATTAATGATCAAGATAAATTAACACTAAAAAATATAGTTTAAATATCTTATTAAAAATTTTTTTTATTTGTATATCACACTAAAAAAATGTATTAGTTCAATTGTCGAATAAGACATTATCTTTTTATTTTTTAACAAAATCCAAATACAATTTCCCTTTTACTTTCAAAAGTTAAAAGAACAACAAAACGGCCAAACAAATTGTGCCCAAAATTTTAAACTATTAATCTTTGATTAAAACTAAACATAAATTTTTTTTTTCAAAAGAAAATTCTAAGTACAAATAGATTTCCGATTGAAATTAGTTTCATAAAAAATATCAAAACGAAAATAATTTAATAAACGTTTGGTATTATTATTATTTTTTGGCCAGGTATAAACGTCAGTTAATATTCTTTGTTAATTACAGCTAACCCACATGTGATAACCATAAACCTTCGTGCAGACTTGGGAAAAAAAATCCACGTAATTAATGTAATGCAATAGCAAAAGGAAAAGACAAGCTTAAGGCATAAGTAATATAACAGCCGGCATTCACCGATTACGTTTCCAGCTGCTTTATCAATATTACCATGTAGCAATCTACATTTCATTGACACAATTAAAAGATGGAACTTTCGCAAACTCTTTTTTTTTTATTAACTATAAATCTTAGCTGTTACAAAAAGGCCAGAAAGGACTACAGTGAAGAATTAACTTCACTTATCATACATAAACCTTTCCAACTCCCTCTCACCCACTTTTCTCAGAAGCTTTACCCAAGGAAGTGAAGTTCAATCTGAAATCACAAAGCAAATATAAGAAGATCAATTGTGCTATGGCAAACAACTAATCCTCCTCATATCTTGAATGAGTACTTGTACTAAACAAAGCAATTGCAATTACCTTATTAGCGGCTTCCTCTCGACCAGTGGCACAGATGGTATTGGTATTGATGCAGTAAGCTCCGCAGGCTATACATGAAAACTAGTAACAGTCAGAATTGTTCCATACTTTGTAAGAACAACCATTAAAATTGGATCTTGGTGTGTATTATGCTAAAAGGTTTTATTATCAGAAAGAGAAGAAAATTTTGTTTGCAGGCACAATGGTAGACTTGACCTTGCCTCCTAGCGAAGAAAGCTGTTCCCAAAAACAAGAAGCAGAGCTCAAGCAAATATATGCAAAAAACTAATTATAACAGGGATATCTAGCAATGTAATGAAAGCAAGAAATAATAAAGCTTCTAGAATCCAGTAATAACTGACAAGGATAGTAGAAACAACCTCTAACTCCTCTATAACCCAACTAGCATCTAAACCGGTGGAAGGACCAGCTCCATTGCTTGATAGTACTGGGGCTGCACCTGCCGAATCTGACATTGAAGACTCCAGAGGGCCACTATTAGTGTTCCCCACAGATCTGACCTGGTTTCTAAATTCTAAATCGTCTTCAAGCTCTTCAGGTTCCTGTGGAAATGTTTGGTGGGAAACATATGGACCAGACATTATTTTCTCAATAGCCAACTTCTCAGCCTCTTTACAGCTTGATGCATCAGCAGTCACAAGAAAATCCTTATTTGGAATAATACATCTAAGTGCCCCATCAACCTCACCATTATGATAAGAAAGCTCTTCCATGTTTCTTGAATTTATTAAGCCATTCGTCGTATTATTCCCAGCTTTTTCCCTTGATGTTTCAACCAATCTCATTGCATCTGAATGGTCAACCTTAATGGAACAAGAACTCACAGTGCTGACAGGACTACCCAAGTTAACTTCTGGACTAGAGGAAGGCACAGCAGTAATATATTTGCTGTTTTTCAATTGAGCGTCTACATTGTCATCTACCCTCTTCCTCTTCTTTCCTTCATCCTGTCCATCTGAAGCGCCTTTAACTTCACCCAACTTGTCTGATACACCATGGCCAGAAACTTTTGTATCTGATACCCTCCTACTATCCCAGGTTACTTTAGATGGACGGGAAGGTCGGATACCACCAGGAAATACAAAGCTAGGTATGTTCCTACGTTTTACATGGGTTAAATGGATTTCCATTCCAGGCTTCCACAAAGTGTACATATTAACAGAGTGTTTAAACTCCTCGACAGTTAACCTTATATCAAATTGTTCACCTTCATTTACTGGAACTCCTTGTTTGCGTTGCAAACCCATAAAGTAGCTGCAACAGAAAGGCCTAGATTTGTCTTGAAAATCGCCAGGATGTGGGTGACACTGAAGCATGTTATATGTATCCCTTTCAATCTAGATTTACAAAAAAAACAATTGAAAATTACGATTATAATACATTAGAAGCATAAAAAAGACAAAAAGGGTAGGGCATACAAAACCACTCCAGCGTACATTTGTAAGAGGTGAGTTGGGAAATTTTCAGAAGATTAAATCTAGAACTCTAACCTTATGTACCTTCTTGTACCAAAAAAAGAAAATGGTTTAGAAAGTAAAGTATGTTTCACCTTCAATGTGAGTTGACGGAGACGGGACTCAACCCAGCCTTTCCACTTCCTTAAATCATCAGCATTTTCTGCAGAGATGTCTATTTGTAGATAATTCTTGTATGCTTCAAAGAAAGCATAAGGCTCAAAAGGGGTATCCCAGTCAGCTTTGTTTGCCTCCATAGCCTGCAAGCTCGAACAACCGTTGACAAAAGTGTAAAATTAATATTAAATCAAGAAATATAGAAATTATTAAACAACATGGTATGGTGAAAACCACACAACCAACAAGTTTTATAGTTCTTTTGGAAACAAGGATTGGATGGTGAAGGATTTTGAGCTCGGCTAGAAACAAATTCTTAGTTGGGAAGTCATTCAAAACTGCATGGACTTAAATCTGAACCAAATATGCCTATGATTTTAAAATAAGGCCAAATATTAAATTTTCAAATACTTTCTTTTGCTATGTACCCAAAATACAAACTTCTTTGGCTTGGAATTAGAATAATCCAGCCAATTAAACTTCTTCTCCCTAGTTCAAATCGAAACCTAATCCATCAAAAAAATAGATTTGAATTTGTTCTTAAGATTCTGGATTTCACTAAAATATCCAAACAAAGGGTCCAAATACAAATTCTAGTTGCCCAACAAAACATTAAAGATGTTAATCATGAATTGAGGTCTCAACATTCACTAATGCAGTTGATTATCACACATTCACACTGAAATTTTTTATCAACAATCATGAGTGTTCAAAAAATATATTGTAAAGAAAGAGATAACAAGATCATTAATCCACCTAGAAACTATTTTGAAATTCAAACAACTGTCATTGGGTACCAAACCCCAATCATGAGCTATAATGAAAAGGATACATTGCTAAGTAAACTCATAATTCTAATAAGTGCACCTGATCATTTTGTGGTGCCTAAGATACTTATGCACATGTCAACATTTTTTCAAAAAGGAAACAATATTGTAACTTTATTTGTCTATAAATTAGTGTCAAATAACATACTTATATGTAAAACAAAATGCTCATCAAGCATTTTTTCTAATCTAAGATCAACACCAATGCTAATTCATATTTTTTTTTAATTTCTTCATTTTCAGTATTTATTGAATTTTGCCTCTCTCATTTTCTTCTCTCTATTCTCTCTCTCCTCCTTTGCCTCCCGCAGCAGCATCTTCTCTGATTCCAGCTTGGTATCCAAATAAATAGCTCATACTCTCCAATACAGTCCCCAAACTCAAAACCTCTACATCTTCTCTACACTTAAAACAAATTTCACCGTCTTTCTCTCCTCAATCTCTCCCTCTCCATCTGACATAACCACCCAATAGGTATTCATGAAAATGCTCCAAAGAAGCTTATACACTACATCTTGAAATTTTTGTAAGTATTTTGTTTGCTTTTGGGGTTTATTGGCAAAATAATAAACTACTTCAAGTGGGATCATCTTATGCTAATGAAAAATAAAACAGCAAATTGGTAAGAAGAGATCTGACATGAACCATAAGACCATACCTCACAAATTTCATTACCCCTCTGAAATTCATCTGTCATGATTCGCAAAGTACTCGATGACACATTGTAACTAGAATTCATGGAAGGATAAGCAGGAGTAATTATAGGCATCAAGTGATATCTATCTTTCAGATTTCTTCGGGGATCCCAAACTTGAAGACCAAGAGATCCTTCCTCAATTGCACAAAGCAAGACTGGATTTGGCCAACGCCACTGGGTATACACCCTAAAAAATCGAGAAACTAACATATTGGGCAGAGCATTAGGATATAGCTGGCATATACGAGCAACAAGCAATGCCCAGTTTATACCACCAAGAAAACCAGAAACCTGCCCAAAACAAAAAATATCACTTTTTAATATAAAGAAAAAAGGAGATCTAGAGCATAATCTTGCCAATATGAAAAGCATCCCATACATTAGAATAAACACCACGACGTTTTGCCCAAAACCTCATGCATCTCAAAGTTGTCCGGAAATTCTGTAGGTCATGCAACAGAAACACAATCAAGAATCTTTGGGGAAGAAAATATCTGTTTGTATACAATTCACGAAGTGGCAGCCACAACCTGAATATTTGGAACCAACCGTAAAATTTGGTCAGTGACTCTGCAACCGTTAAGACTACGAACTGTCTGCTCATCTGTATTTTGTAAAATAGAGTCTTGTGAAATATCTAAGTCCTGCACCAGAAATTTACATAAGCTATGAGAAAATTTTCAGAAACATTTCAATAAAAAAAAAAAAAAAAGACTTGCCATGTAATGAATTTTAAGTTTAAGAAAAGACAAAGTTGCTATGCAAAGAATTAATGCACAAAACATCATCTCTCCCTATTTCATAGATAAAACTGGGTAAAAATAGTACCTGTTCTCTCTCAGAATACCTCAAAAAGTGCATAGCTCTAATGATCATCATTAATATTTTCAAATTGTTAAAGAGGTTACAATCTACTATTCTAAGTTGTTTTTTACATTGTGTTGAAGGAGAGTATATGTGTTATCCATTGCCTCAAATCATGCATGCTTGTTGTAGGATGGTCCATCGATTCTTCGATCTTTACCTTAAATCTTGTTATGAAGAACCAAGCAATTCTAACAATTTACATAAGCTTGCAAAACATAAGTAACACACTGCCCTTTTACCCTATCTAGTCAACTTTGGACATTAAAATCCTTTAATATCTGCAGTTTTATAAAGGCTAACGTCAATTATAGGTAAAGGCTTGATCCCTAGGTCACCTAGGCTTGAAAACTGACAGTTTTTCTCTTGGAAATCATGTCCAATTCAGAGATGGAACTGAATTTTTAGGTAACAAAGGAAACAAATTTCTTCATAGCCATTGACTACAACAATAGAATGGAGCTACCTGGTTTGTCTTTTGAAATTAACGAGTAAGTCCATCTACAATGGGATTATTTATCATTTTATACCTAGAGGATTGCTCCAATGTAAATCACTGACCATAGGCACATTCCTTCTGGTAGAGTTTGTGCGGCAAGACTCATAATGGAAGTAGACCTGAGGTTTTGTTTGGATTCTTGACCACAACAATACCTGCAAGCTGAAGCAACCTCCAAACTACAAGGGGACTTGATACACCAAATTCCTCCATGACTAATTAAATTGTTTATATTTTAATTACGTTAACTCCTCTCACTATACATGACCAAAGGAAAGGAAGACAAAGGAACCAAGTAAACTACATGCAGAGAAGCAAATATAATGGGAAAGGGAGTCCACTTTTAATGCTTCATAAAGCATTGGATGTCATCATTCACAAATAAAATACTGATATAACCCATCTGGTAGTGACTTCACGTCCAAAACCTAATACTGATTCCAAACAGTAAAGGCCCAGCTTGCTCAAACTAAAAACTTTGGTGGAAATAGTAACAGGTTTCATCAGTTAGCTAAATATTTTTCTAAATCAGTAGCAAAGAACCAACTAGAACAATGATTCTTAAAAAAGAAGACAATAAAACATAGGAGATGATATTTAAAGACAGACACTAGGTAAACCAGTACTTACTTCAGGAATAACCCAAAGTGAGAGTTTTGCATAAAGAAGATCTATGGAAACTCCTTTGAATTTGAATTTCATGACTGGGACATGAGCATCAGGCACAGGGTGCAATTCCGATACCTCAGGCATCTCTGATAGCATCTTGTGTAGTTCACCAAAGAAATCCTCCTACATCAAAACATATAGATGCATTTTTTTAAGTTAGTCAATCAACACTTTCTCAAATGAAAGAAAACTGCTGTAAATAAGCAGAGAAAGATCTGATCGCACTTCACGTGTTGCGTGTCTCGGCCCCACACAAAGTGTATCTATATCTGCACCAGGACCATGCACCTGTTTAAAAAAAAATGGAAGCGAGATGAACTAGAACTCCAAATTCAAAGCAATGAGGTGGAGAAATGATGTACTTGAAGGCATTATTTTGAAGTTTAGAGAACTATTAAACTTGAAGAGCTATAGACATCAATCATCTGAAAACAATATGCTTTCATAACTGGACCGTAGAACATCAAATTATAGACATAAATTTATCTCCTTTGTTAAAATGGAAAACAAGAATCCAAAGATGAAATGCCTTATTCCAGTCTTATTGGACCAACTATAAATCAAAAGATGTAAACCAAGACAAGATCCTAGTATATCCTAAATCTCACCAAATTAGAAAATAAACCTACTACGCAGGTATGTCAAAGATTACAAGTTTGCTCTTGAACTTAACAACCTTGACAGATAAAATAAAACCCTAAACAGCAATGGCTGATATTGCACAAAGAAGAAAAATGAAATCATTCTTCCACAAAACCATGTATTGTTTCACAAATGAAATATATAACAGATCTAGCAAGTACACTGCATAAAGTATTTTCTTTCCCATAAACTTAGATGCAAGCTGAAATAGCCAGCTCAATGTGACGGTCAACTTCTGGATAAACCACCAAGTCTTCCTAAAGACATGACATCAGCTACGAATATATGAACAAATATGACAAGCTTCTTTCTTTGCAGAAACTTGTAGAAACATACACCACATCAATAGTGGCTTGAAGATACTACCTCCAGTGCTATAAGTGTGTCCACCATCTCATCATCAGCTAGTAATATTGTTTGTGCATTACAAAAATATAGAAAAAAAATTCATTAGATTCTAATGCTTTTTTCTTTATAACTTTCAGGACTGCAACTAAAGTGAAATGAAGGGATAAAATACAAAGAAGCAAAGACAAGAAAATGATCATACCCCTAGTCGATAAGAACCAAAGGTGAATATCTTAGCATTTGCTTCTTGGACCAATTGCTCATTTAAACCTTTCGCACGGCTAATTGCTTTAACCCAATTCTTCACAATCTGTTCAATTTAAAATCAAGAATAACATCATTGTCAATCACTACATACCAAAAACACAAACCCACATTCGATGATTAAGCAAGAAATAGAAGTACCATAACAAGTCATTCTACTTCAAATTATTACGAGCCAGACAGTTAAAAACTATAAACCAACCTGGTCTAGCCTCCCCAGGACTTCCTCCCGACTAACAGCCTCCTCTTGACTCTCATACAATCCCACATTTTGCAAATACTGAAAGTCCAAAATTCCACAAAAACCACAATTCGTGATAGTCTCAGACTTAATAACTTCAAAAGAAAACAAATACTAAACAAAATACAATAGTGAAAATGCGGTTAAAAAGAAACCTTCTCGAGCTCTCGGGTTTTGATCACATCATAGTCAGTCGGTCCACCCAACGAAATAGGTTCCGTGATGCCTAATCTTTGCCCACTGTTTCGATGTCCCAATCCAGGACTACTCATTATTCTTAATTTTTAGAATTTTTTTCTTTTCTTTTTCTCTCTCTGTCTCACTTTTTTTATGCAACCAAATGATAATTAATCAAAATTTTATTGATAATTCTTTCACAGATTTTTTTTCTTTTCTTCCTAGATATATAAAATAAAAAGAAAAAGAATAAATGGAGAGGTAAGAATCAAATAATTGCTGATTGTAGGTATTTAGGAGGATACAACCAAAATTGAAACTGAAATTACAGAAGAAAAGGCTAATCCTTTTTTTTTCCTTATATAATAAGACTATTAAGGAAAGATTACATCACCAAAATTGGGGAATCCAATTAGAAAACTACTCTAACCCTAAAGGGAAGAAAAACAGGCACAAAACCCAAAAACAAAGTACAAATAAAAATCCAAACTTTCGAGAATTTTAAGGTCTCCGCCTTTTATTGTCGACGACGCCGGTGGTGATGTTAACGTTGTTGTTCTCCGTCGGCCATGGCTATCAAAAAAAAAAAAAACCCAAAGCCTCCAATAGAAAAGATATAAAGGGGACCCCGAAAACCGAAAAAAAGAAAGTCAGAGAAAAATTGTATTAAGACGAGGGAGATTCTCGAGACTCAGAGAGAGACAGAGTTTACAGGGTTTCGTGATTATTGTGGAAAATTGTTTGATTTCTTAATGTTTCTTTTTCTTAAAGAAGGGAAAGGTCGGTACTCTTTGGCTTTGGGCTTTTTTTTTTTTGTTTTTTTCGTTCCACACAGCTGATAATGGGATCGGCTGGCGCTGGGAGTGGATAAAATGAGGGGCAAAATAAAAAATAAAAAATGTTTTTTTTTTTGAGAGAGAGAAGAAGTTAAGGGATCGCTTCTTATTCTTTTGTTTTTTTTTATAATTTGTTGTTTTCCCTTTTAATTTTTTCAAAATAGTTGAAAAATCTATGTTTAACAATATATTATTGTTTAAAAAAACATAAATAATAGTTTTAAAATTATTGGAAGTAAAAACTTTTTGTTTTCATTATTTTTAAAAATATTTTTTTTTTATTAAATGAATAATATTTATGTATTAAAATAATTTATACATATTAAGAATTAAAATTATATATTAAATTAATTTATAAATAAAAATATTATTGATTAATATGAAATAATAAAAAATTAAAATAACGAATTAGAAATTAAATATTTCAAAATTAACATGTAAATTTATTTGAATATAAAAAAGTAAAAAATATATATACTTCAAAATATTGAATATAAAGTACATGAAAATATAGTATTTTAACCCTATCATATCATTTAATTTTAAAATTATATAATATTAATTAATATATTAGATGTAATTAAAACAATAAAATTTTAATATGTTATTAGTTTTTTTATAAAAATATGTTATTAGTTACTAATATTATTAGTAAATAATCAAATATTATTTTAATAGTAATATCATTTCAATTTTAATATTATATAATCTATATGCTTATGCATTTATATCTATATTTATAGTATTGTATTTATGGTACAATCTATTTACTTGCAACGTTTGCAGCTTTTTATTTTTTTAAATTTTTTAAATTTTATTTAAATATATAAAAGAAAGTCTTGATCTTTCTTGATCGACACATGACAAGTTATTTACATTTCGCATGGTTTTTTTTTTATTATTTTCAATTTTTTCTTAAATTTTTATATTAAATATTTAAAATATATTTTACTATTTCTACAGTATATAAAATTGAGGTTAGATGTTACTAATATTTTGGTTTTTATATTGAATTTTGATTTTTTTAGGTTTAAATTATTAAATAATTAATATTATTAATTAAATGAACGTTTAACTTATTAAATAATTAATTAATATTATTTTAGTGGGAGGGATTAATTTTCATTAAAAAAGTTTTACAATTTTTTTTAACTATTGCTCTTAATAAATTTAATAGAGGAGCTTAAATTATTTTTTATTTTTTAAATTTGTTTCTCACATCTCTTAAATTTAGTGAAGTCAATGATTAAAAAAATATATATAAGAAGATATAGAACTTTTTTTTTTTGTGTAAGTTGATCTGCCCTTTTATTTTAAATTGTATTTAATATATTTCAATAATTATGTAATTTACTAAATATTAATTAGCTGAATATTAATATTTTATTATTTAATAATATAACTTAATAACAGTAATAAAATATTTTTTGTTGTATAAAATATTAAATTGTTGAGATGTAATTGATGGTAAGAGATGAATTACATCCAAGTTCTTCCTTCCTTGCGGTTCTAATTTAAATAGTTCCAATGAAGCTTTCGACTGGTTGGGTAGTAATATTTTGGGGAACCTGAAATGGATTTGAGCTTGTGAAGGATAAAAGAAAACTGTTTGATAAATCAGGGACCAAAAAGGTATCACGTATTTTACCATGAAGTAGGGGACCCTTCTGTCAAACAGGATTTTTTGATGCAGTGAGTTGTACATGTTAGAACAAATAGGATGTCAAGTCGGTTTAGAACAGCATTTGTTTAAAGCTCTTGAATCGATTTAAAAAGAAAAATGGTTTTTGAATCACTTCAATGTACTTGATATTACTCCTTCACCTCTTTGAAACCTTCAACTTAAACATTTTCATGCAATTTCCTGAAGGAATGGAAGAGAAGAAAACGTCCCTAGAAAATAAAATGGTTGAAGCACCGAGTGTCCTTTCCAATGGGTACGAGAGCTTTGACATCCCATACAAAGATGTCCTTCCATGGTAATGATAACCAAGACATCCTAATTTTCTTGCAATCAATCAGGCATAACCTGTCGTTGACTCTCATGTCTAAAATGGTAAAGCCGTTGTGGTTCATGAAACAACAAGCAAAATGCAGTATTCACATGGGGCCAAGGAGGAAAAGGAAGTCCCAAAATCTATCTTATGGTTAACTTATTTTGAGAATCAGTTGAGCTGGGTTACGAAATATCATTTTTAGAATCAAAACATTTCCAAAAACAAGAAAGAACGAAATGAATTGATGCCAAAAGGTTAACAAGAGATGCTTAGATGGAAAAGTGCTTTTGAGTTCAGAATTTCACAAGGATCAAGCTTTCTAGTCATCCTAGAAATGATAAAATAGTAAAATCCTCAAGAATCCCATTCCATTTCTTGTAATACACCATAAAAGGCCGCATATGAAACAATATGTATGTGAGAGGACACATCTAAACATATTAAAGCATACATGCTCAATGGGATTTGCCAGAATTTATAATTAGAGCAGAATGCATGGTCCAGAAAGCATACCAAGAAGCATGACTCATCTCAGACTACAATCACCTAAAACAAGGAAGCCCTGTTGGTTCCCATCCCCATGCTCATCTTTTCCAGATCAAATGCATTGTCGATAGAGAATATTAAGAACTTGCCTCGTCTCAAACTTAATTAAGCTTTATTATCAAACTAATTCCAGCAACAAAAACAAGGAAGCTGAGATGATACCTAGCCCCCCGCAAATCTTTTCCGGGCAATAAATGAAAAACAGATACTTAGAAAGAGGATAATGGAAGCAGTGCAATAATCCATTCACTTGTCCAACCCTACCTTATGTAGTTTATTTAATGAACTTTTAGGCTTTGCTTGGTAAGAATGATGGAAAGAGGTGAAGATGAAAAACTTGTTAATCTAATGGTTAAAATCATAACCATTTTCTTACTTTGTAGCTTAACTATTAGATTAACAAATTTTTCATCCTCACCCACCTCAATCCTTCTTACCAAGCAAAGCCTTAGTGTACATTTCTATACTTTTAATATTAATCCACAACTTTACCACATAACCAAAATCTTTTAAATACTTCTTTAATGAAAAATCATATAAATCCTATGTGTTAATTTTAGTGAGATGACAAATTCTGAATTTATATGGACTATATATTGGCAAAATACTAGAATTCCATTTAAAAGACCTAAGAATTGAGCTAAACTGCTAGAAGCTGGTACTCTTCATAACTAGAGCTAGGCATTAATTGATGCATCAGAAATCACAAACTGCAAAGTTCCAGGTGACAGCAAGCAGCGTTAGATGACAAGAAAATTTTAATATGTTTGTAGGTTAACCATTTATACATGTGTTTCAACCAAAAAGAGAAAAAAATTCCTACATTAGTGGATTAACATTCCAAAAGATTTTGCCTAAACAAACCTGATTTGGGCTTCGCCTACTTATTCCAAATAGCACAATTCCTTGCAACTAAAACTAATCAAACCATTGCATCTGGTATCTAATCAAAACCTGTTGCAACTAAGTCAATTTGATAACACTCATTATCATTCTAGACAAGTCTTTGAATGGTGCATGCTGCATGGCTTTTTTTCATCTTTCACCAAACTACATAGAAGAGGATCATTCATTAAAAAAACAAACAAATAAAAAAAAAATTAAAGTTGAAGGGAAAAAATTATCAGTCTGAATTCAATCGAACAAATGAAGACAAACAAAACTTACGAAAAAGCCACCATAAAGTGACCTTGTTGAGAGAAAATATTTGGCAGTAGATTGCCAATTCATAATTTTTAAGCATTGTTAATTCTAGAAGGAAACAATACCACTAATTCAGATAGAACACGGAAATAAAAGATAACTAGAAATACAAATTTCATCTCCAGTGCACAAAACTACCTCACATTAACAATATCATCAATCTTCAAAATCATCCTCACACACTCTGTTGCCAGTGTAATTGCACTTGTGCTTACAAGCAGTGGTTGCACAACATTCTCCTCCAAGATGTTAGTAATCTGTCCCTTCCTCACATTGATCCTGGCATTGATTTCCCCTTGTGCATGCCGATTCCTCAACTCAGTCACAATAGCAATAAGGTTCAACCCAGCATTCTCAGCCAACGTGTAAGGAATAACTTCAAGAGACTCAGCAAAAGACCTCACACAATACCCCTCCATCCCATGCAACACCTTAGACCAAGCACCAAGCTGCCTCGACAACTCAACCTCTGGACCACCACCACCCGCAATCAAAAACCTCTTATTCACCAAACACCTAACCACACATAAGGGATCATGTAAACTCCTCTCAGCTTCATCAATAACCAACTGATCCGAACCCCGAACCAAGACAGTTGTAGTCCTTCCCATATCCTTAATCCCATTAACCTTATCAATCTTACCATCCCCAAGGGAAACCTCCTCAACAAGATCCGCATGCCCCAACTTCTCCACTCGAAAATGCTCAATATTAGCAATAGGCAAACAATTCAAAGTCTTGGTAATGAACTCAATCTCATCCCTCTCAACATCCTTAATAACCATAATCTTTGCTTTGGCCAAATAATGCAATGACAAATCCGTGACTGCATCCCTCAAAATACTCTTTTGAATCAACAAAACATTACAACCAGTTGCCCTAATCTTCTTAATCATACCTATAATTCCTTTCCTCCTTCAATATCCTATCCATTTGGGTATAATCTGAAACTACAATACTCTGTTCAATATCAGTTTTAGGAGGGGAAATCTGAAACTGAATTACCGCAATTTTTGCCTTCTCCATTCTGGTCGGTCCTCCAGCTGCATGGCTCGCTTTCTTATCAAAAACCAACCCTTTAACTAACTCCGTATCGTCCACGGTCCCCCCCAGCTTTTTCACAATCTTGATATCTCCTAAATCAACCATATCCGGCTTTTCTGGATCAACGACAGAGAGAACAGAATCAACGGCTAGCGGCGCCAGAAGAGTTGAGTATTGGCTAACAACCTTGCTGTTCAACGAAGTGCTTGCGGATTTGATTAAGGATTCGCGGTCGGAGAGCTCGAGAGGGACGGCCATGGCGGTGAGGACATCGACGGCTTATATCGAAGCCTTGTGGAGAGAATCCGAGATAACAGTAGGGTTACCATGTGAGAGAAGGGAAAGGAATTGTTTAAGGAGGGCACCGGCGATGACAACGACTGTGGTGGTGCCATCACCGGCGGCGGCGTCCTGAGATTTTGAGAGGTCGACGAGCATTTTAGAGGCTGGTTGGAGGACTTCCATTTTGTTTAAGATGGTGGCGCCGTCGTTGGTTATGATGACTTCGCCGTTGGCTGTTGAGATAATTTTGTCCATACCTTAGGGTCCTAAGCTTGTTCGGACAGCGTCGGCCACGGCACGGGCCGCGTTGATGTTGGCTTGGCGGATGTCTTCTTTGCGTTTGCTGTCCACGTAGGACTCCGTCTTGAAGGAGCGCGGCTGGGATGCTGTTATGGCTGCCATTTCCTTTTTTTTTTTTTTTTTTTTTTGGGGGGGGGGGGGGGGTGGCTGTAAATGATAGTGTGGAATGGAGGTGGAAAAACCTATAAAAGGAGCGGGGATCTGGAAAAGTGGGATCCAGAGGGTTAAGTGAAGAGTGGGAATATGGGCAACGAGGCCAAGATATCATAAGTTAAGATGGATCAGGTATATGTTTATTTTTTTGGATAATATATATAATTATAAAATTATAAAATTTTATTTGAATATAAATATAAAATTTATATTATTTGATCTAAATTTAATTATATCGTTCAGATCAGCTCATTAGTTTTTAAAAGTTAAAATTTTTATTTTTATATTTTATTTTAATATAATTTATAATATATTTAAATAAATTTAAGTATAAAATAATTATTTTTTTAAAAAAATTTAAAAATATATAAAATTAATAAAAATATAAAATTCGGTTCTTTTTTTATTTTTTAGTTTTTGATTTAAAATTTACTTTGAACCTAACATATAAATTTAATATCAAAACTTAATTCAAATCGATAAAAAAAAAAAAATCGATCTGAACTGAATACTACGATTTCGAATGAATTTTTAATTTTCTCAATTTTTTTCATACCTCTAAAGATAAGTCTAAAAGATTTGATTTTTGCAGACTAAAACTCAATTTGAGAGGCGATTACTTAACTCAAGATTAAATATTTTATTTTATACAAATAAAGATTAAAAATTATTAACTTGTATTTAAGATTTTTTCATGAAAATGCGATTGTGAAAGATATACGCTATTAAATTTTAAAGCCATGATAGATGGAAATGAAGTGAAATTAAGTTTAAATTATTTATTGACATGGAATAACAAGTGGAAAAGGCTCTTTTAATATTGTTTTGCCTTTCTTTTGCTAAGCTTATTCCATTTCTCATTTTTTCTTTTCTCTTTGAAACTTAAGATTTAGCCATTACAACTACTCTTCTTTCTTTTTGTTTTTCAATGTAAAATTTTGAAAAATACATTTTAAAAGTAGAATTCGTACGCAATGTTTGCTTTAAATATGAGTTCATCTAAGAATGTAAATTTAAGGTTAGTAAAATTTTCAAGTTTTTCAAAATTTTTCATACTCTAATTTAGGTCAAGATTTCTTTGATTTTATTTTTCAAAATTTTAAAATTATACGATCTCTAAAGTTAAGTCTTATGATATAAACACATATAAGTTAATTTCAGCTAGTTATTTTATAAAATGAGATTTTGAAAGAGAACCTATTTTTTGTTACTACAATATAAAGGTAGCTAAGTAGATTTCATAGATGAATTGTAATCTTGATTGAATATTTTATGGATGCCCACATTATCTGATAATTTTATAAACAAAATAATTTGTAAAAATATTTTTTTTGGCTAAATTTGCTTATAGTAATTTATTGTGATTAAAGGATACTATTTAGATTTCATTTATGACATGATCTTAAAATTTTTGATAGAGTAAAAGAGATTATTTTTAAGCTCAAAAAGAGAGAAAAAAATTTATATGATCATGTTCAAAGTTTGAAAAATAAAGTTTCAAAGTTGATGAAAAATATTGTTGATTTTATTGAAGTTGAAGTTATTGAGAAGAATAAGAAACAGAAAAGAGAACTTAGTATTTTGATGTTGAAATTGAAAGAAAGTAGTAAAATTGCTAGTAGACATGGTAGAGATGGCAATTGAAAAATAATTTGGCTTATCTCACTCTTTTTTTACTTTTGTTTTGTGTAATTATTTTTAATGCCAAAATAAAGAAAGGGAATTTAGCTTGTATGCTTGGTAATGGGTTAGTGATGTGAATGATATATAAGATGTAAATGTTGGGTTAAAATGAATGGATATGAGTTTATTTTTCTTAAATTTGTAATATGTTATGAGTAAAATAAAAAAGGTTTCAATTTTTTTAAATTTTAACAAATCCAGAAACAAAATTACAATCTATAAAGTAATTTGATAATGAAAATGCCTTCATTTATAGAAGCAATAAAAATGCATGTTCAACATGCCTACATCATTATTAACTTACACATAACATGTTTTTATAAATAACATTCAAAAATTGCTCTTCACACAAAAATAGTGAACAAAAAATAAAAACCAACAATTCTAGTAGAAACAGTCAACATAAGCATTTGTCAAATTTTTTTCCCCTTATTTCTTTTAGAACTTGCAACTTGACTTTCTTAAGTAGTAGATACATCTTAACAGCTTTTTACTTGCCTTTACTTGTCTAAACTAGTATCATTTTTTTGATTTTGCAATCCAGGTTGTTGAATTACATTTATCAAGTTAAAATGGATAAAATTTTATAAAAAAATCATAAATATGTATGTTTAATCTATCATGACTCACATTCAAGATTTGTCTCCTTATTTTCGAGTTTGTATGTAATCCATAACCTTGCATATTTCTTTTTTTGCTTCTAATTAAAGCTCTTATAGTATTCTTGTCATTACCACTTCTAATAGTATTTGTTGAAATTACTTTCTTTTTATGGTTGTTGTAAAAGATTTAAACTTTGATAATTGACTTGTCTTTCCATCAGTCATCTTATAAAGTCTCCCATCCTTGTCTACAAAACATCTTTCACTAGATGTTAGGGCTTTTTGGACTTTAGTTTTGCATTTTAAATGACAACAATAACAACAATAGCATTGACTAGATTTGAGACATGTGCAAATACAAATAAAGAACCAAAGATATTAGCTAAAGCAAATGTAATTATCAAACCAAATCTGAATGTAAAAGCATAAGAGCCATAAGCAATAGCAAAAGTAGTAGCATCACAATTCTAAGTAGTATAGTTGCTTAGACTATTTGTAGCTTTAATGGGATCTACAGTTGCATTTTTTGTACTTGATGCACCTTGGTTTATGTTTAAGTCTCCATATTTGTACACATGAGACTTTTGGTTGTCATAAAAAAAAGAAAAAAAAAGTTGAATTGATGGTTTATGGTTTGTGTATTTAATAGTCAAATCTAACAATAGTACAATATTTATAGTAATAAATAAGAGAAAATAGTATGAAATTAACTCTTTGCCTTTCACATAATAGCTTCTTTGTTATGGCCTAGTTGATGATATAGTTTACATGTCATTATCCTGCTTGACAAATTTCTATTGTTGCACTTGTTTTTCTTGGGCTCATCAAGATCTTTTCTTTTATTAGTTTTAGGCTTGCCTAACAATTTTTTAAACTCTAGGGCCTGAACCTTTTTTTTTGTCCTTGGTTTGGCTCAATCTTTTTTTCCAAACATAGGTTATAAAGTATTACTATAAGTTTATAGATACACTTCCTTATGATATTAACTAGACAAAATCTTTAATATTTCCACTTAGGTATCTAATTGCACATGAGATACTAGAAAATTGATACATTCTGTAACTACATGTCTTCTCAGATTGTTGGACAATAGACCTATTTAGACCTAAATCTATTTCATATCCACCATCTCCATTAAATGCAACTACACATGGTGATGCTATAAATGCATTATTTTTTATAATTTTTATGATGTTAGGACCAATCACATATTTTCCACTCATAACATTAGTTTCTTTTTTTTTCAATTCTTACCATCAAATTCTTTCTTATGTCTTCAAATAAGGAAAACATTGATTTTTTTCTAGTTGTCTTGGAGCTAGCAATTTTTCATTTAATATTTTATATAAGTTGTTGTCAACCAATTCACATCTAAAGTCTATGTTGAAAACTTATATGTCATCAATTGCAATATCATCATTTTCTTACAATTTCCTCATATTTTCATTAAATTCTCCAAAATGGCCTTTTATCTCCTCACCCTTATGTCCTCTTTTAATAAATTCACATATACACACCTTGCATAATATATGTGCTTAGTATTTGGAAGCAACTCTACAATTGCATTATCAAAGCCCTAAAAGTTATAAGAAACAAATTAGTAATTAGTTTAATTATTGACTACATAATTTAATTTAAATAAGTATTTAGTAATTTACCTTTTGTTGATATATTATGATTGTCTAGCTTATTCTATTTTCCAAAGATATGATGTCTGATTTCATCAATTCAAAAAATCATTTTCGTGAAGCTGTGCATTTCATTTTCACTAATGCCCAAGCCATTAGAAACATTTGACTATTTTCATCTCTGCCAGTAACACATAGCAATTCACCTTTTGTTAAGTGTTTCAGCTAACAGCCATTTAGTCCCAAAAAAGATTTACAACCACTTTTCAAACATTTTTAAAGTGCATCGAAACATATATAAAACCTTTTAAACATAGGTAAAGAGGTTGGCAATGACCTATGAACTTGCATATTTATTATGCTACCTTCATTACTTTCCTTGATTACATCAACATAATCCCATAAAATCCAAACTCATCTTTATAGTTACTAATCACCTTATTAGTCACATCTTTTTTAGCTTTTTTTTTATCATACTAATATTGATCTCTGCATTAAATTCTTTCCTAACTCTTACACTTTTGCATTTTTAATAAATGATCCTTCATAAATTTCTTTGCATACAACTAAGTTAAAATAGCTTGACTAATCCTTAGATTTTTAAAATCTTATTGCATTTATGAGTGTTATTGTAGGTTTTCACTTGAAATGATTGCAATTTTCTATCATATGCTACATAGATTACTTAAAGACATTATTTTCCAGCACATTTACTTCTAACAAAACTCTTGTGGTTCTTAACCCAAATAATAACCATGTTTGTCCTAACAGAAAGTAATGAAATTGTATATTTAAATTGTTTTGAATTCTTAAACAACATGCCTAACTCAATATAAGAGGTATTTGTATTAGGATTATACATTAAAAATTTACTTTTCATCTTAGTAGTATCACTAACCATTTTTTTCTCATCATTAATAAGGGTTACCAGACTCACCAGAGTCATAATACTCATTCTGATATCCCTAATGAACATCACCAATATTGTCTTTAACCAGTGAGGTTAAATCTGGTTTCTTTATTTTGTTATTATCAACTCTATCCCCAATCATATTCATACCAATTTGTACTCCCTTATCCACTCCATATTTCCTATTTTGACTATTTTTTAACATATATTTAAGTTTAGATCTAGCCGTAACTATTTCTTTATCATCATCACCATTCAAATATTGAATTTGTACAAAGTAAGTATGATCTTCCCCTTCATTACTATTTCTATCACTTGCATCTTCAACTTTTACCTCTTTGTTCACCGTATCTTCATTACATCTATCTTTATTTCTTACCCTTTTCGTTCATTACATCTTCATTTTTTATCTTGTCTTTTCATACCCTTGTTGCCTTAGCTACATTTTCATTTTTTATTCCTTCATTCCCTACTACTTCAGCTATATTTTGATTTTTTACCCTTTTATTCCCTATTACCACACTACATATTGATTTCTTGCCCTTTCATTCCCTACCACCTCAACTTCATATTCCATTTTAGGTCTTATTAAGACCTTATGAGCCAAAACAACTTAATTTATACCATGTTCTATATGCATATCAGCCATACCATGATCTACCATATGCCTTATCATATTAATAATGCTTCTATCATCATTCATTACCATTAGCCCATCAGCTAGTGTTTTTTTTTATTTTTAAATACAATATCTAACTAATGTTCATAACGCAACATCATTATAAATTTTTAATAACTCAAAATAAGATATCTTATTAGGATTAACTGTCAAATCATCTACTATCTTATTTATATACATAAATTGGACCCTTACTAACAAATGCCCCATCAATAATTATAGAATACAACAATCAAAACTCATACTGTAGAAGAAGAAAATTTTATTTTGTTACTATCAAATTTATTTATTATATAATATAATTCTCATCCATCCTAAACATAATAAAATAAATATGTAGTATTAAAATAAAATATTAACACAAATTCGAGCGTTAAGAACAACGAAACAATAGACTTATAAAATGCCTAAATATGAAAAACAATAGAACCACAAAATGCCCAATTATGATTTACCCGACACAAATTCAACAACAAAGCAATGAGAACTAACCTTCCAAATTTCTCTTTTCTTGAGTCCAACACGATTCCGAATAACTTTTCAAATTTGTAAACTCTATAATTGATCCACAAAGACTCTTGTACAAAACTCTAAAATCGACAATTGAAATAAAAAAAAAAAGATTTAGGTTGAACAACAAACCCTAAACTGAAATATTGTCTTAGTGATTTAAGATTAAAGAGTTTGCTCTAAGTGATTCAGGGTTTGCACTAATTTATGTGTTTCTTACAAACAAAATAATTAGGTTTTTTTTTCAGTCAAAGTAGAATATATATTTGATAAATATATTTGTTCTTTTTTACCAAATACTAAAAAATACTAGTCAAATTAGAAATAACATGCTATATTAGCGTGAATTTAATCTTTTTACGCATTATTACAATGCATGTCTTTCACAGCTACATTTCTGTGAAAAAAATTCTACATTACTACAAGTCTCTAATGTTTAATTATTTTTGTATAAAATAAAACATTTAATTATAAATTTACAAGTCTCTAATGTTTAATTATTTTTGTATAAAATAAAACATTTAGTTATAAATTAAGTAACCATCTAAACCTTTAATCCCAAATTAAGTATTTAGCCTTTTTTGAATTTACAAAAGGTGTTTGGTTTGGTGGCAGAAATGTTAACAAGTATAGCATGTTTCAACTTTCAAGGGTTTTTTTTTTTTTTTTCAAATTTAAGGGCTCTTTCTAAGCGTAATTCAAACAAATTCGTAGCTTAGGGTTTATATTTTTAACCATACAAATGATTGTTGATACAAATAATATTATTTTTTATATTTGTAAAACCTACATATATCTGTATAGTATAATGAAAGCAGTATATTGAAAGCAATATTCCAATTAATATTATTCATGCCATTGTTTTTTAAATTTTCACTTTTATGCCATTTATCTTTTTTATTAGCTTTTTTACAACTTTTTATATTTATTATTATATGAATTAATGCTGATGGGTACAATGTAGAAGCTTGTAATTCAATTCCATAAAACAAAAAAAAAAAAAAAAGGGAAGGCTAAAAGCATGTAAATCAAGGATTGGAAGTCGAGAGAAGTATTGGGTTTCAATGAATGCCAAAATCAAAGATGCAGGTTGGGAAAAAACAATTGAGGTGAGTGAAGAGAGTGATTGCTTCAAAGTTGTAATGTGAACCACTTTTAGCTCTTTTTTACTCACTTTTCTATGTCATTTTTAACTAATTTCTTTCTTTTTTCTCTTTTTCCTCTTTGGTCTTAGGTATTTTTCTTTTTAACTTTTTTTTACTACTTTCTTCAATGTTTGTTTTTCTTATGAATGCCATATGTTGCTATTTTATGAGGATGGCGTTTTGTGATTTTCTTTAAGCTCCAATCCAAAAAAGACGGTTGTGTTCTATTCAAATGTTATGCCTCGGAAGTGAATTTTGAAAGAATTCCAAGGATTTGCAAAAAGATTCTTCTATTTTTATAGTGTAGTCCTTTTTTCATGTTTCTAGATATACATGAATTTTATATGCCTCCCTAATAATATTATCTTTTGATATTTTATTTATGACCAATTTGGCTATCTTTCTTTGCCTATTGATTTTATTTGATGTACGTTATTGTTTGATGTATGACCAGACTCATTTAGTATTTATTTATTTTTTTGTTTAAATGTTTGTATAATGACTAATGATGAAATTACAAGGTTAAAGTAAGATTTTAAAAAGGTTGAATAGGCAATAAGCCAAATAGATTAAGGTTATAAAATTTTTGCTTTTTTTTTAGGGTTTTGTTTGGTAAGTGACTAAGACGTAGGATAACATCATAGATTTACCCACCATCATTAATGATGTGATTGGAGGGAGCGTTAGAAGCATCAAGGGATTATATGGACTGTTTCCTATGTTGGTTAAAGGTTTAGATGAAGGAATGTAATAGGATAAGGATACTAAAGATGCATAGGTCCAATAAAGTAAGGCAACTAAAGAATTTCGATATTGTTAGAAATCCTGTGGATACTTTAACTGAATTTAGGAATGTGAGTAATGAGCTTGTTAAATGTTTGCCTTATTAAGAGTGAGTTGTTTGGTGAACTACGATACCCCAATCCTACATCAAAATGTTCTGATGATCTGCTATAGTATATAAGTAGAGGCTTAAACTTAAACTTGTAATACACTTTTTGTGAAATAAAATTGTGAGACCTTTGAGTCAAAGTGAATAATACCTTGCAAGTTTGCGAGTTTTCAAAAATGGTTTCCGAACGATTACTAATTGAATGAGAGTTAAGTGCTACATTATGGGAGCCACCTTTAAAATCCTACAGGAGCTAAGTGTTATACATTGGTAACCACCTCTAGAATTCTAATGTCTGGTGTGATTATGATTCTGTGGTTATGTGTATGTTATTCTTTAGTTTTATCTGTAATTTGGTTTTGTCTGTGCTTTATGTTGGGCTTGATAGGGAAATCAAGTTTTAACAAGAAGAGTTTATGACACTCTAATCCCATATCAGGATACTTTGAAGATCTGCTATGATGTATAAGTATAAGCTTAAACCCAAACTTGTGAGGTACCTTTTATGGGATAAAATTATGAAACTTTTAGGTCAAAGCGGACAATACCTTATAGGTTGATGCTAGTCTCCATAAAAACTGAAACAAATTGCTTAGACTTGATTTGTTGCCACTAAAGTTGAGGTAAACTCAATTATGTTTTTTGCCTAATTTTGTTACTTAAAGGCTAATAATGAGCTTATTTAGTAAGAATCTTTTTTGGCTACTAACTCTGCTTATCCTCAAGGCTTTACTATTATTGTTTTTATGCTTAGGAAAAAATATGGTGAACTTGTACAATCTTATGCAAACTTTTAGCTCCAAAAATGTAAGCTTGTATAGCTTTTCCAAATAACGTTATTTGCCGATAGCTAATATGATGATGTGCTATTATAGGGCTCTTCTGTTGCTTCTTTAATGATGCCATTTACTCAACTAACTACAAACTAGATTAGTAATTGCATAGCTCTATATGTCTAGAATTTGCTAATTTGTTAGTCTTACCAACTGAAAAAATAGTAGCTTTCAAACTACTAATATCTACTTTTTGCTAAGGCAATGCCAAACATGCAACAATAAGAAGTTTTGATGCAGAGATCTTTAGGCCATTATTGCAAGGAGTAAGGGTGATAAATGTTTGGATTGAATTTCGTTTTTTCGAATGATGCATAGTATTATAAATTTTTAATATCTGATTTGAATCTAAATTGACCTTCCCTTGAAATTGATATGAATCTGATTCTACCAGTTCGATTAAGTTTATCGATTTTTGAAATTTAATTTTTATATAATATTTTAATATGATTTTTAACATATTTAAATAGATTTAGTTATAAAATAATTATTTTTATTTTATAAAAATTTAAAAATATATATAAGCTAATAAAAATATATAATTAAGTTTAGTTCATTTTTTAATTTTTTATTTCTAGATCCAAACCTAATATATACATTTAATATCCGAACTAAATAAGAAAAATCAAATACTATTGTTTCAAATCAATTTTTTATTTTCTCAATATTTTTTCTCACACCTAATAAAGAGGATCTTTATGTTAGATTTCAAAATTTCTTATTAGCAATGCAAAATACACTCACAATACAGTTTCTAGAGACACCATATCACCTTAACCAAGTCGACTTAAGTTGTAGAGATTCAAAATAATCCAACACCCTAATGCTTATGCTTTTTGGTTTTTTTTTTTACTTTGGAATAATTATAAGCATCAAAGTTAAATTCTCTATGTTTTATGCACTAATGTGTAGCCATCATTATTTTTCCTTAATGCACTTTGTATCTAGTATGAAAGACATTATATTTTAAGCTATAAACTGATCACTACAATAAAGTGATGCTTTTATGGTCAATATTATACATAAAGACTTAATGGTATACAATTTATTTCCCATTTTTGGGTATTCTAGTGTATTGCATCTAGATTTTAAGTTTATGACACCATGCATTAAGTATCTTTTGTTCATGACTTAAATTTTCTATAGCATTTTAATAACCATCATTCTTTTTTCAAGTACTACCTTATAACACAAAAGGGACTTCAAAGCTTTCACCCCATTTCCCCCTCATTTTGTGTATATTTATAATTAATATTTTTTTAAAAAATATTAATTAATAATTTTTAAATTAAAAAATGAATGCAGCCTGAACAATTTCATAGTAGATGTACAATCTGTCTAAATATCAACAATTTGCCTTTTCAATCCAGGATGAGTTATCTAGAGGGTTCAAATAAAATCACCTATCATTTTATCTTATTTTTATACTAAACTAGAAAATTTGCTTAGGATCAAAATTTTTAAATTGTTGTGGAGATTTAAAAGAAAATTTGGTGCAAAAATCTCGAGCTCTCTAAAAAAGCACCAAACAAATAAAAATACTTCTAAACAATAACAAATGAATGCTTTAAAAAGTAAAAAATAGCAAAATTGATAATTAAATTGAAGCAAAAAAAAAAAAAAAACCTAGGGCCTTACTTCTTAACAAAACACAAATGCATGCTTTAAAACAAAAGGAAAAAAAATACATAGAAGACTAAACTCAAACGTGGATACTAAAAGAAAACCTGAATCTCCCTTTACTCCTTGGACATTAAAAAAACTACATTGAAGCAAATAAAGTTAATGCAAATGCAAAATTTTTAATTGTCTTTTCAAATCTACAAAAATGAAAATAAACAAACTTGAAACCAAAGAAATCAATATAGAAAAAATAAAAATGGAAAACTAAGAACTGAAGCTTCTCTTATTGTTGAAACCAAAGTTTATATTGTTATAGAAAGTAGTATAATGGATAATGGCATTAACAAAAAACCCTTAAAACGAATAATGGCATTGAGAAAAAACACTTAACTTGAGTGAGTTATCGTAACATGCGAGTTTAGAAATTTGATTACTAAATGTGAAAAAATTAAGAGTTACCATCAATCTTTTTTGATTATATGTGATTGGTCACTTGATTCAATCTACCTTTCAAGAGAAATCATAAGTTCAATGAAGGTTCCTTCAAAAGGATAGATTTTGGTTTATATTCCGTAGAGCTCATCCAGAAATCACACCAATTAATCTTGTCTTATCGTAAAATGGTCTTAATAAGATAGGTTTTTACTTTAATTAAATTTCATTATTTAAATATTAAAAAATTTCATAAGATTTCTTCATCATTTTAGTAAAATTCTTTGAAAACTTCTTTACCTCAAGGGTATTAAAAAATGAATTCATTTTCTTAAAAAGATTCTATCATTTATTCATTTCATATTTTATGAAGGGCTATCATTGGTTTATTGGATTTTCTTTTATTATTTTTTTAAAATCATTATTTAGATATTGAAAATTTTTTATTGGATTTTTTCCAATGTTTTGGTAGAATTTTAAGAAATATTTCTCATTCTAAGAATATTTAAGGAACCTGTTTGTTTTCTTAAAGAAATTTTGTCATTGAATTTATTAAAAATTTCATGAAAAATTTCTAATTTTCATTTTTGTTCCTTTTATTCTTATTTAATATTCTTTGTTTTATTTTATTTTAATTTTCTTTTACCTTTATTTAGAAATAAAGATAAATCTTTGAAATGAAAATTTTATCTAAATTATTCATTATTCTAGAAAAATCTATACAAAATATCTTAACTCAAAATTTCTTAAAAAAAACACTCGATTGTAATTCTATTAAACTACATCATTGGTCAGGAAAGTTATTTTTCCATAAAAAAAAGAATTTATAATAATTATTTATTTTGTTTTTTAAGAAAATTATTTTTATCAATATCTAATTATTAATTTTTAAAAATTTTTATTTTTATTCAATTTTTACCGTTATATTTTATTTTGAGAATTAAATGTCAATCATTGAAAATTCTTTTTAAAATTTCCATCATTATTAGTAAATTTTAAAAAGAATATTCCTCCTAAAAATTCTCTAAAAAGAATCGTTCTTGACTTCTTAAAAGTTTCGTCATTATAATAATTTTCACTTATTCTAGAAACTTATTGAATCTCTTATGATTAAATTAAATTATTATATCAAGGAACTTAATTTAACATCTTACTTATTATTATTTTTCATTATTTCTACTTATTTTTATTAATTCTAAAAATAAAAAAAACAATTCTATTAATCCTAAAAAAAATTAAGTTAATATACAATGGGCAAAATATGAAAATAAAATAAATAAATAATAAATAAATAACTTACCGTTAATTTAGGCTTGACCCAATCAAGAGAGGTTTAAGGAAGTTGGGTTTGAAAAGCATGGAGTTGAGCCTTGGTCTCCTCCAACAATGGATCAGATGTGTAAATTCCTGTATGGAATCTGAGTCAAGTGCAGATATTTTAATCCTTCTTTTTGCTTTTCATTATAAAAGATAAAATTTTTTCCAATTTATTTTTCACCTTTTTCCTATTCTCTAACCAATAGAGCTTTTCTCTCTACATTTTAAAAATCTCATAAGAAAACAAAAAACCATAAAAAAATTTGACCAACATGTCAGTTGCCATTCGTGATTTCCTCTGGTCACCTTTCAACCCCAAAATTTCACCGTAGGTTCATCCCAACCCCTTCATCTCAAATTTAAGTTTAGATTTTCCAAAATCTCTCCCTAAGGTCCTAGATCTACAACCCAAGTTTTGGCTAAAATCTTTTAAATTGCCAACTTTTGCTGCTTAAAAAACAGCGCCTTCGGAGTATGTTCTTCCACTTGTTCTAACCTCTTTTAATAACTCTATAAAATAGAGTTATTTAGACTTGTTTTTAGTGCTTAAATGAGTGAATTTTACTTAGCTCTTAGCTAAATAAGATGTTTTTTACTCCTAATGTGCTTAATTTACTATTTTATAGAAAATCTTAAAGAAAAAGATTGAATCTTGATGATATTGAATAATCTTGGAATTTTTTTTTATCAAATTTGGATGATTCTTGATACATTTGAATGAATCTTGGAGAATTCCTGATATGTTTTTGTTGATTCTTGGAGTTTTATGAAAATCTTGGAGTGAAAATGGAAGAATTTATTCAATATTTGAATGCCATACCGTAAGACTTAAAAGTGGTTGAATATTGATGAAAAATTCAAAATATTTAGATAATGGTTTAGATGAAAAATTCAAATAATGGTTTTAACATTGTGATTAAAAGCTCTAAATTGGGAGGCTCGAGGAAACCTATAATAAGATTGGTATGTGAATGAAGTAGAAAAATAGGCAGCAAAAGAATAAAGGCGAAGTAAAAGGAATACAATGTAAGAGAACGAGAACAAAAAAGTAAGGTTGCTCTTTTGAGTTACATGAGATTAAGTTGGCAATGAATAATAAGTAGGGCATGGAAGTAGTCTATGGATTTAACAATTATTTATGTCATAACATGTAAGTCCTAGAACTAACCCATTAGACACAATTTATAGAGTTGCAACTAATCTTTTTTAATTAGGTGTGATTGACCACTTAAGTGAATTTATCTCTTTCAAAGAGGTTATAAGCTTCCCTAGTCTACTTATTAGAACTAAGTTTGAAAGTTTAGTTACATATAGAGAATGTTATAAAACCCCTACAATGCCCACAAATTAGTGCCAGTTAATTTTAAATTATCTTTTTAACCTTAATTAAAATGGTCCTAACTTATTTTTTATTTTTTATTATGTTTTTTAATTTTAATATTTAAATATTGAAAATATTTTTAAGTTTTCCCCAACACCTTGGTTGACCCCTTAAAAATATTCTATATCTTAAGAGTATTCAAGTAACAAACATGTTTCCTTGAAGATACTTCATTATTATTTATTAAATATTTTATGAAAAAAGAGATACATATAAATATATGATAATATATATAGTCAAATTCATAATAATAAAATAAAATAATCAAATACAAATTTTAATACATTTAATTACAATTTATCTAATAATTAATCATGCAAAGAAATTAAATCACCATAATTTATTCTAATTTTAAATTTTTATCTCAAATTAGAAATAAATAGAAATTCTTATATTGAGACCAATTTCTGAATCTAATCAATTTCTAAATCTTTCAATGCCTTGCTCAAATTTAAAAATAGTTCTCTCACCTAAAAATTTTCAAGAAAATTACACACCCATAACTTTTTTAGAATTTTATCATTGAATAGATTGTTATTTATTCCTAAATTTACTATTGTTATTAAAAATTACACCAAATAACCCATTACACAAAAATGTACAATTACGTAGTAAAAATTTATGTTTTTATGTTTTTATTTTTTTACCTTTTTTTATTTTTTTTACAAAAGCAACTAAACATATATCCAAAAATTTTAGATTTAAATGTGCATGAAAATAAAAACACAAATAAATTAAGCAGTTAAATAAAGAATTATAAAAATAACTAAATAAACAAACAAATAGATTAATATGATAAAGTGCATAAATAAGTAAAACTTAAGGAAAAGAGTAGTAAAAAATAAATGCCAAAGATTGGGCTACAATAAATTTCAAAGCATGTGGGTCATTGTAATAATGCTTGCCCAATTCAATTTGCTGGTAATTGGAACCAATTACGATTTAGGCTTTATTATTGGATCAGATCCTCAAGCCGGGTTAGACCTCTATTACTTTTCTTGCTTCTTTTATCTTTTTTTTGTCTTTTTTCTTATTTCTTGGCAAATTAGCTTGTTTTTTTTCCTACCACTCTGTACAAAAATGGAAGAAAGAAATCAATCACCAAAGCTCAAATTGCCATTGACCTTAGTCCATTGTCAATGACTAGTACATTTATTTCCTTCATTTGTTCCTTTTCTTCTACTTCAAGACACTAGCTACTAGCAGCCTCACCTAGAACCTAGTGAAGTGCAGCTATTCTTCCATTGTGTGCAGTGCCAATAGACATTCCAATAGCAAGCAATGTTCTTTCCTATTGGCTAAGTTATTGTTGCTTGATTGCTTTTTTTTTTTTTGGCTCAATCTTCTATTCAATCTTTCTTTTCTTTTTTTGTTGATTCATTGTGCTTAAATAGGGAACTCATCCTTGTTTAAGTTAAAGTCTAAATTTAAAGAGAATTATTCTAGTCTATTCTTATCAAAATTTAATTTTAGAGTTTAAATCCAATTTTAATTTAAATCTTTTCCAAAAACAAGGTAAATACAATTTTATATTCAATTGGTATTATAATCCCAACCAAAAATGTAACATAAGAACAAGATTTTTAAATTCAAAACAATTCTAAAAACTTAATTTTCTTTAAAACCCAACTCTTTCTTTTTTTGTAACTTCTGCTAAACCTCTTTGAGTCAATAAATTCATAAAAAAACTAGAATAATAAAATAAAATAACAATAAAATAAAAACATCAGACTAAATGGGATATCTACGATCTACAAGAAAAATATTTAGAGAAACATTCATTTGTAGGTCAATTAGATGAAAAAGAAAAGAGAACAGTGGCTTATATGTCAAATAGTATAGTTAGGCCTAAAAACATACTATTGATTATATAACAACATGATGAGAAGAATGTCAACATTATAAAGACAATATACAATGAATGTAAAAATTACAAATATATTGAAAAAATTGATAGATCACAAATGTAGCAACTCATGAAGAAATTGATCGATTGTAAATACCTAGAGTGGTATAGGACTAACAAGTCAAACGGTTGTGTCAAAGACTTGTTCTAGGCTCATTCTACTAGTATAGATTTATTACAATCCTTCTCAATAGATTGCTTCTATAAAATGAACAGATACTGTCTGCTATTGCTTGAACTTGTTGGTGTGACTTCTACTAAAATAACATATTTTATTGCACTTGTGTCAATGAAGGCCAAGCTTTTTAAGAACTACAATAAGAGAAGGCTTGGGTGATACATGTATTGATAGGATAGAAGATGAAGCAGGCATGGACAGCCTAGATAGCGTATGTATCAATGTTGATGGTCTAGTTAGAATGCTAGAGGCAGTAAAAATGCTTAAAAAGATGGTGCAAGAGTCAATGTCTAATGTGATACTACCGGTTTGACTTACTACTATTACCTATTATAATTGATGACTCAAACAATATAGCATATGCTCTGATAACTATGTCTTTTCATACATTGATATTTTATTGTAATTCACTAGACAAAACATGCTCAAGAATAGACAAAGCGGTTGAGCTCTGCTACAAAATATTAATAAGGTAATTAATATCAATAATATATAATTAAAATTAACAAAGTAATCAATAACCATAAAGTTATAAAGTTTATCTTATAATATCGTTGACATGCGCACTATCAACCACCTGATATTGAAATCTGGATCTAAATTCTAAATTTTAAATTTGACGATACGAAATTGATGCAAACCAAGTATTATAATCTGATGAACACCCGTTTGGTCTTTGACATCTTTAGCCTCGATGCTTATCCGGCACAACATACATTTCCCATCTCTTTAAGTATTGGTTTGATCGACTTATGGTTTGTAGCATATTTTTACCAAAACATCCAATTGCTCTTGTAAGACTTATAACGTATCAATATAAGTACGAGCCTTCCATTAGCGAGCATACAGTTGTTCATTTGTGTATGTCAATATGCCTATAGATACCCTACTTGGTCTAGGCCCAAACCAATCAAGTCTAAACCAATTAGGCCCAAACCAATTAGGCCTCAGACCCAATCCAAGCCTAATAGTCCATTTTTTTTTCATATTTTTATTGTATGACTTTATGATAATTTTATGTTTTTATTTTAATTTTTTTATTTGTATATATATATTTATCTTATTTGTAGTTATTTTAAATTTTTAGTCTATTCTTTATCTAGTTAAATGCTCATTAGGGATTATCTATAATTTTAGTTTTAGTTATTTTTAAACATTTTTTATTTTTGTTTTGTTTCATTTGGTTAGTTTAAAAAAAAACAAAGATAATTAAAAAAAGGGAATTGTAAATTGCTAAAACTTGATTGGATGAGTGTCTAGTGATGAATTTGGAAATTAAATGATCCTCAAGTGATAATTCACAATTTTCAAACTTAGGTAAAACTCAATCTTCAATCCGATGAAGAATTCAATCTCAAATGGAACACTGATTGGACCTAAATTGCAAATACACAACAATAGGGGGAGATAAAAAAATGGCAAAATAGCAAGCACAATCACAATAGTAAATAGTGAGCAATTTGAGTAAAAAAAAAGTTCTAGCAAAAACAGTTTTTGGATTTTTTTGGAGTTATGAGAATTTAATCTAGTGTTTTTGGTGGATTCTAGAAGGCTAGAAGGTAGAATTAGTTTTTTAGAGAATTTTCTAAATTTTTGAAATTCTTTTCTAGAAATTTCTAGATTTTGTTGAGTTTTTCGACGAGTTTTGAAGTTTTCAACAATTTTTCTAGCTAAAAACCTAGATTTTGGCATCATTTTTTAGAATCTGACAAGGATTCAATCAGCATTCATCATCTACTAGAAAGAGAAAGAAGAGAAAAATGAGGAAGAGATAGAAATGAGAAGTACGATTTGAAAAAGAAAACAAAAAAAATTGGGCTTTTATATTGGACTAAAATGCCAGTATT
This sequence comes from Durio zibethinus, assembly GCF_002303985.1. The sequence goes on from NW_019167827.1 coordinate 9,374,333, forward strand.
TTACAACCTATAATGCACAAGCCACGTGTTTTCCCATTTTTTGACCTAATTTGTAATGCACCGAATCTGAGTCTCCTAAAGTTGGTTTTCTGCCAAATGTAGTGAGTCGTTAAGCCTAACCTAAAGTCATACCTCTTAAGCAGTTTTATGTGTCCACAGCTGAGTCGTTTCATTAGCCAAGCCGAACTAAGGTAATTTTTTTTTGTTGTATTCTTTCATTTATCTATTTATTTATTTAATATTATTTAAAATTTGAATAAGTTTTCTTTTAATTTTCAAATTTTTTTTAAAAAGAAAAGTCAAAAATAGTTTTTTTTTTAAAAGATTTTTTGTAAAGGTTTGAGGAAAAAGTTAACATATTAATTTTCCTCAAGATAAAATTTTAAGAAAATTTAAGGGAAAAGTTGAATTATCAATTTTCCCTTAAAAAATCATTGTTTTAAATTTGAGGAAAAAGTTAGAATACCAAATTTTCATTAAATTGAATAAAATTTTAGAGAAAAATTTAAAATACTATTTTATTTCCAAGATGAAATTTCAAAGAAAAATTTTGATGAAAAATTTAAAGTATTAATTTTTTCTTAAAATTTTTTTTTTTTCAAAAATTGAAGGAAAAAGTTGAAATATCATTTTTTTTTCTTAAAAGAAAATTAATTTCAAAATAAGAGGAAATATTGAAATATCAATTTTCTTATTTAAATATTTTTTAAATAATTTAACGAATAGTTGAAATATCAATTTTCTTGTTTAAATATTTTAAAACTTTTTTTAAAAAATTGAAATATTAATTTTACTATTTAAATGTTTTTAAGGAAAAAGTTGAAGTATCAATTTTTCCTTAATTAATTTTTTTTTGAAATGCATAAATTCTAATAAGATAAATTTTAAGAAATTCAACAATAGAACTTCTATAAGAGAAATAATTGTTTTCTTATATACTTTTGAGGTGAGGGAATTCTCTTAATTTTTTGTCAAAATATTTGAATCAATTAAAGATAATTCCTAATAATTAATTATATGCTAAAGTTTTTTCTAAGGTTTTGGATAACATAAAATGAAACTGGTACCATCCTTCGATAGGTATTGTAAGGGTGCTATAACCTTCTTCATGCGTAATTATACTGCTGGACCTAGTTCTAGTTTTGTAGACCATAATCTATCATTTAAGGATACCTGAGTCAAGCTTGAGACATCTTTTTAAAATGAGATAAATTCAGTTAGGTGGCCAATTGCATCTAAATAAAAAATATTGGTGGCACTCTATAAGTCATGTCTGGTGATAGGTCTACAGATTTATAATTTATGATAATCTTGCTGGACTCAATGATGAAAAGTGCTTATAAATCCACATGTATATGAAATACATGACTAATAGTTAATCACATATTTGATTAATAATAAATAAATCAAATAATTATAATACATTGTGACTAATTATAAATACATACATGTCAGATGATTAGTGATCTGATGCATGTTTGTCTTGCTAGTACAAGCTCTTTGTACAAATATATTAGATAAGTTATCCCTTAAGCATATCTACCAATAGCATTGAAGTCCTCAGTAAGGTTATAGACGCTACCGATACTTTCATCGTGCTCTTGTCAACGAATAATGTACACCCTAACTGATAAAGTAAAAAAGCCTAGGTTTCATATTTTATTGCATGATCATTTGATGCATTTATTACATTTTTAAATGTATCCAACAGCCATTGCTATCAAACAAAAGGTTCACAAGCCTTATCAATCTTTCCTACTGTTTGAGATGCAAAAACTCCATGTAACTTGGCCAACAATGTGTTTGCATCATCGATCATCAGTTAATTAATTGAAATCATTATCTCAATAATCAGTATGTATAGAATCATGAATGCATCATCCAACGTGATGGTTATCTCTCCAAATGATAGATGAAAGGTGTTAGTCTCATCTCCCACCTTTCAATAAAAGTCGACTCTATTGTATTATTTATCAAATAATAGGTGTAGTTAATAAGTGAATCAAACTAGACTCAACTACATTGGCCTAGATATATCTACATTCATTTTCTAGATGCTATTGTTGTAATTTAGGTCCATGATTAATCGATTTTAATAGATCTCGCTCTCGTAACAATAACAATAACAACAACAACAACAACATCAAGAACAACATCAACAATATTAACAACATAAACAATAACATAAATAATGTCAACAACAACAATAACAATCAACTAATTCACTTTATAAACATAAATTAACACTATCATATTATATGAATCAAATGATTACCTGGCCATTCCATATCTATAATGCAACATAAGATTTGAAACTCCTAAGGATAGATGTACCAATTAAACCTCAAGAAAAAGGATGAAAAGCTTATTTTGCACTATCATCTCCATCCCTATCATACTGCTTGTATCATTAGTTTGGGATTTATGCCAATGCTCTATACGGCCTTAGGTTGAAAATCCCCTCTGTGTAGGTTGTGACACTTGTAGGTGGACTATCATTTTATAGCTTAGCTTATGGAATATCATTTTCTACATGATCCTCAACTAGCTCACTATCTTCCTAAACTTGGCATCTCTTTTTAGTGGTAGTTGGATGCCTTCGACTTGGAATAGGATCAGCTATAATACATCCATTACTTCTATCAACACCTTTCCCTTTTGTACGAATGTCTTTACCTCAAGTTAAAGCAATATCTACTGTGACATAGCACAAAAAGTAACAATTTAGTAAATTAACATATAAAATGAATTTAAATTCTAAGCTTATGAAAATGATTTCTACAAGCTCTAAAAGTTTTTTGGATATTCATTCCCATAAGCCTTTTAATGCTTACGAAAATTCATTTCTATAAGCATTAAAAGACTTATAGATTTGAATATCTAAGCCTTTCAAAGCTTGCAAAAATAGATATTTATAAGCTTTATAAGGCTTACGGAAATACATTTATCAGAAAAGTATGAAACTTATGAAAATCCACTTCCATACTATACAATTTCACTTAGAAGAATTCGTAACCCTTAGATTATAAACCCTAAAAAATTAATCAAATTAATTAACAATAACAATTAAATCTTACCTAGAATGAATTAAGTACTAAAAAAATTATGATTTAAGGGTTTGTTTGATGATTTTGGGTTGAATTTGAATTGAGTTTAGAGAGAAAATTGAGAGAATGAAAAATAAAGAAGAGTGTAAAAGGTATAAATAAAAATATAAAATGTTGGGATGAGGTGTAACAAGTAAAAAAGTTAGTAGGAATTTTAAATTTTGTATGTATTTAGTAATGAGATATAAAGAGTATTTTAAAGAGTGTATTTAGAATTACCCTGACTTTTTAAACCCTTGTTTTTCAAATGGGGTGAGAGATAATACCCTTTAAAGGTAGAAACTGAGTTGAAGATCCTTTAGGGGCTGAAACTGGAGATTTCACTCACCTCAAATTTAGGCCAGGAGAGTGGAAATTTTAAAAAAGGTATTACCTATGTCGGCACTCATTTATCCAAATTTATTGCTCTACAAGGTGTGTATTATTACTTCATATCTTATTGTTAATGGTGTAGTCATAAAATATAAGCAACAATTTTTTGTTAAAGCTAATAGTACATGTAAATCACAATGCATTCATATGGTTATTTATGTATAATTTCCACCACCCTTTTTATGTAAAACTTGATTAAAAAGCCTTTGATCACTGCTTGTAATAAACTAGCACTGACTAGATAAAGTCTTTTATTATTTTCAAGTTGGGAACCATTATATACTAAAATTAATAAAGAATATATATGTCTTTATACTTTGAGTCATTGATCTTGTAAAAATTTCCTCTTTCCTTTTTAAGATACTTATGTTTAGTTGAGCATAGGGATTCATGAAATTACACTTTATAAGCACGAATGTGGCTAGTTAAGCTTGATAATGCAAGTTGTATGCTTATGTCAATTTCTCGTTAATTATTGATATTAGTACTTTTCTTTAAGTTGGCATCACACGAATGTAACATACATTTGGCTGGTTTTGGCTAAACTTGCTTTAATATATTTTGTTGTTTGCATGAAATGATAATGCTTCTACATTCTTCAGATATATAGCAACACCGATGCACTATGCATGCTACTCACACTAGCGGATCCATTTATTAAAGTAGGGTGTTCATAAACACTCTAGTTAATTGGAAAAAAATTTAAAAGAAAATTTTTTTGATCTCCAAAATTTTCTCCTTGATAATTTTTCATTGATAGAATAATTGATGATAAAAAGTGATTTATGAAATAATAAATTATTGTTTAGTTACACATATTGAGAAATATGTATTTGATAGTGTTAACAATGATGCAATTATGTGGATTTTTCAATATATGAAAACTTGTCCTGAATAATTTTTATAATATAATAATTTATTATTTTAAATTTTTGTTTATAACTTTTTATATATTAAGCGTAGGTATCCATTTTGTCTAAAAATATTTTTAGAATTGAAAATAAGCTTTGGCTGTAAATTAGGCCCAATTGGGAAGCTTCGAGCCAAATTAGAAAAAAATTTAATTTTAATTTGATTTAACTTAATTTTTGGTTTAATTTTACTTTCTTCTCAAAAAGTTAAAAAAAACAAAAGGTCCCAAAAAAAAGTAAAAAATAAAAATGGTTAAGAAACAAAAAAGAAAAGTTTTAACGAAATTTGATGAAGGTGATTTTGAGAAATTCTTGGGATTTAATTACAAAATTAATTAATAATAAAATTGCATCAAATCCCAAATTATGTGGAATTGAATCCCTATAAAATGGATAGTCAATCACAGACAGAAGTCAGAATGAATTAAGAAGGCAATAAGCAAATTCCAATTGTTGGAGTGTAGAAAAACTTTTTTAGGTTTGGATTTTGTTTGGAGATTCGTTTTTTTTTTCTTTGTTGGATTTTGATTCATATAGTTTCTGGGATTGAGTTTTTTTTTTTTTGGTGTCTCTGAAGTCAGTTTTAAACTTCTGGGTTTGATTTACATCTCTGGGTTTATGATTTTAATTATGGGTAGGTTTATTTTATTTTTGGCTACAATTATTGGGGTTTAATTTGAATTTTTGGATTTGAATTCAAATTCTAGGTTTATTTCTGCGTTTTTCATTTAAAAGTTTGAATTTTTGGGTTTCGTTTAATTTTTTTGACGAGGTTTGATTTTTTTTGTTGGGTTTACTATGGGCCGAGGAAAAAACGGTAGTTAGAGTTTGGAATTGTTGGTTGTTTTCTAGAAAAGCTTGAGGTTTCGATGGCTAGTTGAATTTTCTAACACCAAAACATTGAATTTTTGGTCGTGTACTTAGATTTTTTGGGAATCCTGATGAATTCCTTAGAAAAAAGATAGAGAGAAAGTTTCTAGAAAAAGAAAGGAGAAGGGCATTTTAAAGAAAAAAATAATTTTTTTGGCTTTTATACGTGATTGAAACATCATCGTTTTGGCAAAAGGATTGACCCGTTCCAACCTGGTTGACCTGTGTGTAGAACCCAATCCGATCGTATGTATTTTTTTTTCTTTTTTCATTTTAGTTTTTATTTTATTTTTTATTTATTTAATTTTATTTTAAGATTTTCTTTTCTTTTACTTGTTATTATTATTGTTATCATCATCATCATCATCATTATTATCATTATTATCATTATTATTATTATTTATGTCTTAGCATAGGCTAGCGAAAAATTCTCACTCAAATTGAACCATTTTTGCTTTAGCTTATAATGAGTGAGGATCGAGGTTTCTTACTAGTCTATAATGGACAACGATGTAAGAAAAAATTTGGGAACCATTAGACTATCAAACCTTTGAACTTAGCATTTAAATAAGCCTTAAAGGTTCGAAGCTAAGTTAAAGCCATGCCTTCCCCTGTGTTAGAAATCATAAATAGGACACATAATGGAACATTTATTCAAC